>JARFJB010000275.1:490000-642500 GCA_036346205.1 Vesta saturnalis
CAGTTTTTTGCTGGAGTTTGAATAGGAATTCAAATACCACCAAAGTTAGTAACGCTAGCCCTACAAACCAAAGTAATAAAGCACAGGGTGTTCCATTTGAAGAACTTTCTAAAATTAGGTTTAAAGTTCGCAATGTTGCCGTAACCATATAAAACACCCTGTAGAAAAACATGAATCTGTGTTATCTTAGGGGGCTTCTGTCATCATTCCGTATTCCGTTTCCGTTTCCTTTTTTTTCCAGTTATTATAAGTTAAAAAATATTACAAATTTCATTGACCCATGTTTTTTCACAAATCTAAGTAATTTGTCAATTTAATTGGCAACGTTACAAAAATATGCTATACAAATTGCGGTGCTAAATACAGAATTTCAGGCTGATGTATGTAAAAATATACGGGATGTCCCTTTTAAAAAATAAACAAATTTTACCGTGCCGCCTTTTTGGAGACCCTGTATGCTCGGAAATAATTTTAGAGTGTCTTAACCATTAATAACTCCTGAAAATTTGTTGTCGCTATCTTTGATGGTACAGGAGACCTTTGTCGCACTGTTGGCTACCCTGGATAAACCTTAAACACATCGATTAATTTTATTCTACTTTTGATACGATACGTAGTTTAGCGATAAAAGATTATCTAAGATAGAATTTAAGGGTTAGTTAGGGTAAGTCTAACGATTAAATAAATATGATTAAAAATGGTTAAACTGGTTAATAGATAATTTTGTAGAAGTGGGCATATTGTTGCATCTTGAAACTAACATCGTAATATTGATGCACGCTGATTAAAATATAAACATACAGTAATATCAACCATGTACTTATACTAGTGGATTAAGGTTGTAGGGGAGATGAAAGGTTATTGGTAACATTGGTAATACGTGACACGTGTCGGGTGTAACTGAATAGCAATATGCAGTTGCTCTGATTTATTAATACCAACATGGTCACTCAATTAGTGTACAAATTTGCATTAAAGAAGCAATAGAGGTATATTTTGAAAAAAATTTCATCTAAGGCGGTTTTTGCCTAAAAAAGGAGTGGACGACGTTAAAAACATGTAATAGAGAAAAATTCAATTTTCGCAGTAGTAAATAGCTCTGACAGTAACACGTGTCGGTCACGTGTCGAAACGTCGTTTGCTTTTATAGAAACAATCAGGTCTGATAGAAACGCACTTAACCTACAGGTGATTTTATTTTCAACGACGTTTGCATGCGCGTATACGTAACAAAGGGATCAAGTAAATATTGAATTTAAGTAATGCACCTTAATGTAATCTGACAGGTAAGTATTTATATTGAAATCTCAAAATTAATATATGAAATAAAGTAAGAGCACCAGAAAAAAAATTTAATAATATCCTAAATGCAACTACTTGTATTACGAATTATAAATAACCTTTAGGATGTCCCGTGAGATCCCTTGATCCTACTCCCCTATGTTAGAATAAAATAAACCATCGCAGGATCAGAAGCGCGCAAGAAGCATAAAAATGGCCTTTTTTTCTCTACGCAATCAAAGTTGAGCTCGAATGTAACCCTCTGTAATCTTAATATTTCATGTTTGGATCAACACGACGTTTTCATAGTGATACTTAAAATATCGTTCAAATTATAAAACTCATTTTAGTTTATCATTCTCCGAATGAATTCAAATTTGGAATAAACGCAATAAAATTCAAAGAGGGATTGCACCAAACTATTTGATAGACACTTGCACACTTTTGTAATTTAATTTCGGAGTAGGTGGCATGCGTCTGTATCTGGCATTTGTTGAACGACAGTTTCAATTTTCTATTGCAGCGAAAAATAAGTTTTTTTTTTGTGTACAATTAATTACTTTGTCCTTTCATTAATTTACATACATTCATTTCGATTCTAGAAAATACAGGATTAACCAATTTTGCAAGACAGACTATGAAATATACCAAAATTTTCTGATAAACATAAAATGGGTAGAGGTCACAAGTTAAATTACAGAATGAGGTCCTTCCGGAATTTTCCTGAAAAGTAAACGGGCGAGCAGAAAATCGTTGCCGGTGCAACGATGTAGGGTTGATTCAGTAGTAAAGGATGTGGAAACAGATTCGCGCCGCCGTCGTGCCAGGAAATCAAGACTAATGCGGACACGAAACTGCACTCGCTTGCCTCCCTTGGGATACAAAATGGCGGAGGAAACAAGCTGGAAAATTTGTTTTGTCTCTCTCCCACTTTAATATTACAATTCAACTTCAAAATATAAGTTTAAATACTTTTTAAGTTTACATTTAGTCTTCATCTATCTATCTTGCGTACTTTCTACAAAGAATACACCAAATAAACGGTTTTAAAGTTTTTGAAATTACAAAAAATCAAATACTATCGATTATGGAAAACAGCTTCCATTCTTGTAACAAAGACTTCACCTGCATGGAAGGTCTGTATATTATTGTGTATCTTTATAAACTTCAAGTAAACTGAAGTTCAATGTTGTAAAAGTTGCATGTTACACTTTTCATAACTTGTAGGAATATAATGTCAATGTTCAGATATTACAGAAGTAGACTAAAAATATAAAACATGATACTAATAAACAATATTTAATAAACATTTACTTAAATGTCTAAGAAAAGACCGCAAAAAAGCTAGACACGCCAAAAGCTAAAATTAAGGCTAAGACGTTCTATTGCGCATTTTTTTTTTAATTATAAAATATCAAATCCTATTTAAATGGAGATTTTCTTCTTTCCTATTGACGTTATTAGGATTAGATTTCAATAGCTTCACGTTCTAAACGAAAATAATAATGGATGTGTCTTGACAATATTTCCATATGATCATATTGAAAATGTCATGATTTAAGTTATCTAAAGCATACTCAGCTATCGCTCTACAAAATCTCATGTGTTCTTTATACTTTTGAAGGTGGTAGGCATGTATACTCCATGCCAGCCGGGAAGGTACCACCACCCTTACCATGGGCTCCTTAATATTGGATCTCCGATTTTCTGAGCTCGGTAAGGGCTGCTGGTTACCTTTTCCATCATCCTTAATCTATTCTCATACTTATTCTTCCTTCTCACCCTCACTGTCTTCCTATCGGATTAAAAGTCCCAAATTAAAAAATAAGATGGCGGACGTAAAATCCTGCCCCATTCGGATGTCTGGGAAGGCAGGGCCCAAGCGACCTCGGTCATCGAAAGTATCAACTTTCTGATTCACTACTACAACATCCACCGTATCAGGTCTAATCTTAATGCTATTCACCAACATCTTGAACAATTACAACCTGATATTTTGTTTCTATCTGAAACACAAGTCTCCTCTGAAAGCTCCGAGTCACCCGACTTGCAATTTTCTCAATACCACCTTCACTCTAACTTTCGATATAAAGAAGGCGTATGTGCCTACATCAAGGACAGAATTGCTTGCTTCTCCCTTAGAAAATAAAAATTGTGACGTGATTTGATTTAAACATTCTGGTCCTAATTTTGTGAAATTCTACTGTTGCATTTATAGGTCTCTTAATGACAGTAACTTTCAAGACTTCTTCGATTACCTTGAGTGAAAGTTGGCTATCTCCTGTCTCAGTTTCCATCTTGCGATATCTCAATTGTAGGCGATTTCAATGTTCATAACTCTAATTGGCTTCAGTTTTCATCTACTACAAATCCCGCTGGTCATAGTGCAGAAACATTTGCTTTTTCATGTGATCTCACACAAATGATTTCTGAACCCACAAGAATCCCTGATAACCCTAACCATACTCCACATCTTCTATATCTCTTTCTTACATCAAACCCTCTTGTTTATAAAACTTCCGTTTTATCGCCTTTAGGTCTTTCCGACCATTGTCTAATAGAAATCATTTCTACTGTACCTAATTCCACTGTTATTAGCAAAACCGATGGAACCTTGTGGTGTTTTAAGTCAGCTCGATAGTGTGATTTACGGGATTTCTTTGCAACCTTTCCATGGCATGCATATTGTTTTAGTCGTCCTCTTCTTCGGACATCGCTCTTTCAGTATCTGAAGTCATCCTCATGGGAATGGAGTTATACATTCCCAAAAAACATAACCGTATAGGTCATTCACGTTGCCAACCCTGATTCAATAGGGCTTGTGCTGATGCAATATCTTTAAAAAATAAATATTACATTAAATGGAAATCTAATAAATCGCTCGACAGTCGAATCCGTTGGTGCTAGAAATATCTGCAAAAGTGAAATCAATAAAACTAAACAGTTGTTCGAACAACGAAAATGCAATGAACTAGCTACATCTCCTTTAGGCAGTAGTAAATTTTAGTAAAAACTTTGGAACATCTTCATTTCCACCCCTGACGTCTATTGACGGATCGGTTGTTGCTGATTCTGTAGACAAAGCCAATGTTTTTGTGGATTTGTTTGCATCAAACTCGTATCTCAATGTTTTTGGAAAACATGTGCCCCTAATCAACTATTCTTCATACGCTATGAAACCAATTCATTTTCGGTACAAGCTCTTGGAATCGATCATCAGTAGGCTTGATCTCAATAAGGCGACAGGCCCAGACGGCCCAGCTATTGTCTTAAATAAATGTTCCCACGAACTAGTACCAGTCCTATCTAAGCTCTATATGATCTTTATGTCTTCTGGGGAATTCCCTTCATCATGGAAGTTAGCAAATGTTCAACCTATTCCCAAAAAAGGCGATAAGACCGATCCCTAAACTACCGACCAATTGCCATCACTTCCATTTTGTCTAAAATCATGGAAAAAGCCATCAATCAGCAACTGCTCACGTTCCTTGAAACTAACAAACTCCTTAGTGACCACCAATACGGGTTTAGGCAAAGTCGTTCAACAGGCGATCTTCTTTCATATGTGACCCAAGTTTGGAACAATACAGTAGAGCAGTTAGGTGAAACAGTTGTAGTCGTTTTAAATATCTCAAAGGCATTTGACCAAGTTTGGCATAAGAGTTTACTTGCCAAACTCACCTCATTTGGGTTAAATGATACGCTCATCAACTGGGTTTCTAGTTTCCTTGATAAAAGACGAATACGTGTCGTAGTTGATACCTTTTTTTCAAAAGATGTTAGCATTAACGCGGGATCCGTTATAGCGCCTACACTTTTTCTGCTGTACATAAATGACCTTACTTCTGTAACAACTAACCCCATCCATTGCTTTACTGATGATAGCACTCTTCACTGTAGTTTATCTCAGTCTTCTCATAGTGATAATCCACCTTCTATGTCAAATCAATAAATTAAAGCTGAAATGGCAAATTCAATCAACAAAGACATTCAACGTATTCTCGAATGGGGAAGCAATAATAAATTTAATGCTAACAAAACTCAGTGTTGCCTTAAGTCCACCAAAAAAGATCGATCATTTCCTGTTGTAAGTATGAATGGCCCAGTTCTTAAGTTTTCAGACTCTATTACTCTGTTAGGTATGACTATCTTCAAATTTCTCATGGGTTGACCATCTTCTGTCAGCTACAAAAACAGCTGCTCGTAATATAGGCTTTTTGTACAGATCTAAGCAGTAGTTTACCTCTCGACAACTCCTGCTGTATAAGGCCCAAATTTGACCTCATCTGGAATGTAATTCTCACCTCTGGGTTAGTGCTCCCCAATACGCTCTCGATATCGTTGATCGTATTCAAAAAAGAGCGATTAGGTTTATAAATGACCCGTCTTTAACTTCACACATACAGTCCCTTGAGCATAGAAGGATAGTTTTAGTTCTTTCTTTGTATTATCCTTATTACAATGGCTATTGTGCTGCTGAATTATATTCTTTGATACCATCTCGGGCTATCTTCTGCGAGAAACACTCGGTTAGCTCATTCACATCATCAGTATGCAGTAAAAATCTCCACTTGTCGTACCAAACGGGCGCAATCCACATTTTTATACACGGCTTCTAAACTCTGGAATGATCTCCCTAGTTCCTGCTTTCCTCTCACTTATGATATGAGAAAATTTAAGGTAGCTGTTCATAGGCATCTATTGGCAATTCATTATCCCTCTATCCATCCTCCTAAGTGTTCCTGAGTGCTTTAGCACGATAGGCCAAATTTAGCCTGTTCAGGTCCACAATCATAAAAAACTCTACGGAAGATGACAATGGGTTTGAAACATCTTTAAGTAACCTTAAATGTTCTTTAATTGTTCTAGTTTGGAAGGAGTCCAAATGCCATATTTAATCAATTTAATCAATTCTATCTGCAACCTTAGTTATAAAAATAAGCAAAGCATACCAACATTAAGAACTGGTTTTTCTTTATGGTTGTCTAGAAGGTGTAATAACATTACTATTATCTTAGTTTGCAGTGATCTTGTTAAGTATTTATATTAATCTTCCAAAAATTCAGGATCACACATTCGTATTGCTCGATCCACTAAAGATTTAATTACACCAATTTTTTCACGTGGATTGTGGTTCAATAATTTATAAAGGCATCTATCAGTGTGTGTCGGATTTATGTAAACCTTAAAAGATAGTGAATTATTAGTGTAATTATTTATTATTGTAGACTAATATACCAATCTTCTATTTGATCAGACTTGTTATTATTTCTCTAGCAACCATAGCCTTCCTTTTCTGGCCTGCCTAAAGACCCTTGACATCCCCCTTCTTGAGCGGAAGACTTCACACTTCACAAATCCAAAATCTTAGGTTTTCGTACTATGCGGCCGGACCTCGTTGTGAGCTGACCCTTGTACATTCTACCAGACTTTATTAAAGGACCTGAAATCAGATTTGTATTACTGGATAGGTTTTCCTAAATGTTCGAAATTCTTCCGAACTGTATTGGCGACCATTATCTGTCAACAATTTATCCGGTATTCCATGAGTTCCACACCATCTTAAACATCTTGGTTACTGATGCACTAGTTATGTTGAATAATTTTGCAAAAGCAAAATATCCTGAATAGGCGTCTACAATTACTAAATACTCATGACCTTTCATATGAAAAATGTCACTAGCTACTATCGACCAGGGACGGACTGGAACTTCTTGAAGCAAGATTGACTCAGTGACATTGTATTTTTGAAATCTTTGGGAAATCTTGCAGTTGTTAACAAACCTTTGAATATCTTCTTTCATTTGTGGCCAAAAAACATAATCCCTGGCTAGTTTTAATGAGCCTTTTGTTCCTTTGTGACACAAATGACTACAACAGATTACTCTTTGTCTTAGTTCTGTTGGAACTAACACTGCAATTCTTGAATATCATCCCATTTATGTATGACAATTCTTCTCTATATGACCAGTACTTGTAGAGTTCCTCTGGTTGTAGATCACTCCAAACCATTTCTTTGATACATATTTGTAATTTTATCGTGAATGGAATTAACACGTGAATCATTGTTATGTTCATGATGCCTGCATCTGGTTCTGCTACCAAATGACAACCTCTACTTAGAGTATCAGCTATATACATCTCAGTTCCTTTCGTATATTCAACTTTTAAATTGTACTACACTACGTCTAGTAACATTCGTTGCAGTCTTGGAGGAGGAGCGTATTACTGTTTTTTTAAATATTGCTTCAAGTGGCTTGTGATCACTTTCAACTCTTATATTGGTATGTCGCCAGATGTATTCGTGAAACTTCTTACAAGCTGTTGGTATGGCTAACATCTATTTTTCGAGTTGACTATGGTTTAATTGACTTTTTGTTAACGCCTAGCACTGTAACATACTGGCCTTTCATCCTGTAATAGTACTGCACCCAATGCTGTACTACTAGCATCCACTGAAAGCTTAATTTCTTTTTTTGGGATCAAAATAACTCAGTACGATTGGTGATTTCAGCATTTCTTTGAAATGTCTGTTCTTGCTCTGCATGCCATAACCATTAATTTTTCTTCTCCAACAGTTGACGCAATGGTGTTGAGACTTCTGCAAGATTAGGTATAAATTTAGATAAGTAATTTACCATACCTAAAAAACGTTGTAATTCTTTAACTGTTGTTGGAGTTTTTAGTTGTTGAATAGCTGTTATTTTTTCTTCATCTGCTTGTATTCTTTGTAAGAAACCAAGTGTTCTAGAAATTTTACTTCCTGTCGATTGAATACACATTTCTCTCTGTTGAGTTTCAATCCCGCTTTTATAATTCTCATAATTACTTCTTGTGTGATTTTTTTAGTTCATCTTTATTCGCTGCAAATATGAGAACATCATCCATTGATACTTCTACTCCTTTTACTCCACCAAGCAACGATGACATAATCTGCTGAAACACTTCTGAAGCCGACGCCAATCCAAACGGAAGTCTTTTGCATTTATACCGACCCCAAGGCGTTGCAAATGTTAGGTAACGTGCAGTACATTCCGTTATTTTTATCTGCCAATAACCTTTTTCACAATCTAACTTAGTAAACCATTTAGATCCACTAATTTTTGGTAAAATGCCATCTATTGTTGTTAGAGGGTAATGTCGTCTTTTTAAATTCTTATTGATATCTGAAGGATCAACACATAATCAAATTTTTCCTCCGTCTTTTACTACTACCAATGGAGAAACTGCTGTAGTTGGCTCTGTTATAGGTTCAACGATACCTATTTTTACCATTTTGTCCAGTTCCTTCTTGACTTCGTCTTTAATTAAAAATGGTATTCTTCGCGGAGTAATAATGCATAATTTAGGATTATCTACTAAATTGATATCATATGCAAATCCTTTTAAACATCCTACACCTTCAAATATTTCACCTGGCGTTGTTTGGATAGAGTCCATCCTTTTACTTTGCACATGCCTCTTTTCCCACAACTGGCTGGAATGCTTCATTCACTACTAAGAATGTGACTGTTGAAGATCCTCTTTTTGCTATAATTCTACATTCACTCTCTCCTAAAACAGCAATATTGTGGTTTGAAAATTACCTTAAAACCTTAGTGTTTGACGTTTAGCTGCAATTTGGATGCTGTTGCAATTCTCTTATTAATAACATTGCACTAAGCTTATGTGTCCAGCTTAAAATCCACTTTTGTATTACTTGGAAACAGTAACATTTCCATCCAATCTTGCTTGTTTGATTCGTCAATAACAGTTGATACTAGGAGAAACTCTTCAACTTCACTATGCTCTGCTTCTGTATTTAGTGAACGTACTTTCTTCGTTTTACATTTTCGCTCAAAGTGACCTTTTCTGTAACGCCTGCCACATTTGTTGCCAAAAGCTGGGCATGATTTTCTGCCATGTCTTGTTCCACATCTTTTACAGTCAAAATTGTCAGTTTGTCTCTCAAGATTTATTTTTGAATTTTTGTTAAATCTTTTTGCTATTATTGCATTTACCTGAGGATCTTCTTTCCCCATTTGCATTGTTATTAACTGTTATCGAGCTTGTTCAGCTGTTCCACAGATGTTAATTGCTTTTTCAAGAGATAAGTTTTCCTCAGCTAACAGTCTGTTACGAACCCCATCATTGTTGATGCCTACTACAATTCTGCCACTTATTAGACTATCTTGTAAAATTCAAAAACTACAATTTTTTCATTTTTGTTTTAATACCACCAAGAAATCATCAAACGACTCTTCAATCCTTTGTACCATTTTATTGAATACGTATCTTTCAAAAGTGACATTTATTTTTGGCACAAAGTAGTTTTGAAGCTTGTCTTTGATTATTGCAAGACTCCTACCGTCTGCCTCTGACAGATTGAATGTGCGAAAGATTTCTTCTGTGTCTGACTATTATTGACATAAACGATGCTACCTGCACTTCTGGTGACTCTTTCAAGACCTGTTGCTACTTCAAACCAATGATACTGTTGACTCCATTTTCTCCATTCCAAAGCCATATTGTGTTCCGTATCCTTATAAATTTTGAGGCATTTGGGTGGTCTCACACCAGTCACATGGCCTGTCATATTTATTCCCGCATCTTGATCCATGTCCTATTTAATTGTAATCTGTTTTCGGCACCATGTACTTGTTTACTATTATAGACTAATATAACAATCTTCTATTTGGTCAGACTTGTTATTCTTTCCTTAGCAACCATAGCCTTCCTTTTCTGGCCTGGCTAAGCACCCTTGACAATTAGTTTTATATAATAGTATATTAAGAAGTAGCTCCCTTTTCCATGGCAAACTGGATGCTCGAATGCATACCATTTATAAAAATTAAAACTTCATGTACTGTTTCTTCTCCATGTCTCCAGGTAACAAACGTGTCATCTACATATACATACCAAACTAAAAACTAACAGAACTAAGAGGACTTCCCTTTGCTACACCATCAAACTTTTCATAGAATTTATTATTCCACTAAAATTAAGTCGTAGTAAGACAGTGCTGAAAAAGAATTGTTATATAGAGTGCACATATGGGGAACTTGAAAACCGTAAGAGATACGAAGTTGGTTAAATCAAGCAAAAGTTGCGCATTTACGTGCTTATCCAAATGCTGTTTAAAAAATTTCAAAATTCCGAGTACTGTCGGAGATATCCGAAAAATACCGAAAATTTGGAAAATCGATTTTATTTTCTTTTGAGCTTATTTGAAATCGGACTAAACATTTACATTGCCGTTTTTTTTGCTCTATCCAATAGTGTTAATAGTTTTAACACTCGACGTTTCGTCATTAAGTGATCATCATCAAGTTTATTTTTTCTAATGGAAGCCATATTGTATTTTTACAGTTTTTAGTAGTCCCGTATATTACTTTTTGTTTCTGAATTTTTAATCGGTAACAAATTTGTAAAACATTTTGAATTTATCTGGGCAGGCATTTAGATCATTACAATTTTGGGTTCTCATTTCTTTAACGGAATAAATTGAAAAAATCATTAGTTTTTAACGTCAGCCTTTGTTGAGTATATTCATGATTAACTGTTAGACAACATAACCAATTACGACATATCCAATTATGAAGATTATTTGACTTTTTTACCGAAAGATTGACTGACACTATTGATCTCTGTAATACAATGGTATTTTACAATGAGGAAAAATAATTGCTTCTACGAAAATTGGTGTCCTAAACTCTAAATCATGCATCCACATTACTCTTGCCATTAGTTTAGTCCATCTTTATTATAATTGATAATCAAAGGTTTTTATCTGTAGAAAACTGATAACTATGCACAGAAGTACAGTTTGAACACAAAAGCGTATTACAAATTTTTATGGTACAATGTCGAAAAGATTGGAACAAGAGGTGTAATGGAAAGGCCAGCGAGATGTCCAGATCTTACGCCTTTAGATTTTTATTTGTGGGGAGCTTTAAAAAGTTTAATTTACAAAAGAGAAACTAAAGAAGAGTTAAGGGTTCAAATATTACATGCTTTTGCCGTTTTAAATAGAAGGAGCATTCTTCGATCGGCTTTGCGAATTCGCAACAAAATTTAAGATTGCATAAGGGAATATTTTTGATCACTTACGTCAAAACTAGTTTACAATCAATTATAGATAGCTTATTACGTAAAGGCAGAACTTATGATATCAGTAACGTGTTAGGCAGAGATAAACATAATAATACTTTGTTTTTAATAGGCTTAATTATACTCATTGTAAAATACCATTGTATTAAAAAGATGAATAGGTTTTAAATCAAGAAATAAGAAATCCAGGATCGTATTTAAAAAATCAAACTTGATGATGATCATTATGTAAAGGAGAAAATGTGGCTATGATGTTGTAACATTAATTTCAAAACATCTTATCAAATAATGCTAGAAAAAAATACAAACCGTTGTTCAAAAAAACAAAAATTAATAACCATCAAAATGCGTCAGTCTGTCGGTTTATTATTTCCAATATATCTGTCACTAGATCTTTTTGTAAAAAAGTCAAATAATCTTTTTAATTGGGTATGTCGTAATTGGTTATGTCGGCTAACAGTTAATCATGAAAATTCTCCTCAAATGCTGACGTTAAAATCTAATGCTTTTTTCAAATTAGAATTCCGTTAAAGAAATGAGAACTCAAAATTGTAATGATCTAAATACCTGCCCAGATAAACGCAAAATGTTTCACAAATTTGATACCGATCAAAAATTCATAGCCAACCATGTTAAAATTCTTTTTTTCTTTACTGTATTGAACTTTTCAGAAAAAAAAGATGACTTCTGATACATCACTGAAAAAGTAATAATAAGTAGCGTTAAAACTATTAAAACTGTTGGATAGAGCAAGAAAAATAGCAATATAAATGTGCAGTCGGATTTTAAATATCTCTTTCAATAAGCCCAGAAGAAAATAAAGTCGATTATCCAAATTTTCGGCATTTTTCGGATATCTCCGGAAGTACTCGGAATTTTAAAATTTTTTAACCGGAATTTGGATAAGCACGTAAGTGTGCAACTTTGCCTTGATTTAACCACCCTTACGGTTTCCAACTTCTACATATATACTCGAATTTGTATCACTCTGTATGTCCTTTGGAAAAATATGATCATTATATTCAATGGTATTCTTATAGACAGACTTTAGTAAAAGGTGAAACAACATCAAAATTGATCATTATGTCACCCTCTTAAATTTTAAAATTACTTATTTTTTCAATGAAATCGGCAGAATTTTTAATACAATTGGATATTTTACCTATATGAGGCTGTACTAGAAATGAAAGGTGTTTTGCAAGATTGTATGTAGGAGAACCAATTGCACTAACATTAGTCCTTAAAGGAACGTTAGTTTTATGGATTTTTGATAGGATATACAATTTTGGCGAAAGAGCTTCAGAATTGGATAGTTTCTTCAGGAATAGATAATACTTTAATAAGTTTCTTTGTAGGATCTTTTGATAGTTCACATTAAGTCTGTGGTTTCAACCGTAATGTTATAGTCGTTCATATTTAATGTAACAGTTGCATTACCCGCATCCGATTGTAATATTATTATTACGTTTAAGATCAAATCAAGCACGGCGCTGACGAAAGGATGGATTGTTCTTTGGAAGTTTTGCTTTACGTTGTAGGTTAACAGCTTTATATCTAATTTTATTTGGAGCATCAAACGGTAACGATTTAACAGAATCCTCAGTATTGGAAATTATATCTTCAAAAAGATACTGCCTTTATCGCAAAATTTCTGCCCTTAGAAAGCGCTTCAATAGCATCGCCTGAAAAAATATTATTAGAAAGTTGATAACTTGAATAACATCAAATTTTGCTATTTGTCGTCAACATGAGATGTCAAAATTTATTTCCATATGTATTTAAAAGTTAATGAATCAATGTTATCTCAATTTTCTCTATTCAACAGAGATGATATTTCCAAATGTATATAAAAATTTCTATTTGCTTTATACAGAGACCTCTTAGTAATATTTTTGGTTATCAAAAGAGTATTTTCAGTTCTTCTATAACTATTATTAATCTGTTTGTCATCAAAATTGCTTTAATATTTGACTAATAGAAAGTTTCCTCCTCATAAAGGACTGAAATATGAAAATGCAAGCTTTCACCATTATTACGCGAAATGGGACAAATGCGATTTCACAGTTGACGTTCACGGCCACGTGGGGGGTAATTTGGTCGGTGACATCATAGGTCACGCCTTTGTGGCCCCGCCCCTTTGGACGGTTTCTTTTCTGGGGCCATTTTCAACACCTTTAAGGCCTTTTCACCTCTAATTAGGGTCATTTTGGTTGTATTGAGAGCCTTTTTGGGCAGTCCAACTTCTGGGTAGGCAACCGCAGTAGCCTTGTGGGCTCATAAAGAGCTCTGATCTGAGGGCCTGAGTATAGGCCAAACTCTCTGGTTTCTGATTGGTGCATAGACGCCGCCCAGATACGTCCCCTGGTTTCTGATTGTTGACGGCCTCTTTGTGGGCGTGGTTTGTCGGCTATTTTGTTATTTCGGCCATTTTGTTAGACATGGAGGGCAGTTTAAACCTTCGTGCTGTCTAATAAGATAGGTATAGGTCTCCTGAATTTGTTCTAGGATCTTCGCCCTTTGCCGGGCCCCGTTATTGTTTGTGACGCCATCTAGTAGTGTATTTTCAAAATTATTGAATGTTTTCTGTAATCGTGGCTCCACCTAGTAGTATATTTTTAAAAGTAGATTTGATAGTTTGTGACGCCATCTAGTGGTATATTTTTAAAACTAATTAATGTTTTCTGTAATAGAGATTGATCGTGACTCCACCTTGCGGTAAGTACGTGCAGATCCCTGTAATCGTTAGGGCTGTCATAAGACAGGTATAGGCCACTGGAACTTGTTCCTGGGTGTTAGTCGTGGCCCCCGACTGTTTGTGGCGCCATCTACGTGTGTATTTTTAAAACTAATGAATATTTTCTGTAATAGAGATTAATTATCGATAATAAAAAGATAAAGAGGTTTTCAACAATTTATTACACATAATACAAATTAGGATTACATCTTGTATATCACCAGCATCAGCACCAGTAGCATCATCACCATCATCTTTCTCATCTGTTTAGATCCCTTTCATCTAACTTCTCAGCGTCTACGTCGCTATTAGCTTTGATCCCTCTCGTAGCGTCATCTTCTGTGGGTTCATCATCTTCAGGGGTTGTTATGCAATAATAATTTAGCCTTATGTCCCCAAAATCTTCGATTATGGGTTCATATCACGGCGAATTCATTTTAGATTGTTGACTAAATCACAGTTTGAAAGTTACTAACGTGAAACCATTGATGTGTCTGAATTTAGAGTAGGGAACTCCTTATCTGTAATTATAACGTAACATTAAAAAGGCTGTACACGTAATTAATTAATAAATAAAGTAAATAAAATAAGATTTAACACTCATAGGAATTCTGAATCACATCAACATCAAACTTGCGTCTTGTTTTTGTATCTCTCTTCCTCTAGTTGAAACAAGTTTCATGCTAGAATCACACGTCTCAGCCACCCCAAGTGTTCATTACAGCAACGAAAGTACTAAAAACTCTTTTTTATTTATCAGAGAATCAAATTAAACAACAAGCTGAGCTAACAATTCTTCATAACCTTCAGGTAGAATTTTCTCCCACTGTATAAACCTAGCTACTATGAGCGACCGCTTACTTTGTAGATAAGGCTAACCGACACTCGCCCTAAACGTGAGGGTACCGACGTAGGAAAACAGTCAATTATCCACAAATGAATCTCAATCAATTCAATCTCAATCAAATCAATTAAACAAATCAGTCTCAATCAAATCAATGAATCAAATCAATCAACTAAATCAATCAAATTATAACTTATAGCTTTCGAAAACCAGCTTACAATTAAAAAATACGGGTTTGGTTTAACTTACAGCTTGTTAAAACCAACCACAACTAAAAAATACCAATTGATTTAACCTAGTTAGTTAGATGTGTGCTGTAAGTGAATAAATACATTGTGTAAGATGTCATAATTAAAATATTTTACAGCCAAGATCTGTCTTAGCTGAAACATCTCTGTCAAAAAGGACCTTAGATTTATAAACAAGCCTAAACGTCATGTCAAATAAATCAATCAAAACAATTAACTAAATCACTCAATTCAATCTCAATCGAATCAAACAAGAATCTGAGCTCATAATTCTTCATAATCTTCAGGTAGCGATTCTCCCACTGTATATACCTTGATCCTATGTTGAATTTACAAGTAGACTGTGTTGTTTTACATGTGGGCGTGGTAAGGAATAAATGACAGGTGTTAGTTGTGCAGGTATAAAAGTAGTATTTTTGTTATTGTGATTACATAACCGTGATAATTAATAGTATATTACATAATAAGTGTTGTAAAAGGCATATTACGCATGAATGGAAAAATTATGCACGCAGCCGCGTAGCGGCGAGTGCATAATTCCATGAGTGCGTAATTGCTCTACAACACGTATTACGTACTATACTTTACCTACGACCATAGCCACTGTGCCAAAAAAGTCTGGACTATATTTTCATTTTTATCAGGTATTCATTTTTACCAGGTATTGTAGATGATGCTTAAACACGTCGATTTTTTATTTTAGTCGTTGTTTTTTGTTGTTCGTTTCATGTATACATAGAGATCTAAAAACTAGTAATCTTCATTTCTTTAAATGGGATACTCTGTATATTATTGCATCTTTAGATTTTTGATCAATTTTATTTCAAACAATTTTACAAAATTATGTCTCACAGCTTTGATGATCATATACGATATAATTCGTTCTATTTACTACTACGTTGGTTTAACTAACATTAGAAACATTATAATAATTATTTATGGTTACTGTACAATTATCACGTATATTAGAAGTATCTCGATTTGTCGATTCATATGACATTGTAATATTTTCATTTGTTAATATAGTCAAACTGTGCGTTTTGTTTACGAAAACTGTACGATTTGTTCACCGTGCGTAATGACGAATTTACTGAGGCTGTGTGTCGTGTGTTTTCGTCTATTTTCTACAGTGGTCGTAGGTAAAATATTTTACATACAAGATCTGTCTTATCGGACACCTCTGTCAAAAATGTCCTTAAATTTATAAACAAGACTAAACAGTCATTATTAAAAATGGAAAAGTGCCTGGGGACAAATAATCAAGCCAGCTTTCAATTTCTAATCATGATAATGCACCTGAGATTTGAAATTAACACAGATTTCATATAGGTAAAGTTTTGAGACGCGGGGATTTCAGCGAAGGCTGTTTCAGCGACACTCAAGTCCCGAAGATAACCCAGCATTGCCTAGTACTTAGTTATATTTAAACAAAAACAAGCGCAGGTGTCTACATGTTGTCGGCCTTGGGAACTGGGGTAGAATACAAGATATTCAATCTTGGTCTCATACCAGCAATGTACGAGGAGAGGGTGGTTGTGGAACTGGCGGAATTTAAAATTTGCCACCATTCAAAATCAACCATTCACCACGAAACAACAATTGTGTTAGGTAAATCGGATCATCATTGAAAGGTGGCCTGTCCTTGACAATGGAAATATGATGCACGTGACAAAAATCCCACTAATTAGATTGCACTTATTTTTAAAAGTAGATTTGCTTAATTGTGACGCATCTAGTGGTGTATTTTAAAACTAGCGAATTTTTACTGTAATAGAAGTTGATCGTGGTCGTATCTCTCGTTTCTCCCGTCTCTCTCTCGTTCCTCTCCTCTTCCACGTCTCTCCCGTTTCCCTCGTTTCTCTCGTCTCTCCCCTCACCCCTAGTCACCCTCATTTCCCTTGTTTCTCTCGTCCCACGTTTTAGGTTACACCACACACGTACAATATTATATTAGATTAATAAGCGCACGGTACAGGTTAGTCAATGCTCGCGCGGAAGTGTTGATCTAACCAAAAAACCGATCCTGCTGGTGCTGATGCAGGTAGTACATGAGATGTAATTAATAATAAAATTAGTATTACGTGTAATAAATCATTGAAAACCTCTTTATCTTATTATTACCGATAACCAACCTCTATTACAGAAAACATTTATTAGTTTTAAAAATACACCCGTAGATGGCGCCACACTCGGGGGTCACGACAAGGGGCTAACACCTAAGAGCAAGTTCCCGTGGCGTACACCTCTTTTATGAGATAGTATGAGGGTCCCCTTATTAGAATACCATTTCAAATTTCCCACCCTACCGATTACAGGGATCTGCATGTACTTTTCGGTAGGTGGAGTCATTATCAATCCCTATTACAGAAAACATTAATTAGTTTTGAAAATACATCACTAGATGACGTCACAATCAATCAGAGTGGCCTGGCAACGGGTAAAGGCTCGACATGGAGCGAAGTCCCTAGAACAAGTTCAGAAGACCAATACCTGTCTTATAAGATAGTGCGAGGGTCCCCTTATTAGAATACTGTTTTAAATTTCCCACCATGGTCAACAAAACAAAATGTCCGACAACCCACGCCACAAAATAGACCAGTCAGAAACCCGGGGGCATATTTGGGCGGCGTATATGCACCAAGCAGAAACCGTTGTATGTGGCCTACCCTAAGGCCCTCGAATCAGAACCCTGTATAAGTGCACAATGCTACTGCGGTTACCTAACCTCCAGGGTGATTGACGAAAATACGCCAACCCAAACATGTATTTTTTTATTGAGACTCCCTGTATATTAAGTATAAAAATTTGTATCTGTATCACTAACCGTTCTGCAGATATCGTCACTTAGAATTAACTTTGGAACCACTATGCGAGCGTTGTCACCATGATTTTGTAAGTCTGTGTATACCACCCACTATTAATAATACTCTACTAACAAACAAACTGGGAAATTTTTCGAAAAGATGTAAAACTATACAGAATAATTTAACTTAAGCGAAATGTAATTTTTCTCAATTTTTTCAAATGCAACACTCTGTATATTTTTGCACATTTCGATTCCCCGTGAAAAGTAGATACTAATTGCTAATAGGTTTCATAGTCATAAGACAGACCCTTCTTGAGGTATTGACGCTTTATCTGAAAATATTGATATACAGAAGAACAAATAAAACAACATCCAGAGAAAATAAGAAAATACGAACGGCAAATAAATTCTTTAACTGATAGGAAAACTTAATTAATAACTAAACAATAAAATAATTCTCTACACCTAAAAATAAGTTGAACAAGTAAACATAAACGAATAAAACCATAAATTCAAATTAAATGTTCAAAATGCTGACCACGCTTAGCTAAACACTTTGCAATTCGCTCGGTAAACGAAAGAATCACTCGCAATTAGAGGCGAAATGGATTGAAACACAGCTCTAATTGTATTTTTCACATCTTCGCTTGCGGTGGGAGGATGTTGGTAAACGTAGCCCTAAAGGATGAAATGAAGTGGCGTAAAATCCGGTGATATGGCTGGCTAGTTTTGCGCACCAGCTCGTCCTGTCCAATTTCTATCGAGATATTGCCTAACGTTGATTGCATAGTGTGGAGGGGCGCCATCCAGTTGAAACCACATCGTACGAAAATTATCTACCTCGATATTTTCCAAAAGCTCGGGTAAATAATTTTGCAAAAACTGCAAATATCTTTCTCCAGTAAGACTCCTATCAAGGAAAAAAGGACCAACCACATTAAAATTGATTATACCACCCCACACATTAATTGACCATCGATGCTGGTGATAACAACTCTTAAAATGTGTGGATTACTATCTGAATAGTGATTATAGTTATGTGTAATTAATATAGCCATTATTGTGAAAAGTTGCCTCTCCCGTAAATAGAAATAGAATATTAACAAAATTGGGTTCTTCATTTACTTTAGTAGTTACCCATTGGCAGAAATATTCACGATTTTGAAAATCTATTTCACCTAAAGATTGATATTGCTCGATATGGTAAGGATGCAATTCATTTTTTAAATAAAGCTGCGAACTGTATTTCTATTTAGGTCTAGGTATGTATTCAGCTCTCTGGTGCTAATTGGCGGATTTTCTATAAGAGATGCCACAACTTGAAACTCAATTTCTTCATTTGGGCTTGCTTTTGCGCGCTTGGGATAACACACTTCCAGAATTTATAAATCTCTCAGCTACATTCATAGACGAATCCTTCCGCGGCTGTCGTCTCTTTGGGTATCGTTCACAGTACGAACGGGTAGCCAGCAAAGCATTTCTTTGAGCTTCACCGTAAATAAAAATTTATTTTATACAAAAATTTACAAAACGGCAATCCAAAAACACACAAACTAATTGAACAATATTTTAATGATTATTCAAACCTCAAAACAATAGATGCAATTGTTCCTCTTTATTACTAGCGGCTAGCCTACTTGATTTGTTTGGTTGAATTCTATTTTCATAGTAAATTTGTATTTTAGAATATTTTTACGTAAAAGATATTATCAATTAGAATCTACTTTTCACGGGGAATCGAAATGTGAAAAAATATACAGGGTGTTGCATTTAAAAAAATTGAGAAAGAATACATTTCGCGTAAGTTAATCATTCTGTATAGTTTTATATGTTTTCGAAAAATTTCCCAGTTTTTTTGTTAGTAGACTATTGTTAAAAGTCGGTGGTATAAACAGATTTACAAAATCATGGCGACAACGCTCGCATCGTGGTTCGAAAGTTAACTCTATTTTGGTACTAAAGTGACGATATCTGCAGAACGGTTAGTGCTACAGATACAAATTTCTACACTTTTCTTCTAAATATAACAGTGAATCCAAAAATATAAAATATACAGGGTGTTCCATTAAAAAACACAGGTTTGGGTTGGTAATTTTTGTAAATCACCCTGTACATACCTAAATGCTTTTATAATGTAGGTCCAATGATCGTGTATTACCACACCAAAATTGGTTTTGATATCTCTGATAGTTAAGGAGCAATCCTCCAATCACGCAGTAGACACCCACCCTGTATGTACGAAATTCACACAAAACTGAATTCCAATATCCTACACCAATTTACAATAAATACACGCATCGACATATACAGCAAAAAAGTGCAACTAAATCACTGCTTCTGAAACTTCATAACCGAATGTACCAAAATTTTCAATCATCTAATAGGACAAAACTAAGAACATCCTCCTACAATTTCTGCACACGGTGACATACTAATAAAAAGTTATTTTGTCACCGTTCAAACAAACTGTATGGACTCAATGGATAATGTTTTTCACTGTCGAGAATTACTAGATTCCGGATCACAATCAAACTTCATCACAAATAGCTTACCTAAAAAGTTAGGAGTAATGAATTAACAACGCTTATTCCAGTACCTGGAATTAAACAAACGATAACAAATCTAACTAAGAAAACAAACGATTTCAAGATCAAACATCAGTTCTAATAGTACGTAATATGGCCGGAAATATAACTAGTACTAATCTTGACATAAAAAGGACTACACACACGTGCCATGGTACGCCGTGATTGCTCGTCATAAATGAGATGACACGACAGAGAACCTACAAACAGATAAGCCTGTGTGAGTGTTGACGTGCTAAAGAAAGGCTGTTTCTGATCGTTACTTGTTCTGTGAGTGTTGTTTTTAACAAGGATGAGTAATAAACGAAAGCAGGCATTCGCTGTAATTTTACTTAGTATTGCCTATGATATTTTGAAAAAGAAGAGAAAACTAAATAGGCAAAAAGGTAAGTATTCCGACATGAAGCTATTGGCACATCTGAG
The DNA here is from genome assembly GCA_036346205.1 of Vesta saturnalis. Classification (NCBI taxonomy): domain Eukaryota; kingdom Metazoa; phylum Arthropoda; class Insecta; order Coleoptera; family Lampyridae; genus Vesta; species Vesta saturnalis. The sequence continues at coordinate 511,011 of JARFJB010000275.1, forward strand.
AGACAATAACCCAAATTCCTATTGAAATTACCTGAGAATGGACGATGAAACTTCTTCTTATCTTCAAGAAAAGGTTCGTCCAGAGAGTGAGAGATCAGACTCGAGGATGAGACAAGCAACTACTGCAAAACAAAGATTTGTGACAACTTTGTGATATTCATCCACCGGAAGCACATTGAATAAGCAATATCACCTCAATCTCTGGGTACAATAATTCCTGCGACTTTCCCACCCATCTATGATGTCTTGCAAGATGAATATCTAAAGGTAGGATTAACAGAATTATCAGCAACACCAAGTTTATGTTATTACAAACTATTTATTCTTAAGGCCACGACAGTATGAGTGAGTTTTATTATTATGAGTATCTACTTATTGGTAAAGATTTTAGGAAGGTATATACTTTAAAATATCAAAAGCTTGAAGACATAACTTCAACATAGTTTAACCATAAAAGTTAAACTACCATAATAAATAGTCAGCTTTGTTTGTCAGCATCCCGTTCCTGCCATAATTATTAGAGTTTGTTCCACTTCCACTTCCCACAGAAAGTACACTACGCGAATCAAACACACTCAGTGGTTGGAGTGACCAATTTTCATTGAGTCTACCATTGCACAAAACTTGATTTATTAAGTTTTCTGTAAAAATAGTTTACGTGGATTCCATTCTTTGAAATTTGGCAGCAAAATTTCACGAAAACTTTTCATCAACCGTAATCTTGCTTGTACGACCATATGTTGAACTCGGAGCGTTACAGCTTTTATAATCTCTTTTATAAACTCACGTCAATAGACCCTAGTTTAATAAATTAAAAAAGTTCATTATTGTAATTAAATGCATTTTTTTTTTAGTTTTCTTTAACTGTGGATGATTGGAAGGGAATTGGCAATATGTTCAATAAACTGTCAAATGTTCCTAATTGCGGTGAAACCGTTCACGGAACCCAAGTAGCTCTTGACAAACCAACCAACAGTGGTTCATTTTCTTACAATTATAAAGAATACTTTAGCATTGTACTCAAGGCTGTGTGGATGCAAACCTAGAATTCATTTGTATTGACGCGGGTTAAAATGGCCAGGTTTCAGATGACAGTGTCATTTTTATTGGTAACGAAGCATACGCATTAAGAGAAGATTTCTTGAAACCTTCTACGCAAAAACGTTTGACTTACGATCAAAGAATAGCTTTCGTAGAGCGCGAAGAGTTGTAGAAAATGCATTTGGTGTATTAGCCTGAAAGTTCGGGATCTATCACACCACGATAACACTTCCCCAAAATAAGGTTCAGTTTCATTCTTTTGAATTGTGTGGCATAATACCTCGCGAGGAAGACTTGGAGTAAATTACGTACCTTCAAGTTAGCGGTACAGGAACATTGCACACGAGCCTACCTTATTCCAGGAAAATGGATGTAAGCACAAAAGCCGGACACTGCTTTTCGAACTATGAAGAAAACAAAAAAAATGAAACCTGAAAACGCTAAAAAGACTAGGGATTCTTAAGTGAAATACTTCACTACTGGCCAAGTTTCATGGTAGGATAGAGTGGTGATTACACAGGACTAAGTATAATGCTCAAGAAGTATTTGAATTTACAACATTGTGCTATGTATGAACAATTCTGAAATAAAATATAGAAAAGTAAACCTTTTTTCCTTGACATGCATTTTTTTGTCATTTGTACCAAATCAAAGATCCTTGATGGAATAATTTTTTACTTGAAAAATGCAGTGTGCTTTGTAAGTGTTTTGATCTATTTCTATTTTAATCAAATACATAAATATTCCATTCAAATAATAGTATATATACATAGAGGGAGAGAAATACATGATTTTTTCTGAGATTTTTTTTTCTAAGACGAGGGCAAAGCCCGAGGGCTACAAAACATAGAGGGAAAGATAGCGTTCTCTCCTGAGGTGTATGTACTATTTTTTGCGAAAGCGGAAACACAAAAACTCGGAAAATTAATAAATTTAGTCATAGTTTCGTCAAATCCATATGTAATAATTAGTAGCGTTTGAGATTTGTACCTTGACAACCACATCTAGTGTCAGAAAATTGATTTAGAAAAAACCGAAAATTGTTAATAATTTCGATAATTGTGGGCCCGTATCATTTACTGTAAACGTAAATAGATAAGCTAGTTCTTTAGTTCTTGTGTTTTTATTTGTGCTCTGTATTTGAAACTGTCAAATCATGTAAAATAATGAAGATAATGTGACATATTTGCTCCCTAGGGAGAAAATGTTCCGCTTCTGTCACGAGTTTGACAACAGAGAAGATAACTTCTACTTCCGCTTTCGCAAAAACAATTTTTTTTTAGCTAATATAGATATTTTTATTATAAGTTTTGTTATGAACGAATAAGTTCAAAGGTAAATGTGTAATTAAAAATTAATAATAATTTTTAATTAAATATAGATATTTTTTTAATGTACCAGACATGTACTGTTAGATGTTTAGCCTAATAATCAAAACTATGACCAGACTAACATATTGTGCCATCGATCTGCCTACTCCTCCTCAAGGAATGGTATCCGGAGAGGATGTTGACGAGGTAGGATCGAGCGAGGGACTGCCTAACTTCTTGATTCGTCAGAAACAAAAGTATAGGTGAGTGAACTGCGTCCCTTCCGCTTCCGCTTTTCATAGAAGCCTTGATCATTTTATGTTCTTTCCTAAAGTACCACCGAAACAAATATGTTTTTTTCTTTATATACATTTCTTTATAACATCGCAGTCTGGCACTACTTTCTTCACCACTTCTATTAAGTCCTTATAATCAGCAGCTTTTAAACGTTTGTTTGAATACTCCGTTCTTGTTACCAACCACGAACAACGATGTCGACGGTATTCTTCTATTAATAATGGCAAAAACTGAGGTGACCTGAAATCACCTATACTGATTCACAAAACAACGGCAACATCAATAAAGATGCAATCATATAAAAAATCTCGTCTATCTAGCACGTCGCTCGTTAGCAGACTCCACACTGGCACTTCCCAATAACTATTGGCGCGTTGGGCGGATGGAAACCAAACTATTTTGAAAGCCATTTTGTTAATCCAATGCACGCCTGCATGACACGCGCTTCTCTACACACCAGATCGGTGTACCATATTTTGGCACGAGCCAGAAAACACGGTATGCCACGTCTGCAGTGGTTTAGACGTACCAAATGGCCTGTGCGTGGCTGACGAACAGTTTTATGTACCTAATAAAATTTTAAATCGATTTCTTGTTAGGCGCTGACGTTTTTTGACGTTTGTTATGCGTTGGTCAGATTTGTATTGGAAACGAAGTTTCAGTACAGAAAACACTAGTGGGATGGATAGTTACAGGTTCGCTTTCGCAACCACAGATGATAGTAAAAGTATTGCATTCCTCTAAACTAAACGTTCAAGATTAATTGGAACATTTCTGGAAACTTGAACATTGTCATGATGAGGAATTATTTTGTAAACAACATTTTCTAAGAAACATTAGATGCTAATGACGGAAGATTTATTGTTAAATTACCCATGCGACAACAAAATTTTGTATTAAGGACTCATGCTATGTAATTTGAGGTATTAAGAATTCATGAAGGAGTATGAAGAATTAGGTCACACGACAGATAAGGAAAATTACTGAAACTCAAGGAAGTGAAATATATTATTTACCGCATCACGGAATTGTAAAAGTAGCAAGCTTAAGTGCAAAGTTAATACATTGGGTGCCATAACATTCACATATGGGTGACAGTAAATGATCTCAAGGAGCCGTGATACCAACATGCAAGCCGCAGCATACGTATGTGTTTGCCGATTAACGCGGTTTAAATGGAGATATAGCTTCGTGGTATCCTGGGAAACATGACCTATTTGTTGATTTGAGCCAATTGACAATATTTGGTACTTTATGACAAATTAAAACAAAAGTGGTTTTTTAACACTTTTTTTATGACAACGAAATGGATTATGCCTCAAAATCAAAAGTAAACATTAACTGCTGAAAACCTAAATGAGAAAATATAAAACACAATTTGAGAATGCTGTTCTTATAGCATTGGCAGATCGAACAAAAGTTCGTGCAACTGGTGACCATTACTTTTTAATCCTCTTTCAGAATCTGAAGTCAGATTTTCAATATACCTTATGACAAAGAAGATACACATGCACACACAGATTTAACGAGTTCATATACCGAACTTTTGTTGAAAATAGTTCTATATGCGCATTGAATTGAAACATGGCAAGCATAGTTGCGGAAAACCTGGACATGCACCGCAGTGGGTATACCGGGTGTCCAAAGCGTCACGCGACGGTAGATTGTGGCTTCGCTGTTGATTTTTCATTAAAAACATTTATAGAAAACTTATATGGTTCCAATACGTGCAGAACTTAAAATTATTTTAGCACCTACAGGGTGATTCGTAAAAGTAAGGGGGTATCAACTTTTTTATTTTAAATGGAATACCCTGTATATCATTACATTTTGTATAGCCTAATCAATAAGCTTTTCAACGATGTATACATTTGTATCCATCATGTATGAGTTATTTAACAAAAATGTATTTTTTTCCTGAATGTCAGGTTAGCAATAAAAATTAATTCTTGGTTTATTATGTAAATTGAGACAAATTAGTTCAGGGATATAATTAATCTAGGTATAGGCTTTGAAGAGATGTAAACGTTTTATTGATATATTGAGTAGGGGAGAGAAGGCTCCGTGTGGAACTTTAGCATGTTCAACGTACATAAATTCTCTTATTTCAAATAGAACACCCTGTATATTTTGATATGGGCGAATAGTACTCTTAAAGACCTAACTGTTATCTAAATACATTGATACCGCTAAAATTTATAGTTTTTACAATATTTTCATTTTTTTAATTTTTTTATAATTATTTTATAACGTAACGATTTAATAGAGTGCCATGATTTCAAGTCACAATACCAGATTAGTAGTAGTAATAATTAATTTTGATTAAATATTTTTATAAATAAACTAAACAATGTAAAATTGAAATAATAAACAAAGAATTAACAAGAACAAGAAGTAGGTAGGTCAAACATACGCAAATGTGCACTTAAAAAAATTATAAATAAGTTTCAAACAAGCTTCCTCTTTTTACAATGCACTGATTCAATCGTTGTCTCTAGGAACGTTGTAAATTATGCAACATTTGTTGGGTCACATTACGAAACGCTTGTTGAATTCTTTCCCTCACATTTTCTGCAGTAGTCGGCCATGTTTTATAAACTTGATATTTAGCGTAGCCCCATAAAAAACAATCCATGAAAGTCAGATCGGGTGATCTAGCTGGCTGAAGAAGACGGTTCGTTAGAGCTTGTACCTTCAGGGGGATCTAGGTCGGTCTGGTCTGTAGAGCTGCCAGATTTAGGGTTTCGCTCTTTTTAGTTTTTTTTCTGATCAACAGGAACCAATAAAGTTGGACGTTTAGTAGAGGGAAGTCGGATTTCTCGTGTGTCTTTCCATAGTAAAACGGCAGTACCGTCTTCACGAGAAACAAATTCGCCTCACTTTATTTTGGCCGTTACGACTTCCTTAGGCATACGTTTTTTATTTGATCTGAGTGTTCCCTCAACATGGGTTCTTTGTTCTATCAAATCTTTTATAAAGTTCCGCCCTGGTTCAGAAGTTTTGGAGATAATTGTGAACACTGGTTATGGGCCAGACCAACTCCTCTAACACCAGTTACCGCCTTACCTTATAAATTTTAGAGACCAGGAATGCCCATCAATTGAGCACAATTTGAACAGTTTGATACCATAGCGATGCGCTTTATTAAGTATATACTGTCTAAAGATTAGACCACCTCTTTGTGTCTCGTTGATAAAGGTATCCTAATTTGCTATAAATGGTTCTTGAAATTTTCGTTCCAGCAAACCAACTGCCAATGTTTTCATTATTGTTGAAGTGGATCATAGATAAAGGAATTTGAACTAATTCCATCCAGATTACCAATCCTAATTTTTTTTTATTTCTTCTGTACTGTTTCTTTCCGTTTAGTAATTCCAGAACCTCTCTTGGTCCGTCTTGAATTAATACTTTGTCGAGCAAACGTATTTGTTTCTGTAACAATGTCCATCCACCAATAAGGAAAACACACTCAGAGGGGTTGCGTCCGGAGAAATACCTTTTTTTTTCAAGCGGCCTTGATATACAACTTTATATGCATGTATAGATATAGTTGAAGTGAGTCTTTCTTTATTAGCGGGAGACAAACCACCTAGGCCTAGAAGTAAATCCATGGGCTTCTATTAACCAATTTGTGACAAATGAATTGTCAAATCATTTAACTCAAATGCCGAAAATTTTTTGTAGTGGGTAAAAATCAGCTGAATTTTATTCACGAAGGTAATGAAAACCGTCGATAATTGTGCAATGCACTCCCCCTGCAGGTAACCTTAATTGCAACAAACGCTTCAACAGTTAATTCCACCGAAATCTCACAAAGTGTATAATTTTGCTTATCATCGATTCATCAAATGGACTAAAAATCACAACGCCTCAAATTTCACCGAAAATGTGTTACTGGCATATTTTAGTCATTTGACCGCCAACCAAAAGTTAAAAAGTTCAACTCTTTGAAGCCACTATTCAATGTTGAAGGCAGAATTGAACATTAACCATCACGTTCAACTCACCAGTTACGCAAAACTAATTGCGTTTCTAAAAAGAAAAAATGCTGATTACAAACCCAAAAAATTGAAAGTTCTGTCGAAAGAGCAGGTAGACACTTTCCTGAAAAAGGCGCCCAATGAAAATATTTAGCTATGAAGGTAAGATTTTTGGAAACTTACGTAGAAAAGATGTTAAAATCCAGTTCTTTTACTACTTTGGGAGAGTTATGCCTGAATATTTGCAGAGAATACATCGCTCTTCGGCAAAATACAAATATAAATAGATTCATGGTTAAATACCACAGCAGTAAATGCCACAAAATTGTTATAGGAAGACAAAAAGTAGGAACTGTTCCCCATGAAATCGATTCTTTCTTAAAACTTCCGAACCCTGAAAAATATACTGGCTTCTGCTAGTCAATCTCTGGCTTCAGCACAAAAAGACTCACCACTCACTACTCCATGTGACATAATCTACTATTTTGTGCTCCAGGAAATACAGTCAAATCAAAGTTTTTATGTCTGCCTTCATTTTTCGTTTTTACTCACGGCTTCATCAATATTTTCACCATACTCGATTGCCCCTTGATAATTCTTCATTTTGATCCATAATGGACCTTCAATTGAGTCATTAGCATCAAATTCTGAGGGGTCAGTTATATCACATAAGTCAATATTTTCAGCAATGTCTTACTCGCTTATCAGTCTAATCACGCACTAAAAGTACATTTTTACTAATTGTCTCCTCAGAACTTTCTATCGATGCTCAGAAGATCTGGAAAAAAAAACGTAACGGTTGAATCACCGTCACCGCTAGGTGGTTGATGTGGCTCCACCCTTAAAAAACACTTGAATACTTTGTAGGGAGCTACGTCCCCCATGTATGGGTGACAAAAAAAACAAACATAATAATGGTGAAAATCAAAAACACATTTAGGTGCAAATAAATTCTAATAATTTTCGAAAGAACAAAGAAGAAAAAACTGAAAAACTAGTATGGTCCAGCACACAGCACTCTTGTATTTACGCGTATAAAGTGCCAAAAGGAAAAAATAATTGTTTTCTTTGCACCGAAATATGATCAAAAATCTTTAGGACTAAAAATAAAAGGATGGGAGCTCATATTATAAAGGTGATGGGGGAGAAATGAGTTATGATGAGCGCCCCACGCTTTCTTCTAATTTTAGTCGTAAAGATTTTTGATCACATTTTGGTGGAAAGAAAAAAATGATTTTCTCATTTTTAGTGCACTTTCTACGCGTAAATAAAAGCGTACTTTTTACAAAAGTTACTTTTTTCATAGTATTATTTTTATATAAAACTTTTCTATGAAATTACATTCTCACTTACATACGTAATACAAAAGTCACGAGATTTTAAAATTTATGTAGCTACAATAATGGTTATGATCATTTTCTGGTCAATATACCTAATATTATATAGGGTGCATATTCATTATATCACGAATAATTAAAATAAAAGTCTTCGAATTGTAAAACAGTTGCAGATGGACAAAATTTGTTGATTACAAAAAATGTAGGTCTTTCAATTTTACTTCGAATAATGATATATTCATTGTATTTAGGATTGTAGTTGTTTACGTTTAAAACAAAAAAAAACTATAAATTCACATTTCTGGTAGATCTATATAAAAATTAAATAAGTCATAATATTTCTTAAAAGATCAATGTCTGCACTAATTACATGCGGAGTTACAAATCCATAGATTTGGTAGTAACCTCAAAATAAATTTCTGAATTACGACGAAAAATGATAATTTTTTATCTAAAAGTACAAATACTTCAAAAGCGGTTTAGAATATATATATACCACATGTTTAATAGAAAGGGGTTGTTTTTCAGGGTAGAAACAAAATCGTTGGTAAAAACTATACCATTCCACTTAAAATAGAAAAGATAGGTTATGTACCGCTGTTATGGAACACTCTGTATATGCAAAAATATTTTTAGGTTGTAGCGTGCTTGAATTCAAGCAACTTTTGTATAAAACTTTTTTTTCTATTGTGCACAGTTTAGCCGCAAATTCAGTTTTGCGCACTAATGAACAACGCTGCATATACGTTGGAAGGTAAAAAGTAGAACAATGAGTTAACAACGACACTGATCTCTAAGCGAAAAGATTACTAATAAAAATCCTCTTTAAAGATACACCGGGTACATATATAAAGAGAAACAATAAATGGTCGAGTCGTACGACTTTTTTCACGAAAACTACAAATATTCAAGACGATACCACCTTGCAAGTTTGGAGATCCCGAAAAAAGTAAAAATTTTAGGAAACTTTTCACGATCACCAAGGTAGGATTTTAAGTGAAGATCCACTTGAAAGTGCATTAACTTTTGATTTTTCTGAACATACTGATGGCCGTCAACCTACAGTAAATATTGAAAGCGCTGATGGAAGTGCTATCCACGACGACACGAAGTAAATTTATTGTTTGTTCATTGCGGAAAAATATTTGTTGAGTTCATTAAAGCATTTGAAAATGACGACTATAGAGCCAACTAGAGAAATCGAGGGTGTAAAGGATATAAGGGATGCTGTAACAGAGTTTAAACAAAAAATTTTGAGAATTGTACTACATGTACTACAACGAAGGTGCCTTATCTCAGACATGAGGGTGCCGTTTGTAAAATAATGGCATAGGGATAGTAAAACACAGCAATTTTTACCGATTAAAATTGTGCCGCCTTTTATTCTTTCATATATAGTTGAGTAACTGGATAAGGGCGAAGTTATGGAACTATTTAATAATTTAGAAACGAAAGCAACATAAAAGAACTAGTCAGTGACATCACCCACAGAAAACTCGGTCAAAAACCATTTTTTGTAGCCAAATGTTTCTCATGTTTGTTTAGAGTCAAACCTCAAACAAATTTTATCCTTATTGAAAATGAGGAACGATTTTGAGGTGGACCTTAATTCCAGAAAAGTATTTATTAATTTACCAAAATTTATTAATGAAGCAGACTAAACAACTAAATCTGCTTTTTTAATATTTTGTTTGGGATGGGATCGGAATAATTTCGGAAGTTGAAATGTCTTTCGCCACCTCTGAAGGGTTTCGAAGGTTGTCTATTGCGTACACCTGTGCAAGCCTTTTAGAACCATCTTTGTTCTGTCACAGCATTACGATTTTAGAATTAAACTCCATAGTGTACTTAATTGAAGGTCGTGGATATAAAATAATAAACCGTTCTATTACGATGTAAGGACTGAGTTGTTCATTTTAACTACATATCACCTAAAGAAAAATCATTTTTCTTGTTTCGGTGTTTGTTAACATAGTATTCTTTGCAAAAGAGTTTCTGTTTGTTAATACATTTTATCCTTGAAGGCCTACCATTATTAATTTAAGATTTATAATTACCTTTTATTTGCATAGAAAATAGTTAAAATAAAAATCTATCCGCAATATGAATTAACAACATCCTTAAACAAAGATCATACCTTAAATTAGTGTAGATGTCTACAATAAGATAAGGGTTTTTTGCGAATGAATATTGGCCCTCAATTATAATATGATGCAAAGATCATAGAAATCCTTGTTGCACGAATACGAATTAGAAGTGCACTGTAAGGAAATTAATCTAAGGCACAGGGCGGTACAGGCGTTAAACAGTTCTTCGCATTATACAGGGTCCGCCAATAGTGCGTGGACGAAGCTTTATGAGTTTATACAATATCGTTTTCAAAATTATTTATTGCAGGATAAATTACTACTCGTATACAGGGTATTACAACACAAAGTTATATTTTTTTAAATGGAACATACCGTATATTATTATAAATTTGGATTCCCTGGTTAATTTTAAGGGCATTTTATTCACTATATGAGGTATCTTAAACGCGCAATTTAGGCGCTGCATTCCATTTTTTGAAAATTTAGAGGTTGAAAAGAAAAATTGTAACAACCGTATGGAGAAATGTGTAACACAAAAATTTTAATGGTTGATTAGTCATAGAATGTGCTACATAAAATCGTAAAAATAGTACTATTATCTTATTTAATTTTCGAGATATCGTAATGCAAAGTATAAGATTTTCAATCATAGATAACTTGATTTTTTTAAATGGAAAGGTATATATTGTTTTACATTGTTAGATAGGACATTTAATTACATTTTTTTATGATATAACATTGTTGGTATTTATGTTTTGCCGTTTTTTGATAATCCAGCTTTTTTACTGAATTTGCAAAGTTTAAGATTTTTAATCATAGATAGCTTGATTTATTTAAATAGAAAGGTATACATTGTGTTACATTGATAGATAGGAAATTTAATTACAATTTTTTTGATATAACATTGTTGGTATTTATTTTTTGCCGTTTTTTGATAATCCGGCTTTTTTACTGAATTTATCGATTTTGGAAGAAAATAAGATTAAATTAAATGTTCAAATTGTCAACCACGCTGATTTAGACAATAATGAATTCTTTTAATAAAAGAAGCTTCAACCCGATCTAACATATTAGAAGTAATTGCAGCAAAAACATTGCTAATTCGCAATTTCATATTCTCAGCAGTTGGTTCTTCCTCATATACTTTATTCTTCACAAAGCCCCAAAGAAAAAAATCCAATAGAGTTATATCGGGAGATCTAGCTGGCCAAGGTATCGGTCCTTGCCTTCCTATCCAATTTTCGTGAACGTTCGAATTTAACCACTGGGTTACAATTCTGGTATGATGAGGAGGTGCCCCGTCTTGTTGGAAAAACATACCTCTTCTTTGAGCCAAAGGTACATTCTCCAATAAATGATATAATTCGTTTTCTAGAAAATTATGATATTCTACCCCAGTGAGTGTGGCCATTGAAAAAAAAAGGACCAACAATAGTTCCGCCGAATATACCTGCCCAAACATTCACTGACAATTTATTTTGAGAGACTAACCGAAATTGGTGTGGATTTTCATTTGAATAAAAATGAAAATTATGTCTGTTCACAAATCCATTTCGATGAAATGTACATTCGTCGGTAAATAATATTCCCGATATAAAAATTTCGTTTGCATTTAACTGTTGTTGAACCCACTGGCAAAAATTAATTCGATTTTGAAAATCTTGTTCTTTCAGCTCTTGATGTAATTGTACATGATAGGGGTGAAATTTATTTTTCTTTAACATTCGTCTCACGGAAGTTTGACTGATTTCTAAATTGTCACTTAATTTCGGAATACTAACGTGGGGGTTTTCAACTGTAGCTACAAGTACACGAAATTCATTTTCTTCATTTGTAACAACTTTAGCTCTTTCGTTTTTAGGATATCCAACACTTCCAGTACTTTCAAATCTTTCTAAAAGATTGCGAAACGATTCTTCTCTTGGTTGTCTTCGATCAGGATAACGCTGCCCGTAGATTCGACGGGCCAATAAACAATTTTTGTTTGATTCTCCAAGCACAAATATCATGTCAACTAATTCATTTTGCAAAAAAATACTCATTATAATTCTTAAATAAACGTATTACGTATATGATGTTCGTAAAATTAAGCGTCAAACATTCACACTGCAATAAAGTAATTAATTCAGTTACGTTTGAACATACACGTGAAATGACAAAACAGATACTATTGCTGAATTTTGTTTCTAATATTCTTTTGTTTTCATAGCTTGATGTGATTTAAACAATTATACATACATATGTAAACCTACGAAAATCGACAAATTCAGTGAAAAAGTTGGATTATCAAAAAACGGCAAAAAATAAATACCAACAATGTTATATCAAAAAAATTGTAATTAAATTTCCTATCTATCAATGTAACACAATGTATACCTTTCCATTTAAATAAATCAAGTTATCTATGATTAAAACTCTTAAACTTTGCAAATTCAGTAAAAAAGCTGGATTATCAAAAAACGGCAAAACATAAATACCAACAATATTATATCAAAAAAAATGTAATTAAATTTCCTATCTAACAATGTAAAACAATGTATACCTTTCCATTTAAAAAAATCAAGTTATCTATGATTCAAAATCTTAAACTTTGCATTACGATATCTCGAAAATTAAAAAAGATAATATTACTATTTTTACGATTTTATGTAGCACAGTCTATGACTAATCAACCATTAAAATTTTAGTGTTACACATTTCTCAATACGGTTGTTACAATTTTTCATTTCAACCTCTAAATTTTCAAAAAATTGAATTCAGCGCCTAAATTGCGAGTTTAAGATACCTCATATAGTGAATAAAGTGCTCTTGAAATCAACCAGGGAATCCAAATTTATAATAATATACGGTATGTTCCATTTAAACAAATATAACTTTGTGTTGTAATACCCTGTATACGAGTAGTAATTTTTGCGAAAATAATTTCTAATTGTAACCCGAAAGATCCCACACCATCCTGCAATAAATAATTTTGAAAACGATATTGTATAAACTCATAAAGCTTCGTCCACGCACTATTGGCGGACCCTGTATAAAAAGGGCATTTCAAACATTATTGCTGGTGTTCCATTAGGTGAATTTTATAAGAAATAATATTCCGAGTAAATAATATCTACCTCGACCTACATACAACGTAGGTCACCAACTTGCTGCTCACAGTAGTGACATGAAACCATTAAGGAGTAATAAACAAAAATTATATTTTCAGTGCAAAAAACCGCATCCTCGGTATAAAAACATGCATTTGCGCACCTCACCGCGTAAATAGTACGAATCATGGTAGAAAGAATCAAAGTAGTGCAATTATACACATTTTAAACGTGATTTTGACAATTGTCATAACTTTATATTGGAAGCCAAAAATTGATGACGCGTTGTAGGGACATGCGTTCTGATTGGGGAACCATAATTTGTTGTAACAAGTTGGGTACATTATTTTCTAGCTCTATATATGTATCTTCTATCTACATACAGTTTACTTATTACCTGAATCATTTTAGCTCAACAAAATTGGGCTTAAAGAGAGAACCTATCAAATAGATTGTTCTCGTTCATGTCTTAAACAAGTTCATCCAGAACTGTGCGTTTTGTTTATGAAAAATGGACCACCATACTTCTATTCCCTGATTTGCGTACTCCTTCCGTAAATAAAAGGTGGACCTTCTATAAATATTTCACGCAAGGTCACTTGAAATTGTTCAACACTTTCGTTTTTGTTCCCGTTCATAGATTGGGAACACCGACTGATTTCGTTTAATGCTTCGAAATAGTACCCGGCTATAAGCTAACAAGACCACACAGCAGGATATTTTTATTAGCCATTTACCGTCGGATCACTAAAAGTCGAAGCAACTCTTAACCACACATTATGCCTGGAAAATCCTTCTATACACTCATTCATACATTTTCCATATGGTTTAAGTTAGTTGTGTGAATCTGAGTGACATACGAAATTGGGTGCCTTATATCTCAATTCTTTGAGTAACAATTGAAGAACGATATGATACTTTTTACATGGTGAAGTAAGGTCAAAAATACCAGAACATCCTTTTGTTGAAATTGAAAACGGAAATACCTTTTTATCAAATCAGCGGTCAACTCGTGCTGTTTAAGTGTTGCGTTCCAATAAAAATCAAAAATTTTATGGGTTAAATACGCAAGAAAAGTTTGCAGCCAGCTTCTATCAATACACAAATTGTTTTATTAGGTTTAAATATAATATTTTAATATTATATATCTATTTAATATACCGGGTCCGCCATCGCTCTGGCATTCCTGTTTAGCATCTTTATTATTTGTTGTAAAGAAGAAGTATAAACACCAACTACACCCTATTTTTCAAGCTCTATAACCTAAAACTATTTTCATGTATACAGGGTGTTCTATTTTTGTTGCACAGCAGTCTACGTTCTTACTTTAAACGGAACACCCTATACATTATTACATTTTTTAATTTCCTGTTGAAATTGTGGGGCACTTTGTTAAGCATACATGTCACCTACAGTCCACCGTTTCGGCGTTATCTCACGTTTTTTGAAAAACAATATGACATTTGCGGCACACTAAAAAATGACTAATATCTCGCAAAGTAAAATAAGTAGGGACATGCGGTTTTCACCGTTCGATAGAGCATGAAAAAGTAAATAATAACTTATAAAGAGAATATTTTTTGCGGGTAAATTTTTGATTTTCGAAAAATTGAATCATGGATAGCTTGATTTTTTTAAATAGTAAGGGATACATTTTTTTACATACACAGACGCGGATTTTTCTTCTTTTTCGATTTTTTTTAATACATATATGGGTCTATCTTTAGCTGTTTTCACAGAATTGGCGATTTTCTATTTTTTATTCATATTCCATTTAACAAACTAAAGCTATTAGCAAAAAATTCAAATAATCATTAACAAACATTTTAATGCAGGAGGTGCTCAAAATTGTGTCCGTTTCATTCTAAACACTTTTCTAGCCTTTGCTGGGAGATTGACGCACATATAATAGCTTTTCTGGAATTACGTTCGCAAATACAGGTTGTAGCTTCTTCATATACGAAATTTTTGACAAACCCCCACAAAGAAGTCCATCATGGTTAAGTCCGGCGATATTGCAGGCCATGACACGGGACTTACTCAGCCGATCCAGCGATTAGGAAATTGAAGATTTAAAAACTTCTGCACATTCCTAGTATAGTGGCAAGGCGCACCATCATGCTGATACCACATGATATGTTTTATGTTGTCAGGAACATTTTCGAGTAATTCAGGTAACACATGATTTAGAAATCCCAAATATCGGTTACCATTCAGATGATGATCAAAGAAATAAGGACCTGTCACAAAGCTATTTACAATTCCTCTCCACACATTTACCGTCCATCTGTGCTGATGATCAAAATATCGCACAATATGTGGATTTATATTATCATAATAATGATAATTCCGACGGTTTACTCGACCGTTGCTGTGGAGCATCGTCGAGGTAGCATCGTCAGTAATTAAAATAATGAGCGTAAAAAGTTCCTCTTGCATTAAAATCACCCACAGTTAATTTTTGGTGTAATTCTACATAATAGTACCTATGACATTAGATATTTGGCTTGTGCTGACGTTTGAATTTTCGACAACGCTCTGCATCACAATAAATTCAGTTTCTTCTGTTCTAGCTGTTCTTCTTTGAACATTTGCTTTGTAGTGTACCCTTCCCGTGTGTTCAAATCGAGCCAATAATTTTTGTAACGCACGGGTACCTGGATGACGTCGATCAGGATATCTTTGTTTATACACACGAACAGCCAAAAGACAATTCTTTGACACTCGCCCAAAACAAACACCATGTCCACTAATTGGTTTTGAGTAAAATTTTTGTTGATTAAGAGCTAATTGCAACTAACAAGTCAGTTTTTGCTATTCCTTGTGACCATCAAACAATAATTTGGCTTTTGTTTTTGTACTTCATGTAAATCTAGCAAAGCCTACTTCAATAAAAAAAAAGTGTACTCGTAAATATCATCCATACCATGATGGATATTGGTAATTTGTTGTCTAGTATCACGCAAGAAAAATGAAAAACAAAATAAAAATCGAATTTTCCAATGGAACACAAAAATGTCAAGACTTTAAAATCAAATAAACGACATTTTGAGAATATGATTAACATAAAATTAAAATTTATTATTATTATTTTGCGTCAAAATCGAAAGAGAAAAAAATCCGCATCTGTCTATGTAAGAAAATATATATCTTTCTATTTAAAAACATCAAGTCATCCATGGTTCAATTTTTCGAAAATCAATAATTTACCCTCAAAATATCTGTACCTCAAAAATTATTCTCTTCATACGTTTTTATTGAATTTTTCATTCTCTATCGAATGATGAAAATCGCATGTCCCTACCTATTTTACTTTTCGAGATACTAGTCATCCTTGAGTATGCCGCAAACGTAATTTTTTTTTTCAAAAAATGTGAGATAACGCCGAAACGGTGGATGGTAGGTAACATGTATGCTTAAAAAGTGGCTCTCAATTTCTACAGGAATTAAGGAATGTAATAATATACAAGGTGCTCCATTTAAAATAAAAGTGTAGAGTGCTGTGCAACAAAAGTGGAACACACTGTATACATGAAAATATTTTTAGGTTATACTTTTTCTTTACAACAAATAATAAATATGCTAAAAAGGAATGCCAGACCGATGCCAGACCCGGTATATTTAATATGATATTTAAAATAATACGTATATTATTTATATTTATATACGGTGTTCGGTATATCATTTCCTCAGCGTAATACGCATGACGGTCTATCGGTTCCAGAAGGTTGATACAGGTTAAAATTTTCATGGACACCCAAAGATATACTACAGTCCAGATTAACTTTGGGCCAATACTGAACTCTCGTATGTTTTCCAAACAGAATGCCTTAGGTCCTCAGTAGAGGATAATTTCAGGGTTTAAACGGCAGTTGAAGATGCTTCTGAAATAAAATTGTTTTGGTTAGGAGGGCGGTGACAAAAGTCACAGTTTCCCTTTTTATAAACATGGGTCATTCACCAATGACTGGCGATGACTAATGAACGATTTAATGTAATTAAATTTATCAATCGTATGGTTTTTCAGTAGCGATCAAATTTTTAGGTAAGTATCTACTAAAGTAAATTTAATGAAGTAATTTAATATACCATTTTACCTCATAATGTATGCACGAAGGTGGAACGTTGTGACAAGGTATAAACGCAAAAAAATAGTGGGATACTTGGACAGCCTGCTAATATAACGTCGTCCACATTACTGATCTAATTGATATTTGATTATTTATATCAATAAGCTAAAACTATTTCTTACAACGGAGAGCCTGATATAAAATAAATTTCCACTTCAAACGCAGAGAACAATTGTTCATTTTCGCATACGTTAACATTTGAATGTGATCTTTAAAGCATATTGTATTTTATGCATTAGCGAGTCGATTCACAGACATACTTTACCTGTACTATATTAGCATTGTCATACATTATGGAAGTTGTTCAATATTTTAGCTAGATCATTTAATATTGAAAGTCACTGATTGACACTCATTTTACTTGAATTGAGAATATTCTCTACTACAAAATTATCACATTTTTCGAAAGAGTAGTCGTAGACGGCTAAAAAATATGCTAATATTATTTTTGAGATTAGCATGTTTTTTTAATTAAATTTGTTCACTACGGCGTATTTTCTGGTTAAATGTATTATATAGAATACAACCTTTAGAGTATAAGTTTTTATTTACTTGAATGCTGGCGTTTACCTATCTTTAAACTAAATTAATATAAAATGCTTGTTTGTAACTTTGCCATTCAATAAATTTTATGATATAATTTGTTTATGTCATGCTAACATTCGTCACACTTTAATTGAGACATAATAAAATAAAATCGGTATTCACATTTAATGGTGTATACTTTTAAACTTTTAAATTATTATAAGTTTTTGTAATGAACGAATAAGTTCAAAGGTAAATATGTAATTAAATAAATAAAATAAAAATAAAATTAATAATAATTTTTAAGCTTTTGTTTATCGTGAAAACACAAAAGGTATTAGAAATGACTTTGCTTTCGAAATGTATTACATAACACTTTTCAGGTTAATTATTTGTATTCCCTTATGCAATGACAACAGTATTTAACAGAAATGTTTATTTTTACGCATGTATTAGTTAATTCAGGGACTTGACCTAGACACGATTGCAAGTTTTCCCATACGGTGTATTTAATCAATCACAATTTATACGCAGTTTTGGGAGTTGCATAGTAATAATACTAGCTATTTTACACTGGCTAGTCTGGTAGTGGAAGAACTAATCTTCACAGTACCTACCTATCTCCTATATTGTTCGATCGAATTAGTATGCAGTGTGTGAATTCAGTAAGGTATAAATTGAAAATAGCGCAGAGATAAAATCCTTACTCTTTTTTCAAAATACAAAATCTTATATACTTACATTTTCTCAGGTATAAAGTTCTCGAGATTTGTGTCCATCTTTTGTGAAAAATAAGCAGCACATTCTATAATAAACATTCTCGAGATTTGTGTCCATCTTTTATGAAAAATAAGCAGCACATTCTATAATAAACATTTCTAGTACTAAATTACCCAAGTAATCTTAATGTTCCATATGCACTAGAGTACCTATATTGCCGTAAACTCCACGTAAAATTGGTCCTGAATTGAAGTTTTGGATTTGTTTTGGTGGTTGTAGATATATTTACATTATTTGCGTATATTTAGGCATATTGCAGCATTTTTCTTTCAGTAATTACACTTCATCAATATGCTGATATTTTCTTCTAAGTATATATAATACGAATGTTTTTATACCGGGTGATCAAACCAGCGAGGTAAGCCGCTGTAGCTCAGAACCGCAGGCACCCTGAGTGCGCATGCATAGTTCTGATTGGTGGAGTTGGGGGTAGGTCACACCCCTTAGTTTCTGATTAGTCCATGGACCCCGACCCCATGCATTTTTATTGGTCGAGGGGCGTGGCTTGTCGACCATTCTTGTTTTGGGGGCCATTTTGTTTGGTGGCCACTTTGTTGGTCATGGTGGGAATTTAAAATAGTATCCTAATATGGGTTTCATAAGACGCCCTGGCTTCTGATTGGTAGCTATCATTTTCTTTTTTAATTATAAGACATAAGCAAAGCACTCCGCCATTTTGTATGACGTCATAATCAAAGCCATTCTTTAGGGCGGAATAAGTTCAAGGTGTTCATCGTGTTCTTTCAAAGCACACTGGTTATTACCGGTAATAAAAAGGGAAGGGGTTTTTAATAATTTATTCTAAAGAATACTATTTTTTCAATCGAATGTTGTCAAGAAGCACATGCTAAATTTTAAGTTTATAAAGATTTCATTTAACGAAGCCTCTAGAACATTCAATTCAAAAAGATATGTACTAATTCAGATTACATCTTACAAAAAACACTCTGTAGCAAATCAAATTAAGGGATTTTGATTAACTGAAATCGAACACGGTGAAGAAATACACTAAAAACTAAAAACACACAGGTTAGGGGCCTGATTTCAAGTTTGGTTATATTAGTTGTTGTTACATACGCATTTTTACTGATTGAACTGTAAAACGTATTTTTATCACAGTATGCAAAACTCTACAATAGTATGCACGTTAATTTTAGCGATATTATTGTTATTATGGTTGTCTATTGATAATGATGAGCGAGTCCTATAGTTGCCTTACGAAATGAAATCACATGTGTATTATCAAAATTGGGAGTGAAAGTGGGCTTGTTTATTTGTCCCCAGGCATTTGTCCATATTCAAAGCAAAACAGTGCATTCAAGCTTGTTTACAAATCTAAGGTCCTTTTGCCAGAGGTATTTACAAATTTGAGTGATATTATTATGGCTGCATAATGATATTGATAAGAGTTGGGTAAAATAAACCACAGAGTCCT
Source organism: Vesta saturnalis (assembly GCA_036346205.1). Taxonomy (NCBI): domain Eukaryota; kingdom Metazoa; phylum Arthropoda; class Insecta; order Coleoptera; family Lampyridae; genus Vesta; species Vesta saturnalis. Next base: position 531,025 of record JARFJB010000275.1, read on the forward strand.
ATAGTTGCCATGCGAAATGAAATTGGTGTTAATTTCAAATCATATGTGTATTATCAAAATTGGCATTGCAATTCACCTTGTTTATTTGTCCCAAGGCAATTGTCCATTTTCAAAAACGAAATAGTGCATTCAAGCTTGTTTATAAATCTAGGGCTCTTTTGTCAGGTATTTCCGATACGTTCCTTGTATGTAAAATAGTACAGTGGGCTGATTTCGAGGTTGGTTACATATTTGTTATTGTATAGGCATTTTTAACTAATTTAACTGTAAAATGTATTTTTATCACTGTATGAAGAATACGGCAATATTGTTACAAGCGAATTTGATGCTCGTGTATTGACAGTAATGCCGAGACTATTTCAGGTATTCTTGAATTGGGATTGGTTTTAACAAGCTGTAAGTTAAGCCAAACTAGTATTTTTGAATTGTTAGCTGATTTTTGCAAGCTGATGATCGACTGTATCCCCACGCCAGTGCCCTCACGTTTAGGGAGAGTACCAGCTCTGAGTGTTGGTTAGCCTCATCTACAAAGTAAGTAATCCCTCATAGAAGCTAGGTGTATACAGTGGGAGAATCGTTACCTGAAGGTAACTCAGCTTCTTGTTTGATTTGATTGAGATTGATTGATTTGACTGATTTGGTTAATTGCTTTGATTGATTGATGTTTGATTTGATTGAGAGTGATTTGTTTCATATGCTTCGGCTGATTTTATCGGACTCTTAATTGATTTCTCTTTACGACAAGGGGGCTAAGGCCCGAGAATAAATTACAGCATCCTATACCTGTCTTGCAAATTAGCGTTAGGGCCTCTTATTAGAATACAATTTCTAATTTCCCGCCAAAGGGGTGAAAACAAACCAATATATGTTGTGTATAACAGTCGGGCCTGTCTTACAAGCTAGTGTTGGAGCCACTTAATTTAAATTTTCTACCATAACCATTAGGGTTCAGTATGTGTTTTTAAAATATACCGCTAGGTTGAGCCACCTCTATTACAGAAAGCATTCATTAGTCTATACGTAGCTAGATGGTGCCACAAACAAATTCAAATTTCCAACCCGAGGGGCGCCATGACAAGGGGATGAAGACCCGAAAGCAGGTTTCAAAGACCTATACTTGTCCTACAAGTTAGCATTAGGACCTTTTATTAGAATACAAATTAAAATTTCCTGCCATAACCAAGCAGCATGCAGAGACTTCAATACAAGTTCAAATTTCTCGTAATAAACAATCAGAATGTGCAAATGAAAATTTTAATTTCCCGCCTAGTAAATACCTCTGGAAAAAGGGCTCACAACTTATAAACAAGATTGAATGCACTATTTCGCTTTGAAAATGGACAAATTCCTGGAAAAAAATAAACAAGCCGGCTTTCACTTCCAATTTTGATAATACACATGTGATTTGAAGCTAACACGGATTTCATTTCGTAAGGAAACTATATGACTCTGTTTTATATTACCCAGGCTTTGATTATGACATCACACAAAATGGCGAAGTACTTTGCTTATGTCTTATAATTAAAAAACAAAATGACAGCCACCAATCAGAAGCCAGGGTCTTATGAATCCCGTATTAGGATACTACTTTAAATTCCCACCATGACCGACAAAATGGCCACCAAACAAAATGGCCCCTAAAACAAGAATGGTCGGCAAAACACGTCTCTCGACCAATCAGAAGCCAGGGGGGTCATGGACCAATCAGAAACTAAGGGGTGTAACTTACCCCCAAGCACACCAATCAAAACACTGTATGCGCATGCAGGGTGACTACCCTCCCGGGGATGCCAAAAAGGCCTTAATTAGGAGTGAAAATGTCACGTGACCATTCCTAGACTTATCCCCACACCCCAAAACACTAAGGGAGAAAATACCATCAAAGGGTTAAAAATTCCATCAAGGGGTTAAAAAACGCCCCTACAGAGAAGCCGACCCTACCGTCAAAGAGCACTAATTAGGGGTAAAGATGCCATCAAGGCTTGATAATTCCGTCTAGAGGTTGAAAAACCAAGGTCTGAACAACCAAGGCTCTAAACAGGGGTAAAAATTAACATCAAGGGTTGAAAATTCTATCTAGGGGTTGAAAAACAACCCTGAAAAGGATCCATAGGGGTGGGAAATGGCCACGTCCACGTAGGCGTGATCTCCCCCACCACTGATGACGTCACGTCCTCAAGACCCCTCATTCTCCTGATGAAGTATTATTTTATTTGCTTTTATATTGAAATTAATCAGCAGACATTATTTTAATTTATTAGATATATAATTAAATAGAGCTCTTGTATATGAGTTTACACGTGATATTAAAGTACAACTTTATCATTTTTAATTGTATTTTAATTTTCTGAAAAATGGGTGACATGCTTATATCGTTTATAGCTAAGGATATTGTCTCTGCAGTCTCTCACTACCTTATAAAGAATAGTGCTTTAAATCTACAGTATGTACCTTAAATGTGTGTCGCCTGAGCTAAGCCGTGGTGCCTAACTGTTTTATATGTCCTAAACTGACGGAAAAACTACCACTATGCATAAATGTTAGAAGAAAACTTCAATTACGCACAATTGGTAGGAAAGTGTCAGTTTTTAAAAAAAAAGTGGCAGCTAGGCGTAATTCCCAGGAAGAAGTGTGTACAATTGTTGTAATAAAGCAGCTAATTGCTAAAAAAATTCAGTAATTTGTCCGCAAAAAGTGTCAAATAAAATTTTCTTTGGTGGCATGTGTATTGCATCTACAATGGAACGATTTTTAACAAAATTTCACGTACATAAGCCATTGTGTATTTTTTAACTTTAATTAAGCGTTCAAGATTGTAATGTGACGAGTTATCTGTTTATAAAACGAAACAGGAACCTAGTATAAAGTGTACAAGTGCTAAATAAGTTCAAGTATCAACATTCTCATTTATTTATTTTCACCAAAGTACTCTAATTAGTCGATATATAGGTGAGTTGTAAGACATAATAACCTTGGGAATAAGTGGAATACTTTTTGCATGTATTAGCAAGAAGGTAATAATTTACTACTTATATAATATAATTAACACATGATCAAAAAAGGTTGCAGGCAACATTTTATTTCTTATATCATACCTACGGACATGTCTTCTTTATTATGTTTCAAGCTTGAGATAGTAAAAATGTGAAATAGGGGATTTTATATAATGTATTAAAGTTGGTGCCTATCACAGAAGCCGAAATTTCAAAACGAATAGGTCAATAATGAAGTGAGACTCGCGGGAGAGATTGGCGTGATCGGCCCATTACTAGGATCAAACATCCCCCTTATTTCTTACGAAACTGAACGTATCAGTTCAGATTCGGGTTACGTTTACTATTCCATCCTACGACTTCCTTTTTGATCGTCTCACCCCGGGAGTAGGATATTGGCGATCAAGAGACTTATTGACGGGATTGTTGTACTATCATGTCTCCTAAATTAAATTTCTTCAGACGTTTAAAGTAAGATGACTTTTTCTATCAAGCATGTGACTTTAAGCAAACTGGAAACAAATTTATTACATGTCTATTTTATTATTTTTTAAAATGAGAAAACGAATTAATAACATTTTATATCTGCTATTTTGGAATGAATGTGGAATGAACATGTTGAAATTCCATTTAAATGAATGGAAGTTATGTCGTATATGTTTCCTTTGATCATTGGACTTTATAGCGTTTGTGAAATAAATCAGTGCGTTTCCAATTATTCACAAACTCTTTACTAGCTATTGTTGAGAATTAATTACATTCTGGATACAACGATGCTATGTCTGATTGTGGAAATTAAATAATTCTTTTTGAGTGGTAAAAACTTCGAATGCAATGAAATACAAATTGTGTTACAGAATTATCAAATTCCAAGTGTGAAGGAAATTATTATTCTGAGATGTAATGAATACACAGAACAAAAGATCAAATAGAACACGATATAAAACACCATTACCTTAAAATCAATAGATTAACTAAGGAACACCAAAAATTGGATCAAGGGCTATATATTATAACGTGGCATACGCTTTACACTGTTGTATAGAGTTAATTGTACCTTATTAGAATCTAAACGCTCAATCGAATATTATTCAACTATTATTAACTTCTGGATTTGAATTCCAGGAATTCATAGTTCCGACAACAATTACACTTCTCTCAAAATGTAAACTTTCACCATTGTTACTCTATACTGTTTGGGTTTGTTTAATGGTGTATATCTGTATTTAGGGGAAGGTGGGGAAATATGGACTATTTAAGCACTACTAAAAATTTTAAGTAGTAATATTTGTAATAAGATGCTCAAAACTGGAGAATTGCTTGGTCGCTTTATTTATCATGGGTTTTTATATTGTTTTTGTAAAAAAGCTGGTGTTTTTTTCATAAAGTTTTTAAAAATAGGAACGAGCCGGGTAATTTCGACCAGTAGAATAATATCGACCACAGTGGAGTGTGAAATCGACTACGCAGTAATATTTTAAAATAAATTTAGTCTTAACACTTTAACATTACTTTACATTGAGCACATGTCACAAATTTATAGTGACACTTTTTCAGCATTGCTGCAGTCAGCATCTGTCAAGTTCCACAAGAACGGCACCACCACCAAACGTCATTATTATGTCCAAAATTTTCATAGATAGTGCAGGCTTCAGTTTCTTTGTTCATCCCAAGTGGAGTTTTCCCTTTTCTCGTAATTTTTCTTGTGGCCTTCTTTAATTTTTCTTTTCCTCCTTTTCTTTGTTACCTTTTTCGTTACGAAATTCTTTTTTGAAACACTGGAGCTGGACATAAATCTTTGTGTTTTTTCGTTAATTTTTAAGGTTTTATCATCATCATTACTTAAGTTTTCTTCAAGAACTTGTTCCAGACTAAAGTCAGAGTCAGATGAATTAGATGACAATCTGGTACGTAAAACGTTGTTTAATCTTTCTGAAACAGCTCCACTTTGTCCTGGTTCTGGAGAAGGAGGCTCCATTGGCTCTAAAATACCCTGATATGTTTTTTCAGTTATTGATAAATTTTCCTCGATCTTCGTTATTCTCAGAGATAAGTATAAAGTCTTCCTCGCAAAACACATCACGATTGATGAGGAATATTCCAGTTGTTTTGAATCCGTTAAAAACCTTCTCTATCATGGTAACCCTATTGTAAGCATTTCCAAAAAGTTCGGTTATATCAGTGTCTTTAATTTTTTCATAATTTCTACTTTTCATGCACTTATCGCATTCTTGTTGGTAGGCAGTATTTAAAGGCTTGAAGAAAGTTACATCCCGAGGCTATGTTCTATATTATGATGTGGGGGGTGGAAGCGATAGAAAATGAATCAGTTGGATGACTATCCAGTATAAGAGGAATATGTTGCTCTGGAGTATCATTCGCAAATTATTCGCACTTCTGCAAACCATCCAGATTTCGAACATTTGTATATCGGATTCGCGGAGTCATTTTTTTCTAAACCATCTTTCATTCTCATTTTCTTAAAAATAAACATGAGTGGGATTGCCCTGATGCACTAAAATGGCATACTATCGTAGTATTTAGTCCCCTTTCTCCGCTTGTTACCGCACCAACTTGCTTTACTCATTTTTTGCCAATATACGACCAGGATTATGAACATTAGAAATACCCGCTTCATCAACGCTATATATGCGGTGAACTTCAAAATGGTATTTTCCAAACAGCAACTCTAGATTATTAAAAAAACATCCATTTCACCTTTGCTGCATGCGGTAACGCTGTTGAGGATAGTGGCTTCCGGTTTGCGAAAGCTAAGCTGCGGGTAACGACACATAAACGGATACAGCCAATCCTTGCCACACATTCCTGTCAGTACTAAAAGGATGTGGAATATTATTTTTTCTGCATACTGAAACACCAATGTGCGAATGCTTTGAGCTGTCAATCCATAAAATAATTTTGATAGTTTTAATATCGTATGAACAATATCTTTTTTTTGATCTTCAGAAAAGATAGGTTTTCTTCCCAATATAAGTTTTTTTGCTTGATATCCACCTCTTAGTCTATCCTGGAGTGTGCCATATGGAATGCCAAACGCGTTAGAGGCACTCATAATGGATTATTTTTGGTTATTCACAGCCTTTATCGCTCTTTTCATGGAATCTTCCATCCACGAACAAAGTCCAGTTTTTCGAACGTATATTCACGGCATCTTAAATGGATTATTCAGTCATGTAATGTTTACATTTACTACGCACCTGATTTAAAATAGTTATTACTAATTACGCCATAACTACAAAGTAAAAATGCCTCAAATTAGACGCAAATAATTGGAAAATGTTCACTGCACTCCAGAAACGTACAGTAAAATGCAATACATTTAGAAAATACAAAAGTGTTCCTATCTTAATAAAAGCAGCACAATTTTAATAAGACAAGTGTAGACACCAGCAAAATTGACCACATGTACACAAAACAAGTGCTGGCACTCTACTAACCACGTAAATATATAATGCCATCTATCGGTTGGTAGTTACACTTTAGGCGTATGGCCCAACTTTATGAGATTTGAAACTGGTCTATTTTACCCGACGGTCGATATTCCCCAAACGTACGCCTGTCATTAATAGAACAGTTTGATAACCGTATAAGCCAACTATGGAACACAATTTTAGTAAAGAATAACTAGATCATTAATGAATTATATATTGTTATACTGACTTGAAGATTGACAAATCAGAACACCCTCTAACTGTCGAAGACTAACAATGAAAAATGTCATAACCAAAGAATAAATTTAACAAAATTTAATCAACTTGTGATATAATTGTAAAGTTCCGAAAAACTTTAATTTGAAATTGATAAAAGCATCCCCAAATAGAAACTTGGAAATAGCTTTGTTAATAAATGTAAGTATTTTTTATAAAGAAAACAATGTAGTACGTTTACATAATTCTTAATTTTCAACTATACATGTTAAATTATAGTACTGTACTAATTTAACATATAATTGGTAAAACATTTATTTCAAGATCTAGGAAAAAACAGCAAAAAACCTAGACACACCAAAAGCTAAAATCAAAATTGTGCCTTTTTATAATTATAAGATGCCAATTTAAACAGAGATTTTCTTCTTGCCTATTGAAGTTATTAGGTGTTTGTTGCATATTTCAATAGTTTCACGTTCTAAACGAACATAGTAATGGATAGGTCTTAACAATATTTCCATATTGTTAAATTGAATGTTCCTCGGGGGAAGCCTGCAACCCTAGAGGGCGCGTCCCCCAGGTGGCGGATAGTGGAATGCCCCCCAGATATGGGGGTAAGAGGGAAATCAAATACCTTCCGCGGACCACACAAGCAAGTAGCGTCTGACTAGGAGCGAGCCGCTACAAACAGCGTCTGACCCAGAGTGGGCGGCTGGGAAATGAGGCCCTCCAAAGGGGGCTGTGGCGTTAGGCATAAACAACCTATCACATGTAAAAAAAATAAGGATTCTGAAGAACAATGGCAGGATGAGAACAAACGGAACTATTCCACACCTTGAATAAAGGGAGCCTCATAGGGTGGGCAATTCTGCTAACGGATTTTGGGAACCAGTTGTAAACATCAACCAAGGCAATAAAGAAAAGAAGAGGACGAAAATACGATTTAGACTAGGGACATGGAACGTACAAGGATGGAGACATAAAGAGCGGGAAGTAATAGAATAATGGAAATGGATATATTCATTATAAGTGAAACAAAGAAAAAGGGAAATGGAACAGAAAAGATAGGTGATGTACACATTTGGAGCGGAGTAAAAAAGAAACAAAGGGCCAAAGCAAGCATAGGGATATTAATAAAAAAGAGGTACAAGAGGAACATAAAAAATTGGGAGCCGATAAGTGAAAGAGTAATAAAAGTAAATGTGATCATATACGGTAGAGACACAGTTATATTAGGAATCTATGGACCAAAGGTTGACAGCCCCATAATAGCCATTCAAATATTTATGGATATAATACAAGATGAAATTACAGAAGTAAAATAAAGAGAAGAAATAATCATAGCTGGAGACCTGAATGGAAGAATCGGAAAGAAAGAAAACAATGATATGGTAGGAAGATTCGGAGAGGTTACATTAAACGATAACAGAGAAAGAATAATCGAAATGAGTGAGTTAAACAATATCTAACAAGATTCTAAGTAGATTCTACCAACGTAAAAATATCCATAAGTACACGTGGACGCAGGAAACGCGAAACCTCAGGTCAATAATAGACTATATCATAATAAAAAAGAGAACTTCAATTCAAGTAAAACGTGTTAGAGTTTTAAGAGGGGCAAAATGTGGCAGCAACCATAAATTACTAGTAGCAAAGATGGACTTCCCATGGAGAGGCAAAACAACAAAGAATGAAGAAGAATCAATAGAACAGACAGACAAAAAAAAAACAGTTTAAAATACATTTACTACAAGATGAAACAATAAAACAATTATACCAAAGACGATTAAACCAAAAATTAATAGAATTTAGATATGACGGGAATGTGGATAACACCTATCAACATATAATAGAATGCCTGAAAGAACCCGGAATGGAAGCGCTAGGATAGGTGGAACAGACGCAATAAAAATATAAATAGAGTTTCGCAAAATGCACTGTAGACAGAATTAAAAAGAAGAAAGAATTATACCACAAGTAGCTGAGCACGAAAAAAGAGAAAGACTATGCACTATAGAGAAAAGCACAGAGAAGCTAAAACATTAGTTAACAGGGAAAAAATGAAACATGGGAAAACGCATGTAGGAGTATAGGCCAATACATAGGTGGAACTAGAAGTTCAAAAGCATGGAAAGTAATAGAATCGCTAAGACCAGACAGGAAAGAAAGTACACTTATATTCTACATACAGAACCAAGAATGGGAAAAATACTACAAAGATCTGCTGATAGAAAAAAGACAATAGTTCAAAGAAACTAAGGAAGAGGAAATACGAATTACAGACGACGAACAAATAGTTATAACACAAGAAGATATAAAGAAAGCGGTAGACACTATAAAAAACAGGAAATCAGGGGAGATAGGTGGAATAAGACCGGAACTTATAAAAAATGGGACAGAAAAGCTAATGAGACTTATAAAAAAAATATGAAAATGTAAACTTTCACCATTAACACTCATAATAAAATACTTATCTTTTTTGGGATTTTATAATGGTGTACTTTAAATTATACAATCTAAACGTTTCGATAACACTTACAGTTATCTTCGTCAATAGTAATGTTTGTTAAAAATTGTTAAAGATGTAGTAAACAATTTTGTCAAATTTGAAAAATTCAAACATAAACATAAGCCTGCTATTAATATAAAAGTTTGAGAAACGTATAAGCCAACTATAAAATTGTAGTAAAGAATAACTAGGTCATTAAAATTAAATATTGTTAAACTGTCTTAAAGATGACAAACCAGAATACTCTCTACGACGAAAGCTAACAATGAAATTTGCCAGCCAAAAAACACATTTAACAAAATTTAATCGAGTTATGATGTAAGTGTAAAGTTGTGAAAAACTTCAATTTTAAAATGATAGAAGCATTCACAAATCCAAACATTACATCAAAAAATAACCCAGTTAAATCTAACAAAGAGATATCTTTATCAATAATTGGAAGTGTTATTAACAATGAAAAGCACAATGCAGATTGTATAATTTAAAGTACACCATTAAAAAATCCCAAAAAAGAGAAGTATTTTATTATAAAAAAAATGTTTGAAAAATTAATAAATGGAACAGAAATTCCCAAGAAATGGAAACAAGCTGAAGTAACATCAATATTTAAAAAGGGAGAGGGAAGGAATTGCGGGAATTACAGAGGAGTTAGTGTAATCCCAACAATGGCGAGACTATATGGGAAGATACTAAGAAGAAAACCAGAAATGAGTGTAGATGGGAAAATAGGGGAAGAACAAGCAGGTTTCACCGGAAGAAGATCGTGCATAGACGACATTCACACTATCCAACAAATTATACAAAAGAAAAGAGAAAAAAATAGAGATGCACACCTTGTATTTGTCGATTTAAAGAAGGCGTACGATACCGTACCAAGGCAGGAGAGTTATGGAAGGCTATGGACAGAACGGGAATCTCAAAAACACTTATAAACGCAGTAAAGAATTTATACAAAGGTAACAGCGCACAAAGAATAGTTGGAAATAAAATAATAACCCAGTTTGAAACTTCCAAAGGATTATTGCAAGGATGCCCAACTTCACCAATTTTATTTAAAATATTCTTAGAACACGCACTACAGAAGTGGAAGTGTGAAGTGTGAAGGAATGGGAATACCAGTTAGAAACAAACATCTGTATACCTTATGTTTCGCAGATGATCAGGTACTATTGGCCCAAGATGAAGAAAATATCAGTTATATGGGGAGAAATCTCAAAGAGGAGACTAAGAAAGTAGGCCTAAAAATAAAATGGAAAAAGACAATGTACCTTTGCACAAAACAAAATCCTTGCAGCCGAGATGGAGAACTGGAGGAGATCTTGTGGAACTAAAGAGAAGCGATAGAATTAGAAATGAACAGCTTAGAAGAAGAATGGAGGTAGAGGTAGATATAATAAACTATATAGAAGAGAAAAGACTGATATGGTACGGGCATGGGGAGAAAGAAAATAGGAAGACCTAGGAGATCCTGGTGAGACGAAGTCAACAGTGCGATGAGGAGTAGGGGATTACAAGGTGAAGATTGAGAACAACGAGATGAATGGAGAGCCCGGTTAATGGAAGGAAAGAATCCTTATATATTATATTATGTATATTGAATGTCATGATTTAAATTATTTAAGGTATGGTCAGCAACCGCAGATTTCTCTGGTTGATCTAGAATACAAAATCTCTTTTGCTCTTTAAACCTTATATCAAAACTACGTTATGTGGTTTCAATGTAGGGGACAGTCTCCCAATATCGGATGCCATCACAATATTTATATGTTACCGAATAGAGAAATTGAGAGTATGCGACAATTATCTAGTTACGTTACTCCTAAACATATTGATGAACGCGGTAATACACCTTATTAATATCTTAACACTGTATTAGAGATATATGCAAAAAAATATGTTGGCAAATCCTTTATTAAAAAAGTTGTCCCCAGTATCGTACATATATAAGATACTTAAAACTAAGCGAAGACTATTGCAATTTGTAAATATTATGGTTCAAAATAATAAAGGGCAAATATAAATGTGAACAAAATATTATGGTTTACAATGATCGCATTGGAAAGGTAAATATTCTTGTCAGGAGTGCAAGCCATATTGGCCCATTCCTTGCACATTGCACATTGAACCCAGTCATCATTAAACTCTTCCCCGCAAATAATACAATATGGGTTGTGATCTTGAGAAGATACTATAGTATTAGTTAGAACTGGTTTTTCTTGGCATCGATTTTTTTTACACCATCTTCAAAACGCAAGATTCTTTATACAGGCAGTGGAGGAGTATTTTGTCCTGGTAATTACTTAACTATTGTGGTTCTAGATGTTGATGTTACTGGAACCTGAACTGGATACAGTAGGTGTAGAACCAGCCATTGCAGAGGTACTAAGCTCTGATGTCGCATCTATACTAGACCCTGGAAGAGGAGAGTTAGACATTTGATTCTCCTTTTCTACTTCTACAGACGATGCAAAATATTTGCTGCAAGGAAGTCCGAATCCGTGAAGGTGTCTTTTTTAATAGGAAATAGACCTGTACAACGGAATCCTGATTGAGCTAGCTCAATCCTACATATAGAGGTGAATGCAGTATTTACTAAGTCTGCAATATCTCTCACAGTAATTTTAAGGGGACAATACTTGCCCATTCATTGACTGCAAGCCTCATTATAAATTCGCGGTCCATAGGTTGCATTTTGTGGGTGGTGTGGGGTGGTAAACTAATCATGTGAATATTATTTTCCTTCACATAGAGAATCACCTGCAAATCCTTGTGAGAACTATGTCCAGCTAAAATAATAAGATCTGGACTTTCTTTCGTTGGATTAGCACGCTCTTTAATCATTTTTATCCACATAAAAAAATCAGTTGATGTTATCTATCCACTTTCTTCGGCAAGAAAACAACTTCCCTTAGGGGCATCCTTCTTCAATTCTTCCATCATTTTCTTCCGGGGAAGAAACTGGTCGCCACTTGCATTCATTGCCAATAAAATTATAATATTCTTTCCCCTCTCGCCAGAAATAACTTTGAGGACTTTCAAGGGAGAGGACTTTTGTTGGATTATCATGGACCACGGAAACACCAGTTTCATCACCATTAAAAACTTTTGTAGGAGAAAAGGTGTATTTTGCACTCAACGTCTCATATTCCGAAAAAAAATGTCGACCTGCTCTTTGGATGCTAGTAGCTTGAGGATATCTCAGGGAAAATTCAGGATGACGAGCCATTAATTCGTAATAAAACTTCTTCCCCGATGCTTTATTGTTTTCGTTGTGTTCGGCCAAATCATACACAAATTTTAGAAATTTTTTTCGAGTCATTTTACTACCCAGGTCTTTCAGGTGACCAAGAATTCGTACTTCAAGTTCAATGGAAAACGTTTTTTTAAAACATTCCATTTGGGAAGTCAGTACAATTTCTTTTCCCATCCGCACCTGCTTTACTGTGTCGGATAAAGTACTTTTTGGCACAGAAAAATGAAATTCGGCATTTCATAGTGATATATTATTATCAAAAACCGATTTAACAGCTTGCTTCATGGAAGCTTCTGTCCAGTTTCCCCTTTTTTATTTGAATCCATCTCAAACGTGTCTGAAACAAAAACAAACACGATAAGTTTATCTGAATAAAGCAATTTTACCTAACTACCTAAATTTATTGTCTGGTAATGGGTAACTAGCACCTGTCCGATACTGGGAGATCGTTCTTTAATTTTACTTGTAGGTTTAAAAACAGTCCTAATGCAAGATTAATTAAAATTTTGTCAACTCTATCTGTAACATTAGTTATAAAGAGAAGAAAATCTGTATCAACATTAAGCACTGGTTAGTCTTTATGGTTATGTTTAGCAGATGTAGTAACATTATTAATATCATTAAGTGAACATCCAGTTGCTTGTAAGGATTTTTGTGTAATATTTATATTCATTTTTCAAAAATTCAGGATCACAAATTTGCTTTGCTCAATCAACTAAAGATTTAATTACACCACTTCTTTGACGTGTATGGTGGTTTGATCATTTATGAAGGTATCTATAAGTGTGTGTCGGCTCTAAACCTTGAAAGATAGTGAATTATTAGTTTTATATATTAATATGTCAAGTAATGGTAAACTTCCGGTAGCTTCCTTCTCCATAATAAATTGGATGCTATAATTTATACCATTTATAATAATTAAAAATTCATGCAGTGCTTCTTCTCCATGTCTCCAAATAACAAATGTGTCCTTTAGATATATACACCAAACTATAGGTTTTTTAGGTGCATTTTTCAACGCTAATGTTTAATATTTTTCTATGTAAAAATTAGTTACAACAGGACCAAGAGGGCTGCCCATTTCTGCTCCATTACGCTGTTCATAGAATTTGTTACTTTGTAACGTACAAAAATCGATTCCAATTAAATATTAACGATTTCACAATTCCTGTGGTTACTGTATTACATCGATATCATATTTTCTGTAGTTATATTAAAAAGTTACATTTCTAAAATTAAATTGACATAATAGTGCCACCTACGGGATTTCTACGGTTTTCCTGTCTAATTCAAAAGCGCCTATTTAAAGGTATCTGTTGAGTCCGCTTAGTTACCACTAGAGAAATTAAATAACATTTTAGGTATAAGAAAGAACTTTATTTCTACATATAGGATTTTAATAAATAAATAAAATGTGACCTGATAACAAAAATATTTTAAAATCGTCGGAAATTAACAGATGTTTTAAATATAAGCTTAACATCATTGATATATAATAGAAACAGTAATGGTGCTAATTACGCACCTTGAGGAACTCCTGATATTGCAGAGGTAGAGACAGAGAAAAAATTATGATATTTCACTATTTTGATACGACCAGTAAGGTAACAGTTTAACAAAGATAACAATGGACACAGAGACCTATTTGGCCTAAGGTTATGATGAGGATCCTTTGAAAAATCTGCATAAATTGAGTTTCAAAGCACCGAGCAGTATCATTCTGATATGTTAACAGATTACTATCGGTAGAGCGATATGGAAGGGAACCATGCTCTTCACAGATTATACAATATCGAAGAGAACGAAACAGTTTGTCTGTGATAATACTTTCAAACAGCTTAGGAATTACCGACATGATAGAAACTGCGCGATAGTTTCCAAAGTTCAGGAAAGATTCTCTCATTAAGAGATTTGGTGAACAGAATATGAAGAGGGTATGACAAAACAAAGAGGCATTCTTTTATCAAAAACGGGGAAACACCATCATGTCCTCAAGTTAAACTATCCTTAAGGTTATTTATTTTGGATAAGATCGTATGCAGTGTAACGTATACATTGCTAATATTTATATAACTATTCGAACCATCTATTCTACTTACACAACTAAGCACTGTGCATATCTACAATGTCTTGCCTATTATGAGCTTTATAAGTACCTAAATACATACTAGATGGTAGATCGTCTTCAGATTTTTTTCTTTATAAATGACCAAAAAAGTTAGGGGTTAGACTTGACTTTATTGTCTGTACCAGTAATATACGAATCATAATTTGACTTTATTAGTATTTTACATTGATTCCTTAAGTTATTTTTTTAATGTATGAGATTTTTAGGTCTCTTGAGGAAAATCTTGAGTTATTATTAATTTTTCTTACAGGAATAAAGCGATCTCAACCTTTGAAAACTATTTCATAAAAAAGTGCAACTGCATCATTCAAGTTCAACATACGAGTATGTAACAGATTCCAATCAAAAATTGATAAGAAATGATTTAAATGAATGTAATCACCTTTCTTACAGTTACAACAGTATGAAAAATTATCTAATTTAGATTACAGTTCAAAGGTCAAAATTAAAGATGGATAATATGAGTCTTCAGGAACCAAAAATTCAGTGCTACGATGTATCCGGGTGTCCCAATAAGAATGGCTCTCGGCCATGTTGGAAAAACCGCTTATACTACAGCTTCGGAAACAAAAATTTTATAACAAAAGTGGCCTCGACAAAAACCTGGAAATTAATTATGGAATTGTAGGACCACCGCGAGAGGGCGTAGCTGAAAATTAAAATTAAAAAAATGAATATTTTACAAATTTCGTGTAATTAAGAGGCATTGAAAATACAATCGTTATATTCTTCTAAAAATTCTGCGTATATTTGACTTCACAAGTCTTAGTCCATCTTTACAAAAGAGGTAGGTGAGAGTGAAAACTTTATTATGAAAAAAGCCTGTAACTCTGGTTCTGCTTAACAGATCTTTGCAAACTTAGTCTCCTTGAAAACAGCTATTTTCCACTAATGTAAGGGTAATAATTTCGACACAACATGCACGCTAGAGGGCGGTATTTATTTCTTTTTTTTTAATTTAGTTTTTTTTTGCAATATATTAAATAGGAATATGCAGTTTTAAACGTGGATTACAGAAGTAGACCAAATTAGCAACAGACTGGCGAAAACCGCTTGTCGATAACTTTCTCCTATCCCGAGATATCATAAGAAATGTGTCAATTGTAAGCATTTTCCTTTCAATATAGATTACTGAATTTACTGAACTAATTTTAACAATTTTGAACTCCTTATAAGTTATTTTGCTTGTCCTATAAATAATATCAATTATAATTTCAGTATTACTGTTACTGTCGCACGGAAAAGGCGTTAGGGAAGTTAAAGTAGAAATATATCAAAAAAAGTAGTGGGCCATGGAAAAAAACAAACATTTTCCAAATGTTGATGTATATGTAATATTGAAACAAATATAAAAACAAAGAGCACTATAAAATATAATATAAAAATCAAGTTAGTTAGTGATGACCTAAATGTTCAAATTTTCGCCTATCCTTTTCGACGCAAGCGTTTACTCTTTGAGGGGTATATTGAACAACAGTCTCAATTTCTGCTCTCGAAATACTCTTAATGGCATTTCGTATTATATCGATCATGTTGTCTCGAGTAGTGGGCCTAGTTGCAAAAACAAGATCTTTAATTCGTCCCCAGATATAGAAGTCTAAGATAGTCAAGTCTGGTGACCCTGATGGCCAAATAAATAGCCTTCCACGTCCTATTCATCTATCAGTGTATGCATCACCTAAAAATTCTCTAACTTCTCTGGAGAAATACGCCCGACACCCATCGTGTTGGAACAACATGACCCTACTAATCGCTTGGGTATGTCTTCTAGAAGAACAGGCAATTCATCCCTTAAAAAATTTATGTAGCATTCCCCATTAATTGAATAATCCAAAATAAAGGGTCCAATTATCTGACATTTTAAAATATCACACCATACAATTACAGATCATCGACCCTGATGTTGAACCTCTTCCATCCAGAGTGGATTATTCTAAATGTAGCTTCATCTGACCACAAAATAGATGACAGCAATTGAGGGTCGTCACATATCATATCTAGCAACCATTTACAATAATCCAACCATCTATCGTAATGGAGATCAGTCAATCTTTGATGCAGTACTACATGATATGAATGTAACCTAAAAGAAATATAACGTCCTAATAAATATCTTTCCAGAGTTATAAAATAAATAAATTAGTATGCTACAATATAATCATGCCAACAAATATTATTGGGTAGGTATATTTTGAACGGTGGTTCTGCTTATTCGCAAGTCTTCAGCTATTGCTCTGATACTTAAATGGGGGTTAAATTGCACATATGCCAAAACATTTATTGTGTTTGCCTCTGAGAAACCTCTGTCGCGTCTTCTATAAATAGAAAGTTTTACATTTCCCGTCGTTCTTAAACGGTGTATGAGTCAACGAAAAACTCTACCATTGGGATGACGTCTTTGGGGATATTTCATACACCCTAGCCACAACAGTTGCATTTCTCATGCATTCAAAATACATGCCTATCATGTCAAATGCTTCTTGGTTTGTAAGAATCATCTTAGATTTAACTTTTAAAGTAAAAATTATGTGGAATTTAATACGAATAAATCGCAATGAAACGTAAATGAAAGAATTACTATGTTTAATAATTTGACACATGTCTTTTTGTTTTTTGCCATGACCCACTACTTGTTTTGACATATTTCCATTTTAACTTCCTTAACGCTGTTACAGCATTGAAATTATAATTGATATGATTAATTAAAAGACAAGGAAAATAAATTTCAAGGGGTTCAAAATTGTTGAAATTCGTTGAGCAAAACCCGAGTAATCTATATTCAAAGGAAAACGCTTAAATTAACACATTTCTTAAGATATCTCGGTATAGGAAAAAGACACCGACATGCGGTTTTCGCCCTTCTGTTGCAAATTTCGTCTACTTTTGTAATCCACTATTAAAACTGCATACTCCTATATAATATTTTCCAAATAAATCTAGATTAAAAAAAAATAAATAAATGCTGCCCTCTAGCATGTTGAAATTATTACTATGGAAAAAAGCTGTATCCAACAATACTAAGTTTGCAAAGATCGATTAATCAGAACCGGGGTTACAGGCGTTTTTTCATAATAAGGTTTCCACCAAAACAAATAAAAATTATGTGTGATTGATTTATATATTAAAAGGTAATTTGCACTACGGTCTAGCTCATGAAGATACTTACCTACGAAACTTACGGTAGTTTGAGAACTCAATTTTAACAGGTCGTAAAGGAGGCAGAGGTATATTCATAGATATAATCCTTTGTTGGACGCCACTAAATTTATAGGTTTAGTAATTAAAATACAACAAAAATTGAGAAAGTTGTACCTTAATAACATAGGTAAACTGAATATCAGTAAACAACTGTATTTATATGTATACTAAAACAATATTTCTCGTGAAACTTTACGATTCTGAAATTACTAAATTGAATACAATTATATAAGCTTACAATCCATATTTACTTAAAATCCGAAATGTAACATGATCAACACTGTATTCAAGAATAAAACGTATTCTTGACCTACGTCAACAAATATTTTACAGTATTATAGGTTATGAACTCAAATGTTTATATCTTAGGAACAGAAATCAGCTGTTCTTTTATAACCGTATCAACACACTATACTGATTTGTTATTTCCTTAAACTTATTAAAAGAATACGTATTACTTACACGTACTGAAAATAAATACATTAACTTCGTCTTAAAACGAACTGTAGCATGAGAAATTCATTTCCCATTCATAAGAAATACATGCGATAATTTCGATTTGTCTTCAACGTACAAATAAACGAACTGTAGGTAAAGTAATTTTCATAATATAAACGTACGATAAGGTAAGATAATTTCCATAAGATCTTGCACATACCATAATAAAATGTAGGTCAACTATAAAAGAAGGCTCAAAAACGACAAAATCTGGCAGATATTCGACGACGAAAGCAGATATACATTGACAGCATGCGTTATTAATGCAAAACAAAGGTGTCTCCATTTATAATTCGTAAAGATGGCATTGCATTTTTTCGTGACTTCATACTGCACGCTTTTTGCAATAATAGGAAATTATTAACATAAGGACTTTTTCTTAACACAATCGGTTTTCCTTAATGTAGAGGCGTACCCTTCTACCCTTATACAAGAGAAGCAAAACTTAAGAAGGTAACGTACTGAACTGGATGGCAAAATAAACGGAAAGGAAATGAATTAAACTGCTCTGTTCGCATTTGCGCACAAAACTTAGACTATATACTATACACAGAGGTACTCGTAATTATGTACACTAAAGAGAAAATCTTGGCATATACTAAAATTTAATTATTGAAAGAAAAAAAGATACCAACGTAACGTAAATATATTTAGCAATAATAATACAAATTTCGAAATTTGTATTAAGGTAAGGGACAAGAATTGAAAACAGATTAAGGTAACAATCGCCAAGAATTGGCATGTTACACCACTCTCCCTCACCTCTTATTTGAAAAGATACATTAAAACTTGAAATTTACGCAGAATTTTTAGAAGAATGTAGTGGTCGTATTTTCGATGCCATTTAATTAAGCGAAATATGTAAAACATTTATTTTTTAATTTTTCGTTTAGTTTAGACCCTCTAGCGTTGGTCCTATAATTCTATAAATAATTTAGAGGTTTTTCTCGAGGCCATTTTTGTTATAAAAAGCTGCACTCTAAGCGGTTTCTGATGTATGGCGGAGAAGCGTTCCTATTTAGACACACGGTAATGAATTAATATTTGAAAATATTAAATCAAGTGTTATATCCATAACGTTTTTTACTAAATTAAATTGAGCACAATTGAGTAGTGTGAGGATTTCAACCAGTGACTCAGCACGATTAATATTCTTACCACTTACAGTTAGAAGATTATCACTAGATACTGGCCAACTTAGGTGAGGAAGACTCCAATCTCAAACAATAAGAAAATCCGCTAGTAGAAATTTTCTAGCAATTTCTTCTAGCGTGCAGTTATCTTCTTTGCTTACGGGAGGAGCATACAAATAGGCAATAATTACTTGTTGACTGTATATCTTACATGAGATTGTTGAATATGGTGACGGTATCCGCTCGGCGTGATATTTATTATTAAGAGCAACGAGGACTCCTATAGTGCTTACTTCAGCTGGTCTATCCATTCTAAAAGTGTTGAAGTACATATGAAGAAAACCCAACACAGAATCCATAATATTATGGTTAAGCCATGTTACAGTGAGTAAAGACCAAAAGTAAAGTAGTGGTATTTAGTAAGTGAATCTTTGACCGCAATCCTCTTACATTCTGATAAGAAGGGGTAAAATTATTTATTTTTTGGGAATGATTTAGTTTTTTGTTCAATAATTCTAGGGCACCCTTGAATAAACTTTACAGTTTGATTTTTTCGCCTATTGATTTCCTGTCCTTTAATTCATCACATAATTATCGTAGGTAGTCGCGATGCATCTTTGTTTCATTTGCCTCTACAGAAATATTTTGCTCAGATGTGAGTTTATGCTTGTTTTTCAAAGTATCTAGTGCATCCACTGGAGATCGTACGATTACTTTAAGAGGACGGGATTGTCCTATTATGCGGCTACTATCTAATCTAATTACGCGTAATTTTGGATATTGGAGACTTTCTTTATTAAATGTATAACTGCTTGTTTGTCATAAGTAATACGATGATGATGGTATACATCCTAGCACTCAGTTTACCATGGAAAAGGAAACTAATGGAGGTTTACTATTTCTTGACAGACTAATATCTAAATATAATAATTCACTATCTTTTAAGGTTTACAGAAAGCCGACACACACAAGTGGATACCTTCATAAAATTATCAAACCTCCTTACATGTCAAAAATTTGGTGTAATTAAATCTTTAGTTGATCGAGCAAAACGAATTTTGATCCTAAATTTTTGAAAGATGAATATACATATTTAACAAAGTCCTTACAAGCTAATGGATGTTCACTTAAAGATATTAATAAGGTTATTACACCTGCCAAACATCACCATAAATAAACCAGTGTTTAATGTTCGTACAGCCCTTCTTCCCTTTATAACTAATGTTACAGATAGAATTGAAGCAATCCTAATTTATCATGGCATTAGGACTATTTTTGATCTACAAGGAAAATTAAAGAACGTTTGAGACCACCTACAAATGTTTCAAACCCATTATCATCTTCCGGAGTGTATAAGTTATCTTGTACATGTGGAAAAGTATACATTGAAACCACAAAACGTAACTTTTGGTACAAAATGTTAAGAGCACGTGAGAAATTGTAAATTAGGACAAGCAGAGAAATCTACGGTGGCTGAACATGCATTAAATGAATTAAATCATGACATTGAATTTGATCATATTTCTGTGTTGTTGTGTTTATTCAGTTTTCCTATTTTGTTTGTTTTAAATACAAAGATCACGAATCCAACCATTGGCAGAGTTCCTGGATCCCCTCAACTCCAGCCACCAGAGGCTCAAAATCACAATGTAGGTGGAAAAAGAAAACAAGCTGCCCTTCCTAGATATTTTGGTCGAAAAATACAAGGTGGACACTTCTCACATCTGGCAATATACTGCTCCTTGTCTTCTTTTGTCTTCGATGGTTTTTCTACTCTTTGACGTTCTTCCTGGAGAACCTATTTTATAGATGTGCGGTCCTGATCATATTTGTTCCTAGCCGAATGTTTTTCCATCTGCTAGGCACTTCGCTTTTGTTATCAGCATTTTTGCCACTGATTGTAGTTGCGATCAATAGTGATGAGACTCGGCGTTCAAGTAACGATTGGTGTATGTACTTTTACGATACACGGTGTGCCCTAAAGTCCACCTTGTATTTTTCGACCAAAATATTTAGGAAGGGCAGCTTGTTTTCTTTTTCCACCTACATTGTGATTTTGAGCCTCTGGTGCCTGGAGTTGAGGGGATCCAGGAACTCTGCCAATGGTTGGATTCGTGATCTTTGTATTTAAAGTGTTAAAGCGGTAACATGCTTACATTTAGTAATGTAGAGTACGCTAACACTCATGTTATCTATGGATGGACAAGAAAATGCCGCCGGAATCATATATCGTATCGTCGAAATTTTTTTTATTCGAACACACTTTGAAGAGATTGAAGAAATGAAATACGGCTAAATAAAAGATACAGAGTTAAATTAATTGCAAAAAGAGCTGTAAAGTAGTGAACTGCTTCGTCTTTTAAAAAAAGACATATACATATAAAACGTGTATTTGTACATATATAATTTAAATACAGAGATATTAACACGTTATAACAAATGCTTAAACAAATCACCATTTACTGCAAAACAATAATCCAATTTGCCATAAAAATTCCTGGGCTAATTGAAAGTGCGATATTTTATCACACTCGGCTCGAACGCAAGCTTATAGATTTTTTATATATCTTCATATGCTCGTCCCAAATAAGTTACAGAATGTAAACATCTCCAAAGAAAAAAATCATTGGGAGAAAGATCGTGAGACCTTGCAGACCACTCAATTATATAATCAGGACCAATAACTTTATTGACAAAATTCGCGCACATTACCACTGTTTTGTGCAGGACATCCATCCATCTGGAACCAAATCTCGTTATTATTGTCCCTAGCAACTTCAACAACCGCCGAACCTATGTCTTCTTTTAGTAACTGCACGAAACGCTTTTCTGTCAAGTTTTCATGTATGAAAAATGTCTTGACCCAGCATTCTCGCCTATAGGGATATTGGGTCCTGGTTTGTAAAACGTTATGTAGATTCGCATTAGCCCATTTTCAGCAGTTTTGCACATTTGGTTCGTAATGAAGTGCGAAAGTGCATTTATCAGTAAACAAAGTATTCTTAAAAACCTCCTATCCTGGTTACATTGTTTATCATTTGCATGCAAAATGCAGTCCTTCTCTCCAGGCCATGTTCACGCAACTGGTGATGAGATTGGTATTTATAAGAGTGAAACGTGCTTTCTTAGAATTTGCAGCACGCGAGAGTGATGCAAGCCCAAGTTTCTTGTTATTGTCCTTATACCTTTGTTTCCCTACAGCAGCCCAATATATGAAAGGCATTATCGTTTTTCTGATTTCTGTCGGATATTTTAAACGTAATTATTGCACTTGCAATTATTTAAAACTGGACCTATTGTCTGAAATTTGGGTATTATTTTGTCGACCGTTGTACTGATTTGAGTTGGCCTATTTAGATATTTTAGGTCAATGGTTTTTCAAGGTAGTCGTACACATTACCTCCATATATTCTTCAAGGTCATCACATTGCCTATGTCAAAGTACAAGGTTTTCCAAGGTCACGCTCCGTGCATCAGTTTTCAAGGCCAGGTAATGGTCAAGGCCAATCAGTTCTCTGGATGAGTGTTAATTTGACAGGAAATTTTAAAGGTCACGCCCATATCAATTCTAGAAAATTCATTGACCCGAGGTATTATTTACAATTCTCAAGGTCAGAGGTATTAAATGGACTTTTCAAGGTATGGAGATTCTACTTTTCAGGGTCAAGTTTTCAAGGTTACCAATTCTCGCCTGAGCCAAGTTATTACAGTTATTCTCGAGGTCGCCCGCTGGGGTATCGTGTTACAAATTTCATTAACCTTTTCAAAGTCATCGGTTTCAAGGTTACGCCACCCAGCAAAGTTCATTGACCTCTAACGTTCAGGTCAAAACGGCTTTAAGCAGGACATTTCAAACACCTCAAGGTCAAAAGTGATTAAAAGTTCTTGTATTGACTAAATTGTAATAAAAGGATTATGCTTATGCGGGCTCATACTACTATCCTAAACCACCAGGATGAGGTAGTTTTCCTAAGAACCGGATCCGGTTCCCAAAGACAGATAGCCGTTTCTCAAAACAGGGGATCTGTTTCGCAACAAGTAGCCATTTCCCTCCCATTCCAAGGTCACACCTATGAGAAAAAAACAATGGCGATTCATTGTTCTGGTCGGGTTAGGGTCATAATTCCTTAAAAATAGATTGTTATCCAGCTACCCCCACCATTTCAGGCTTAATCCTGAGAAATCAATTTTCAAGAACAAGAGCGATCCATTGTTCAAGCCAATGCTTCAAAGTCTATGCTTGCAATTTTCAAGGTCACACCTCTGAGAAAAGAACATAGGCGATTCATTATTCTGGCCGAGTTAAAGTCATAATTCCTAAAAATAGGTTATCTAGATACCCCCACCATTTCTGGCTCAATTCTGGGAAAACAATTTTCAAGAACAAAGGCGATCTATTGTTCAAGCCAACGATTCAAGGACATCTAACAAATAAAATATTTTTTATAAAACTTGTAATTTATTAACCAGAATATTCAACTATATACAAATAAAAAAAATCGACTTAGGTCAATACACAGACTACGGGAAGTTTGATGTACTGTCACTTAACATTTTGCAATACCTTTGTTGGATCATATATATTTTATTTACTATTTGTTTCTCACATTCAGTTTCCTTTAACTGATTTTCGTTTAATGTGGTCCACAATACATCATCTTTCCTAATAGGTATTTTCATCGCTTCATTATATTGTATACTAGCCATACTTTCAGCTTTCCTTAAAGCCTTCATATCAGGATCTAAGATCCTTTTACTTTGAGACATCGTTCAAGACTTATTACAAACCTACGTCTTTTAAACTTATATGCAAAAACACAAATTAAAATATTTTAATTATACAGTTACGTAAACCTAATACACAAATTTCAAGGTCAATCCGAGAAATCTATTTTAAAGGTTAAAGGTGATCCGAACTTATCCGGCCTTACCCGACCACCTGTAGGGCTATCAAGTAGATTGTCAATGGCTAAAATGTATTGGTATTAATTCTTAAGGTCATAAGTCCTAGAAATCAACCTACAGGGATATCCGATATATAGCCGGTAAATTTATATAGGAGGATGCTCTTCAAGGTCACATACACTATAGGATCCACTTTTTCGTTTTCAAGGCCATTGCATGCGTATATTCTTCAAGGCCACGTATAGTGATCCACTTAGTAATTTATTAACAAAAACCCGCAATTGCATTAGGTCAAGGTCACGTACACTTTCCCTGCATATTCTTCAAGGTCACACCTCTGAGAAAAGGACAAAGGCGATCCATTGTTCAAGCAATTCTGGTCGGGTCAGGGTCATAATTCCTAGAAATTACCTGCATGGGGTATTCAAATAGACTTTTAAAGGTGTGGGGATTCTACTTTTCAGGGCCAGGTCACCAAACTGGCTGAAACCATGTGTAGAGAAATGTTCAAGGTTACATTTAGTAGCAGTACTAATCAAGGTCGCGAGCAGGATACTAATCCGACTTTGTCACTAGAAAAGTCACGAGGAATCAATTTTCAAGGTTAAGCCAAACGATAGGTCAAGGTGTTCCTGTATTGGTGCTCTTCAAGTAGCGAAATAAGCATGCTTTGCGTGGGTGAATACAAAGGTCACCTGTAGTTTCCAGCTATCCCAACCATTTAAATGTCAAGAATTTTCATAGTCAAAGGTGATAAAGTCAAGCTAGTCAAAGTTTTTTTATTGGCTCTGTGTCTGCATATCCAGCACCAAGCTCAAAGAAGTCGTATGTTGATTCTGGACGAATTTGTCAAGCTCAGGCTAATCTTGCCCAAGTCACGACCATGTGTTAATTCCTAGAAATCAATGGCCACCTGTAGAGGTATTCCGATCTTATTCGATAGCAATACAAGAGTCAAATTTTGGTGGGAAATTTTCACCAAGCAATGCCTGCCTTCGCTCAAAGGTCAAAGCTTATTCTTAGAATTGTCATTGAAGGTGCGAGATCCTTGAGGGTAACGCCCTTTTGGCGGGAAACAATTCTTGACTGAGTCTAGGTCACCAAGCAAATTGTCAAGGCCACATTGTTGAAACAATTCTTTTGTATAAGTTTCAGAAGTTATTACAATTCCTAGAAATCAATTTGCAAGGTCACCTGCAGTGGTATCATAGTTCATGGAATGATAGATTGTTATCTATGTTAAAAGTAGGTTAAGGTTAAATGGGTCTTATATTAGCTAAATGTCAAATCTAAAAACAGAAATTGGAAGGTAATCAGTAAGGGAGGGTGGGGGGGGGGGGCTAGGTGTAGAAGTGGTTAAGGTATTTAAGCAGTAATGTGAAAATAAAATTGATTCAATATGTGGATGTGCTACGCTGCTGAATTATGCCCAAAGCGGTAGATCCACATAAAGCCGTGGAATGTTTACTCCAACAATTGATGACATTGACATTTGATACTAATCATGAGGCAGTACATCGTTTAGGACGCTTTTATACGGAAGAGGACTGCAAGTACTTGCAAAGAAATATGAAAACGGTGTAAAATATGTGAAAAGTATTTAAAGGGTCGATATTGTTTGACTTGTTTAATACAAAAGTTAAGTGCGGCACAACTAGAAGAGTTCACTCTAGATTTGAAGGAGTGAGAAGGTAGGGATACCAGTGAAGATGAAAAGGAGGAGGAAGTGGAATGTGAAGGGCAGTAGTCAGTTACTAATTAAATTTTCTCGATTAGAGAAAGATGTATAATTATAAATATAGACCTTAATTATTGTTGTTGTGCATATACAGTGTTCTTATATACACAGGATGTGTTCATGAGTAGTCTGGGTGCAGTCGGAAAAAACAACAAGCAGCAGTGTCCCCAGCCATATGTAAACATGATTTAACTAGAATCAATTCATATTTATCGTTGGAATAGGAAAAATAAAATCAGCCTAATTGACGTGTGCGGGGTGTTCGCGTCAAAGGGAAACTTATGCATCGAATTGCGTGATTCAATTAAAGTACATTCAAGATGTTATAAATGCTAAGTATAATATTAATTTACACAACACTGTATGGAAATATTGTACCATCAACATACTAATCTAATGTATAGCATTTACTAAAAATAAAGCTTTTCTGATCACAATTTAGGTATAAACACCCCACGCTATCTAGGTCAAAAATTTCAGCATTACTTGGAGGTTAAATTCTAGGAAATAGCAAATAAGCGTTTCCATTGCTCAATTCTAACAATAGAATTAGTTCATGGAAACAAGAAGAATGATGGGGTTGTTGTCTACGCTAATATCAAGGTTCTTGTATTGACTAAATTGTTGTTTGTAATAATAAAAAGATTATGCTTACGTGGGATCATACTACTCTCCTAACCGCCAGGATGAGGTAGTTTTCCCGAGAACCGGATCTGGTTCTCAGACAGATAACCGTTTCCGAAAACAGAGAAGTCTGCTGTGGCTGAGCGTGCCCTGGATAATCTATATCACGACATTCAATTTGACAATATGGAAATATTGTCAAGACAAACTCGTTATCATCTTCGTTTACAACGTAAAGACATTGAAATATATAGACACCCTAATAATTTTAATAGACAAGAAGAAAATCTCCGTTTAAATAGGTTTTGGCACCTTATAATTAAAAAAAGACATAATGATTCGTCTTGATTTTGATTTTAATTTTGACTTTGGTATGTCTAGGTTTTTTCTGTGTTTTTCCTAGACCTTGAAGCAAATGCTTTACCAATTATATGTTAAATTACCACAGCACTATAATTTGACATAATTAGTTGAAATTAAGATTAAAATCGAAAAAAATTACAAAAAAAAACCGTTCTGAATTATGCTTTTCATCGTTAATAAAGATATCTCTTTGTTAGATTTAAATGGATTATTTTATTTGATGTCATGTTTATATTTGTGAATGCTTCTATCATTTTGAAATTGAAGTTTTTCACAACTTTACACTTACATCATAATTTAATTAAATTTTGTTAAATGTGTTTTTTGGCTGACATTTTTCATTGTTAGCTTTCGTCGTAGAGAGTGTTCTGATTAGCCATCTTTAAGACAGTTTAACTATATTTAATATTTAATGACCTAGTTATTCTTTACTAAAATTTAATTTTATAGTTGGCTTTATACGTTTCTCAAACTGTTATGTTGATAGCAGGCTGATGTTTATGTTTTAATTTTTCAACTTTGACAAAATTGTTTGCATCTTTTACAATTTTAACAGATATTGCTACTGACGAAGATAACTCAAAGTGTTATCGAAACGTTATAATTTAAAATACACCATTAAAAAATCCAAAAAACAGATAAGTATTTTGCAATACATATTTATTAATAAACAGTCATGATGTTGAATAAAATTTTGTATTAATTTCGGACGAAAACAGCGTGTATGGACCTGGCATGTTAACAGCTCGAGCCGTCCATAAACGCATGTTGTACATCCTTGATATATAAATAACTATAGTACGTCCCAGAATATCAGAATGTTATGTTATTAGTGAAATGGTCTCGTTTTTTGCATGGAAGCGGCGAACAGAAATCAGTAACAAACCGGGCTACTTTAAACGAAGATGCTGTAAATGGGCCGCTTGAAAAATATTGTGTTAAATAAAGACGGTTCAAGTAAACGTCAAACAAAAGACGACCTCTTAAAATTTGACTTAATCCAGAAGATCAGACAACTCATAGACGTACGCTTGAGATTTCAGTGCATTAAGAATTGTTGATTAATTATCAAACAATTGAAAGGAGTGAAACATTTATGTTAAATGTGGGTATTTCAAAATGCTGATGATTTGATTAATCTGAAATGATTATAAATGTAGTGGGGTGAGGTTTGGACAAAAAAGCATTGTGTAACAAACAATCAGTCTGTACCATTCTCATCCGATTCGGATGAGAAGTTTGTTCCATCATCACACCAAGTTTCGACATACGACGTTCCTCTTTAATTACATGGTCAACTTACTTTTTCCACTTTTTTTCATTAACATTGTTTATGACTTGCATTAAAAGCTGTTGCACTTCACTTAATTTAAAAGTTACGTCATACTTCACTTTTTATTGAGGCCAAAGTAACTCTATGGGATTGAGTTCGCAGCGATATGGTGGTAATCTATGTACGGTAATCCCGCGAGAAACACAGAGTTCATCAATAACATATTTAACAAATTGTTTATTATGCTGATTTGCTATAGACACAAGCTCTCGTTTAAGCACGGTTTTCTCAAATTGTATCTGTCTTGATGTTGACCATTTGGCAATGTATCGTTTTTTTCATGTAGTTGATGGTAAGCGTTCGACTTACCCGGTATGGTACCGTGTTATCCAGAATATTTCTCTCATATATAGTTTATTCCTATACTACAATGCAACTTCGTTAGGATTACAGCGATAATCCCATTGTACGTTATGGATTACAGCTGTAATTCAACTGAAATGACGTCATACTAAAAAACCATAGCACCAGAGCTATTCTAGTCATGAACCAGACGCATTTGTCAAATGACAGCCACGTTAAAAAATTTAAGTTGTTTATTGTAAAAATGAAACGATTTTCATTTAAATTTCCACGGGTATTAACTATTTCATTTAATTCTTCTGGATTCTCTCCGTGTTTGTTAACGTTTCTTTTTCTACGTTTCGGTTCTATTTCTTAGAAACCTGTTTCAAGAAGTCAAAAACTGTGACATGTACTTGACGTGAACACGGTATTTTGATGTACCTAATATTAGTATTCTGTATCAGCAGGTTGAGATCTACGTGTGTTACTATGCGTAACAGGACCTTGTCGCTCTAGTGAAGATTCATGTGCTTCATTACCTGTAATTAGTGTCATTTGTGATGATTTATCAAAAGGAGCTGGTGTTATGCTATTTATAAGAGGTTTCCATGTATGTGGTAATCGTTGGCCGTCATCCCTTTTGTTTGGTGAGTGAGGTCGTCTCTGCATTTCAATGGCTTCTCTAATTATTTTTTTTTTTTTAGTGTGTCGTCTGGAGCGAGCAATTCAAATCCATCAATGTTAATTTTATGTCAAGTTTCTTTTGTATGCCTTGCTAAATACGATGACAGAACTTTTTGTCTAATCGATAGGTTATGTTCTTGAGGTCGTACAGAAATTTTTTTATTTGTTTATCCAATGTAAGATTTAAAACACTCATTACATTTTATTTCATAAACACCTTGGTTTTCGCCAAGAAGTTTATCTCCATACTTTTTTAACTTTTAACCAACAGAGAAAACCAACTCATGCAGTTTCCAGGAAACACCGCTTTTTCCCGGATTATCGACAATTTTGAACGCACTAGTCGTAATATATATAAACAGTTACAGCTCCCCATGAAATGTTTGCCATAATTTGCTCAAAATATTCTTCAAAAGCATCAGTGTTCATATACACGTGATAATCCCCTGTGTGATTGGACTCAAACACAAGTAATCCATTTTTTAAGAATTCGCTAGCGCTACCTACATGTCTAAGAATTAGGTGTCGATCTTTACCAGATAGTGGATTTGTTCTATTTGACCAACTCTCTTGGACTGCTAGATGGTGGCTTATCTTGCCAATTTTTTTTTACAGTATATCCTTCGTTCAACCAAGTCTCGTCGAGATAACAGATTTACCGTCCTTCGGCACAAATCTTCTTAATTTCACGAAGGTATTTGCGTCTCCAAAAAACAATTTGGAGATTATCAATTAGCATTGATTTTCGATTAACTTTTTCCCACGAAAAGATAAGTTCCTGTAATGTCCTGTGTAGTGTCGACCGAGTCAATTACTGAAGTATAGGGATGGATTTTTCTTCTGATATGAACTTTTTCAGCTTCACTTGAACATTGCTTTTTTTTCTTCCTCAAACCGGTTCTTTCAGCACACTCTCCTTCTGTTCTTTTATTAATCTGTTTACTGTTGACTTCCCGATTCCCATCGTGCTATAACAGAATTCTACTACACTATCTACACTATTTGCCGGATTTTGATACTTTAAGGCATTATGTACATTCAGAATGATAACTTTTTTCCCATAGAGCGAACTAAGTTTCAAACGTTTTGCAGGAGAAAAATCGAAAGATGCCATTTTGAACATCGTTTTCAAGCAAAACTCGAAAATAACTGAGGATTTTAAAGTACTTTTTTTAAAATAACAAATGTGGTAATTGCATTTTCCATTAAGTGTGTGATATTTCTAATTTACATATAATTATATAATAGTGTATAAGTACTTTCTAAACTTACACAAATTTTGTTAGAGTTTCGGACGATCCTGGCTATCCTGTACAATAATATATTATCTGCTTCAATAAAAATGACGTTTGTATTCAATCTCAAACAATTTGTAAGTGACTAACAAAGATACATTTCTTATTAAATGAAATGCTAAATTGAATTACCTAAATTTAAAACAACACATGGTATTGACATCACAAACGGTTGCTCTGCTGAAACTTGAAACAGATTAACTGTAAACATTATTTGGTTTGATAAAAAAAACTTGCAGGATACTTAGACAGAGACTTAGATATCAAATCACTTTTTTTTTCTTTTCATGTGTATTAATGTGTCATAATTACAATTACAAGTACATTTTTTTTAATATTTTATACGAACATAAGAAACTGAAAAATCAATATATTTCGCAGACGTTATAGTATATTCCTTTAATAAGTACGCCACTGACCTGTCGCTGTGAAGATGATTTATTGCTCTCTGATATTCTGGAACGTACTGTATTACAAAATATTGTACGAAGAAAAAAAAACCAAAGATAAATGAGTGTCATTTTACACCTTCTCTTTCCCGCCCTTTAATTTTCCACAGGTTTCTTAATGAAAATTAAAAATTATTAGTATTTTTTCATAAAATATGTTTTGAAGCCGTTTTAACAGGTCGTGAATTTTGTGACGTTGTCGGTGTTTTTACTATTGCTTTTTGAAATTTCATCATTAAAAATTAAAATATTAAAATCAAACGAATATTACACGTGTTCTACCTTTTAATGAATTACGCCCCATGTGTAATTAAATCAGTTAAATTAAATAGAAACCATCAATTTCTAACTCAGTAAAATAGAAAGAATAGTTTTCCTCTAATGTTCGGACACTTCGATATTGTTTTTAGTTTCACTTTTTCTTAAACCCTTCAATTTTGTTTAAATTGAAACCCCCTTTTTTTATTTTATTTTTGGGTTTTACATAAAACGTTGATCATATTTTTCCATGTCCTTCGTTTTAGCAAGTTAATTTTCAGTATTTTTTATTTCTGCATTCGTTCCCTTTCATTTACTCATATCTTGTTTTACAATGCAGATGCAAACACTAAGAAAATTATTTATTTTTAACTCTAATTGGCGCGTACCAATGAGCAGAAACAAGTTCTAATGGAAATGTCCCGAGTTTCCACCCATATCTGAAGGTACTATAAGCAAAATTGATAAAGTTTCGGAAAATGAATATGTAATAATATTCCTCTAGAAACTGGTTGAAGATGATCCTACTACACAGGAATAGTGTAACACTGAAAACATTCTGTTTTTTTATGTAAATTTTACTTAAAATGATGAAGTAAATCATCAGAATAATCGTTGTTCGGTAGAGGAAAAGACACATTACATTAAATAAGGATACATTCAATAGCAAAAAAAAGTCAGTTTCTGAGATGTTTGGTAGTCTTGCCAAGAACTACTAGTGTCAAATTTGGCTATTCTGTTTTTTGATGCTGAAACTGATTTTCCGAATAGAAACAATTGGTTTTAGCAAAATGGTGTGCCGTCTCAGTATGCAATGAGGGACCACTTGTAATGGCGATCTATTCCTCCAAACCTTATTGCTACGGATTTCTCCTTACAAGGGAGTTTATAAAACAAGACCGGCAATACTCGAGAAGCTGAAAGAAAGAATAAGCAACGAGTGTAGGCTGATTTCCCCTGAAGTTATAGGAAACGTTCGATAATATTTTAGTTTCGTTTAAGGTATTGCCAACAAGTGAATAGACAATACTTTGAGCACTTGTTGAAGCAAAACTATTAAGGGGAATGAGGGGTCTTTATTTTTCAAGTAAAACGACTTGTTTACAAAAAAAGTCATGTATCCAAAATGCATAAACTTCAAAGTTAATTGTTACTTTCTTATGAGTCAAACTTCGTGAAAAAAAATCGGTGTCGAAACAACAGATTTGCCCATTTTGAGGATCTTTAAAACCACCTAGATTAGTTTCACAACCTGAGTCTATGTCTGAGACGCTGCACATGTTTGTGCCTGTGGCTGTACTTGTACCTATACCTGTCTCTGCGTCTGAGTATTCCTATGCCCTTGCGCCTGCCTTTACGTTTGCTTCAGTGCCTGGCTTGTGTCTGTTCCTGACCATGAGCTTGTCTCCGTTTCCGTGTTCGTCCGTTCCTCATATATATATATATATATATATATATATATATATATATATATATATATATATATATATATATATATATATATAGATATATAGAATAGCACGTTACTATTTTAGGCATGTGTTCTCTAGCACAAAATAAACAAAAAAGCTCATATCAGCATATGTCTCAAATTAATTTCTTATCGAGGTATTGGGGCGTAAAGATATTTAATAATACAACATTCAGAGCAACTGTTCAAAGTGCCTCCGTTTTGTTGAATACAGCATTCCGAACAACGAATCCATACTTCTTTGGCACCTCGTATAGCATCAGTAGGATATTTGATATTTGCTGCGGCTTCCACAATCCGATTCCTTAGCTCTCCTGAGTACCAACAGACGTAGAATATGTCATCGACTTCATCCACAAAATAATATAACGGCAGTAGATTCGGAGATCGTGGTTGCTTTTAACAGGTCCGTTTCGATCAACCTATCGATTATTATACGTTGTGCTTAAATAATCAGTGACAATATGAGAGTAGCGACTTGGAGCACGGTTATGCAAAACCACGTTCTCTACTTATTGGCAATCGGAATATATTCTAGAAGCTCGTAAGGGTTATTTTGCAAAAAATGCAAATAAGATATTCCAGAAAGCCTAGGTGGCAAAAAAAAGGGGAAATTAGATTGTCGCCGAGAAGACCACAATTAATGAAAAGGTATGTTGGTCATGTGTAGTTGATGTCATATGAGGGTTTTATTCGTCCCAGGTGTGGGCGTTTCGAAAACTAGTAATCCCATTTGTTGTAAATCAAGATTCACTGGTAATAAACAGATAACGCAGAACGTTCGCCATACGCAGATAAAGGGAACATCGAAACGACGTGACAATCTTCTGGTGCTAGTAGTAGGAGATAACATCATCGAGTATTTCTTGTACAACGTTTGTAGTTTGCCGAAATCTTTGTCGACCAGCATTGAGGGTTTAGCGTGCTACTTTTCCTCAGACGCCTTGGGTATTCTTCGGTTTGGAAATTTTCCATGATACCTTCGAACAGCGGTAACACCATGTTTAATGTTTATGTACTTCAGCATAAGTTAAACGTATACCTGTTTGTTTTGCAAAGTGAACAAATTTGTGCTGTCTTGCATGATAATCAGACAGTATTACTCACTCGAAAACGCACAAAGTAGTAAAACAACTTACACAAATAGTTTGCAACACTAATTGATAGATTTTTAATCAGCTGTCAATGAAATAAACGATATGCAATTGTTCTAAAGCTTCTATATCTGCACGCCTACCTACACTAGTGCACACCTTATATATATATACACACAGGGTTGCTCATTAGTGTGTCAAAGTGCGATATCTCGGTAAATATGAGTTTTATAAGGAAATGTTTTCTATCAAAGTTTTTGTTGTTTAAGAGGTCCGTATTTTAAAAGTATTTTCCAATATACGGGGTGCGTTATAAAAGCGTGGTAGTAACAAATTATGTTTTTTTAAACAGAACCCCCCAATTTTTTTGCCATATTCGGGTTAAATTTTAATATTAATTTATGTAAGATGTTTTACCTTAAAAATTTATCGTTTTCAAATTGTTTGGAAAGATATGAAAATTTTGACAGCTGCAAGGTTCCACAAAAATCGACGCTGTACCCTGCCCTCTGAGAATTTCGGAATCGGTATTCTGGGGATCTAAGAAAACCAATAAACTATGTTTTGACGGAATTGTTTAAAGAAAAAATTCTCTACAAGCCCCGAAATATTCATCCGAGGTTGTATGACTTGAAACCTCAATAACTTACTTATTTCAAATGGAATACCTTAATTTTATACCGTTTTCAGATTTATCGTCGAATTTTAAGGTCAGTTTATGTAAGGTGTCCTATCATTAAAATTTACCGTTTCCAAATTATTCGGGAGAATTGCTTAATTTTTATTGTGATCAAGTCAACCGTCTACATGTTGATAATTCAAAAAATGCATTACATAACAGATTCTTAAACTGCCTCTCATTTCGCTCATAACACAATTGCAGCCGTGCCAGAAAAGGCCTATTTACTTCTCGTAACCACTCAGTACTTACGCTATTTCTAAACGGATGAATTATGCGCTGTCCCACATCTTATGCAGTAATCGGAGCAGTTTGATATACACCGTTTTTCATGTGACCCCATAGAAGAAAATCTCATTTTGTTAAACCTGGCGGTCTAAGCGGCCAACGAACGGCACTGTCACGGCCTATCTATCTACCTTCACATTCCCGATTTAAGTAGTCTCTGACATTTAGCGCAAAATGCGCAGGAGCACTGGCATGCTTTGATTTAAAACAACACTAATGTTTTGCAAAAGTTGGGGCAGATCATTTTGCAAAAAATAGATATATTCAGCACCATTCAATCGCCCGTTAAAGAAATGTAGTGCAACTATAAAATCACACAAAATACCAACCCAAATATTTACAGTCCACTGTCGGTGCGAATTAACTAATCCTACTGCTTTTGGGTTTTCCGTTGCATAATAGTGAAGATTATGACGGTTTGGGCTACCACTCTGAGTGAAAGTCGACTCGTCGGAGAATAATACATTTTGGAAAAAGTTAGGTACTACTCTTTCCATTTCCAACCTCATTGGACAAGTTTCTCCTAATCTCTAAATCAAGACCCAACAATTCTTGATGAAAAGATATACCATAGTCATGATACTTGTTTCTCTTAAAAATTTTGCTAACGTTGAATCGGGGTACATCGGTTTCCTTGGATATTGTTGCCGAACTGGTAGAAGACTTTGAAATTACAGACAACAAAACATTCAATTGGCCTTCGTTGCTTGTCCTTTTAGCCCTTTCCCATTTTTCATAATTCACATTGCCTGTTCTAATAAACCTTTCTTTAAGTTTTTCTAAACTTCTAGCCAAGGGTTGTCTTTTATCCGGATATTTTCGCGCATTCGTCTTTTGAGTTAGCAAACCACTTTGATCAGCAGATCCCATAACGGAGATCATGTCAACTAGTTCCGTTGTATTCAAGTTCATCTGTATTGAGTTAACTACAAACATTAATATGAGATAAGAAAGAATTATGCAAAACGAGTTCGTAACAACTCACCGAGTGTATTATATCGAACAACTTTAAAAATTGTGTAAGAGATATTTAAAAAATATGTCTTTTTATTGAAAAAAAATGAGAAATAACGAACGTATGACATTTATGATATTTTCAGAAAAAAACTACCTTAAAATTTGACGCTAAATCCGAAAACAATATAAAAATTAAGGTACCTATTCCATTTGAAACAAGCAAGTTATTGAGGTTTGAAGGTACACAACTTCGGATGAATGTTTCGGGGGTTGTAAAGGATTTCTTTTAATTAAAATAAACCAAAACGTAGCTTATTAGGTTTTTTTAGAACTCTCGAATACGGATTCCGAAATTCGCAGAGGTCAGAGTATAGTACCGATTTTTGTGGAACCCTGCAGCTGTCAAAATTTTCATATTTTGTGAAATTTGAAAAATTTTTCAATTTTTCAAATTTCTCACAATTGTTTCAACATCTTCAACAATTTTAATAGATAATATTACTACTGACAAAGATAACTGTAAGTGTTATCGAAACGTTAATACACATTAATAATAAACATTAATATACAAATACACCATTAAAAAACCCAAGAAAGATAAGTATTTTAACAAGTGTAATAATGGTGAAAGTTTACATTTTCATTTTTCTTGCACTTATTTTACATAATTGTTTTATGCTAAACTTAATATACTTAAATAATGTTTTAAATAAATACAACTAGGTATATTTATATTTTTGATTTGCATTATGTGAGTGATTTTAAGTACTTCGTTTTTTTTAATTATTGAATCGTCCACCTGATTGTATTTACTTTTGTGAAAAAATTAAAGCATTTTTCAAATTTCTCAAAAACTCCTTTCATTTCAAATCATTTGACCAATCACTATAATTTTTTTTTTGTAATCCAGAAAGATACTGTACAAGCGGACGATTATCTATTCTCATTGGCTCATGAGCATAAACACTTAAACAGTTCGTTTTTATAAAACAACACAGATTTTGTACTTGTTTAGCGAGAAGTATACAACAATAAGCATTGAATACTAGAATACAATTCTTTTGTATGACACTAGCATTATTAAATAAGAGAAATGTGGAAAAATGGTTTCATTTCAAATATACAAATATTTAAATAGAGAAAAGATGACAAATATTCAATCATTTCAATCGCTTATGTGGTTTTCAGGAAAATGTAAAGCTTTATAAGTAATCTTTTGTCTTATAATCAATATTACGAAAGCTATCGTTCTTGTAAATGCAACCGATGGTCTCTATTTAGTGCGTTCGCGTTTGGCACACCCGTTAATCAGAATAATAATTACATACCTTAACTTTTATAACCATTACGAAGAATCTGCAATATTTTTGAAGTGTAGTAACAATAGAAATTGAAAATTTTTGTTTAATATAAGCGAGGCACAGGGAGGAAAATAATTCGTATAGTCTAAAGTTATATTAAATTTTTAACTTTCAATATCCAGCCCATCAAGAGATACAAAAGAATGTCTTTGTTGAAGAAGTTCGGAAACACCAGTAAGCGGAAAATAGGGATGAGTCGGAAAGCACGGATGAGCAATGAAGCCTGAACAGGGGTCGAATAATGCTGAATAATGCGGAGAGAGAGGGTATAGCAATGGAAGTTTCCTTTGATGTTTCGCCTCGCCCACACCTGATAACTCCGCCTTTCCAGGGGGGTTATGCAATTGGCTCCCTACCCATAAGCGCCGTCCAGAACATAGACAACATATTCACAATCAGTATCAAATCAGTACTCATTAAATAAACAGTGCAGTGCGTCAGTCTGGAGACCGTTTGTGGCATCAGCATGCTCAACAATTTGGGCTCTGTCGGTAAGTTAGTGGGGGCTTTAATTGGCGCTAAAGTCTTTAGTGATGCAGCGTAGAACGATAGGCTAGTTAAATGGGCTAAATTGAAGCAGCCTCGCCCTCATTAAGCCAATATCACCGGGACGCTCCGGTAGGCCATGCAATTAGGGACACGCATCCACGAAGGGTATGTACTCTTCTGTATCTTTAGTTGATACTTGACAACTCGTGCGGAACACCTCGAACAAGACGATAATGTCCATCATGCAGATTTCGGCCAGTTTCGACAGATTGCGCGTTTTCGGTTTGTGTTAAAGTACAAAAATTGAGATGCATTAAATACTCAAATGTACTAAGTAATAATTAAATTACTATTAACTATGTACTTGCAGAAGAGTTTTAATCGATTTTTTGGATTTCAATGGATTTTGTCCGCAATTTATTTGGTAACTATTTTAGCTATAATATCACTGATCTACAACCACTGAAATATTAAAAAAATATTCATCAATAAGTAGGTATCTACAAAACAATCATGAAGACTTTATGTTCAATAGAACAGAGCTGAAGAGGTAAAAATTTACATTTCAGTTTACCGCTTTTACTTCACTACCACGTTTGCGTATATTAGGTATATTAAAATACAAAGAAATTAAAATTTGAAATTAAAAATATATATTCACGCTTATATCAAAGACATATACCCCAAACATGTTATGGAAAGTTAGGATAGCTTTGCTTGCTCTGAAATCTAGCGCATTTTTCATTTTATCTTATACTTCTATTTATTGCTTATTTATCTATTTCGTTTCATCATAGGATGAGTATTATTATTTTTTAAGAATTGTAATATAAAGAATGGTACAAAAGAACAGACCGGGGGTAATGAATACCTAAATTAAAGCTCAACTTTTATCATTCTACAAAGCTTAACAGAGGCTGCTATAAATCTGGTTACAAATTCAACAAATGTTCATCTTCCGTCGCCAGAAAACATTAAACTGCAATTACTACATTAGCCGTCTTCCAATATCTATACTTTATAAGACATAGATATACATTTTGGAAAAACATCTTTAATAGATTAAATAATAAATTAAACACCCTTCAGAATAGCATATGGAACGTCACCATTGAGTACTATTATAAAAATGCCATAATTACAGAACTTATTTAACAAATTCTAGGCATTTATATAATGATGGTCTAGGTGTAATCTTAACTATATGATTTGTTACTTATTACAAATTACATGTAATCCGAATTTAAGAAATCAAATTGTTCGTTTTTTACTCACATATATCTTCATGATCACACATTTGCG
Organism: Vesta saturnalis; assembly: GCA_036346205.1. Taxonomy (NCBI): domain Eukaryota; kingdom Metazoa; phylum Arthropoda; class Insecta; order Coleoptera; family Lampyridae; genus Vesta; species Vesta saturnalis. The sequence goes on from JARFJB010000275.1 coordinate 569,980, forward strand.
ATCAACTCTGCTCACTCCCGCAAAATTTTGATTGTGTTTGGATTAAATTTTGTTAATTTTTTTTTATTATGGCACATTTCAATGTTTCCTGTCGTCCGTAGAGGGTGTTTTGGAATTTCATCTTCAATGTAGTTTAAACAGATTTAATTCATTAGAGTTTTTTTACAACTGAACACTTTTCTACTTTTATTGAAGGGGAATACCTGTAATATCTGTTTAAACGCTTACAGCTTGTGAAATTCGGTTTTGCCCAAAAAAATAAGTATTTTAATTAGGAAGTTCTCATTTTCGTAAATACTCAGTTTTTTAATTATTCTAATTGAACATAATTTATTCATTCTACTGAGTATTAAACACATATTGGAAGTGTTTAACACAACTGAAAATTGTACATCTGTAATGTATTGAAAGTGCAGCATTATGTTTACCGAAATTGGTCGAACTTGATTAATTTTGTTAAATTTATTTTTTTTATTATAGAATTTTTCAGCGTTTGTTGTCGTCCGTAGAGAGTGTTCTGGAATATCCTTCTTAAAATAGTTTAATAAAATTTAATCCATTAATGGTTTAGTTATTAATAATGTTTATCAATAATGAAATAGGCAGTAGTAGGATTTTTTAGATCGACTTGTTCTCTGCGTTTTAATAGGTATTTTATACATTTTGTTGACATTAGTATCTCAAATATTGGTTAACACTTTTCTAGTTTTATTGAGGAGGATAGCTGAAGTTGCAGTTGCAAATCTTAAAGCTTGTGAAATTCGTTTTTGAATATACGATTTCTGATAAGTATTTTAATTATGTACCTTAGCCGTGAAAATTTTCATTTTCATAAAAACTCCAGAAGTTCATAAAAAAAGTAATGGTACCCAGTTTTTAGTTATTCACATTCAACATTAATTATTCATTCTACTGAGTATAGACTCATATTGGAAGTCTTTTTACAACTGAACACTTTTCTACTTTTAGCTACAATTCCCAATGAAACGCTTAAAGCTTGTGAAATTCGGTTTTGAATATCCTGTGTCTACACAAAAAAAGAGAAGCATTTTAATTATGAGCTTTTGTCGTGGAAGTTTTTATTTTTATAAACACTCAGAGGTTCTGAAAAAAATAATAAATTGCTCAGTTTTTTAGTAATTCCAATTCAACACAGATTATTCATTCTACTGAGCTTTAAACACATATTGAAAGTGTTTTTACCACTGAAAATTATGTCGTCTTAATAGTGCAGCATTACGTTTACAGGAACTGGTCGAACTTGATCAAATTTTGTTAAATTTTCCTTTCATTACGGCATTTTCCCGCGTTTACTGTCGTCCGTAGAGATTGTTCTCGAACGTCGTTTTCAGACCGGTTTAATCTATTAAAGATTTAGTAATTAATAATTACAATCAATAATATCTAATGCAGTAGTACGCTTTTTAAATCGTATTTTTATAACAGGCTTGCTCTTTGTATTTGCATACTTTCTTATTTTGTTAACACTAATATTTCAAATATTGGATAACACTTACTGAGGGGGATAGCTGCAATTGCTATTGAAACGCTTCAAAGCTTACGAATATTCGACTTCTGCCCATTTTAATTATTCATAATTATAATTATGAATTTTAATGGTGAAATATGAAGATGTAAACTTTCAACATTATTATTACACATAATTAGAATACTTAGCTTTCTTGGGTTTCTAATGGTGTATTCTTCTATATATGTTTTACACAGATCTATACGTTTTGCTAACACTTACAGTTATCGTCCTCAGTAGGTAGTAGTAAAATATTATACCTACAAGTGTTGAAGATGTTGAAACAAATTTTACTACTACTGAAGACGATAACTGTAAGTGTTATGGGTACATATAGTATTGTGTAAAACATAAATACAGAAATACACCATTAAAGATCCGAAAAAGCTAAGTATTTTAATTCAGTGGTGGAAGTTTTCATTTTCATAAAAATTCCAAATGTTCAGAAAAAAAGGTAATAAAATGCTCATTTTTTATTTATTCACATTCAACATAAATTATTCATTCTACTGAATTTGAAACTCATACTGAAAGTGTTTTTAATACTGAAAATGATAGTGCTGCATTGTATTTACCGAAATTGGTTGATTTTGATTAAATTTTGCTAAACTTTTTTTTTTCTTAAAGTATTTTTTAGCGTTTGATATCGTCCATAGAGAGTGTTCTGGAATATCAATTTCAAAATGGTTTAATAAGATTTAAAATTTAAAGTTTTAGTTAATGTTGCAAGTAGCGCTATAGTCCAGGCAAAGCTGAGAAACCTTATAACAAAATTATTGCTAGGCGGTGCGCTATTTCTTCGTACGAGCCATCCAAAGTATCCGATGAAAAAATTCATTTTCAAACAAAATGTTGATGTTGAATTTTTTCGCAATTTTTTGGTTGCATTCCGTACCTTCTAAAACCTCAGATTAAGATTTCAAAAGATGCAGAATTTGAGAAAAATACGCCTGGCAACTAGGCCAATTTTGTGGTGACGTTTGTATAGATCAGTGTGACAGGCGCTTTTTGCACCCATTGTGTCGTTCGATTTCATATTTCGCTGTTGATCATGTACTCATTCAACGAGTACGCAGGTATGTACATGGTGTATAGTCCAATTGCCTGGCCTGCGAGGTCGACCCACCTGAATTCTTTAGATTTTTTCGTATGGAGCTTCCTCAAGGACAAAGTATACAAGACGCCCCCGCAGAATGAGCAGGATGTCCAGGAGAGAATTCATGCTGCCGTCCAGCAAATAACTCTGGAAATGTTGGAACGTGTTTTGGATTCAATCCCTCTTCGATTGGAATTGTGCATGGATATGGACGGTGGTCATTTTCAACAATATGTTCAATAATAAAAAATGTGTTCTGTACTTTTTGTACTGTTTTGATCACCAATATACTTCATGAATAAAAAAATTTGTTCTGTACTTTTTGTATTGTTTTGATCACCAATATGCTTCTGACCCCTTGTGTCACGTATCATGTGGTGAATTCGTTCACATGTAGCTTTCAACGTTGCAATTTAATATCATTTTTGAATGACCCGTTAGAATAAACGACGCATCGCCTAGCATTAATTCTTTTATGAGGCTTCTCAAACTCGCATGGGCTATAACGCTAGCTGAAGCTTTAACATTATTTAATAAACACTGTGTATATATATATATATATATATATATATATATATATATATATATATATATATATATATATATATATATATATAATAATAATAATAATTTAAATCATACTTTTATTGCTGTTCACACGCTTAAAGCTCGTGAAATTCGGGTTTGAATATACGATTTCTGCCCAAAAAAGGTAGGTATATTATATTTTAATTATGAACTTTAGTGGTTGAAGAACTGAAATTTTCACCATTAGACATAATTAACACTTTATTTGGGAAAAATGGTGTACTAATTTATATATAATTTATTCGCAAGCTTTTAAATGAATGAGTAACAAATAAATTATACATGAATTATTACACCATTTTTTCCCAAATAAAGTATTAGTTTAGCAGGGAAGATTTCATTTTCATAAAACTCCAGGGGTCAGAAAAAAAAGTAATAAAATGCTCAGTTCTGAGTTATTCACATTCAACATAAATTGTTCATTCTACTGAATTTTAAACTCATACTGAAAGTATTTTTAAGACTAAAAATAATAATGCTGCATTATATTTACCGAAATTAGTTGAACTTGATTAAACTTTGTTAAACTTATTTTTTTTTGTTACGGCATTTTCAGCGTTCGACGTTGTCCGTGGAGAGTATTCTGGAACATCAATTTGATATCAGTTTAATAAGATTTAAAATATTAAAGATGTAGTTATTAATAATATCTATCACTTAATTACATATATCTATATATGGATAAATGTGTTAGACAAGCATGTACCGACACAAATGGTGAAATGGTTGGAGGCGTAAATGTACGACTTCTGGTTTATGCAAATGACAGTCTTATTAAGTGACAGTGCGAAGGAGCTACAAACCACTCTGGGTAAGTTTGATACAGTCTGTGAGAGTATTGACCTAAAAGTAAACGTGAACAAAACTAAGATTGCGGTGTTCAATCGGGAAGGTGGAAAGGAGAGTAGAGTATGTACTCTGCAAAATGAAATTGTGGAGCAAGTGGACGAGTTGGTATATCTGGGTAGAATGTTTACTGCAGACGTACATTGGAGGGCGAGATTGGACGAAGAGTCAATGCTGGAATGAAGGTGATTGGAAGTATGTGAACGATAATGAGAAACGAAAGCATGAGCCTAGCAGCGAAACGAGCAATCTATAATGGCGTGTTTGTCCCGTCAGTACTGTATGGAAGTGAGACATGGGTATGTCAAACAAAGCACGAAAGAAAATTAAATGCCGTGGGTATGAGATTCCTGAGAAGCGCATGTGGTAGAACGAGAAGGGACAAGACAAAGAATGAATGCATAATGACGGAGTGTGCGAGGAAAAGACGATGATGGATAGATATAAAAGTAGTACATTACGTTGGTTTGGTCACATTGAGAAAATGAACAACGCTAGATTAAAAAACCAAATATATGTGGGTGAGGTTAGAGGAAAGGCTGGGTTTGGAAGGCCGCGTAAAACTTGGCTGAATGCAGTAGAATGTATGATAAAGGAAAAAAGATAAGGAGCTTTAAGAATAGAAAAGCATGTCAGAGACAATGTATGAATCTTGCGCAAGCGAGGAAGGTATGCGGATGCGGAGATAGGAAAACATGGAGAAAGATTGTGAATGAAAAATAAATAAGAGGCAGGGATTGCTTGCCTACTCCGCCAGGGAATGGCGTGAAGGTTAAATTGAGTTAAGTTAATACATATATATATATATATATATATATATATATATATATATATATATATATATATAATATATATTATATATATATATATATATATATATATATATATATATATATATATATATATATATATATATATATATATATATATCATGTTCAGCGAGGAATGGGACAGTGCAATATCGAGAGCGGATGAAGATTTTTAAATTATGAAAATATTTTTGTAAATATCTTCCAAGGGCGCACATTTGTTGGCACAAAGATTTGAATCAACGCCCATCACCGCCAGGTGGCGCTCACTTCAATTTTTTAAACGCAATGCCCTATTTTTTATTTCATTTTTGGATTCTATGACATATTTGTGATGACTTTTATTAAGACTCCTACCAACCTATCTTTTGTAGTTTCTGAGAAAAAAAATAATTTTTGGAATTTTATTAATTGAAAGCATACAAATTAAATTAAATGTTTCTCCATCATTTTCTACACACGTTTGATAACGCCTAATTAATGTAACACTAGTTGGCGCTCTTAAAGTTTCTCGTGGTATGTTTGCACAAGCAATTCTAATTTTGTTTTGTAACTCCTCTACATCTCTAGAAGGTGTTTCATACACTACACTCTTTAAATGTCCCCAAAGAAAGTAGTCTAAGGGACTAAGGTCAGGAGAACGAGCTGGCCACATAATGGGACCATTTGTGCCTATCCATCGTTGCGGAAACACTCTATTTAGATAATTTTTCACTATTGCGCTATTGTGCGCCGGTGCGCCATCCTGTTGAAAGTACATCCTTGCCGCAGATTTACATTTACATCTTCAAGGAAAGAAGGCAGTTGATTTTCAAGAAAATCCAAATAGCGTTGGCCTGTTAAGGTACCATTAAAAAAATATGGGCCAATCAATTTGTCATCCATCATTCCGCACCGTACATTTATGTTCCATCTCACTTGGAAATTGGTTGCTCTTACCCAATGAGGATTTTCTGACGACCAGTAATGGGAATTGTGGCGATTAACGATTCCATTGTTTGAAAAATTACTTTCATCAGACCACACGGTACGACCTAGAAAATTAGGGTCTTGCGCATAATGTTCCATAAAAACTCTGGTGATAAATTTAAGTCTGCCATCTTGATCTCCTGCATGCAGTCCATGTACCAAATGAATTTTAAATGGTTTGTATTTATTAGATTTTAATATTTTATGGACAGAACCAACTGATACGGCACACTCTTCAGAAATAGATCTCACAGACACATGAGGATTATAAGCTACACATGCTAATACACCGACGGTGTGTGCTTCATCTGTTGCTGTCTTTGTGCGATTTTCGCACTTACGGTGAGGAAAATGACCGGTTCCCCTCAAAATATTTGCTACACGAACAAATGTATTTTTTCCGGGATGGCGTCGATCGGGAAACCTGGCAGCATACAATACTTGTGCAGCCCTTGCATTTTTTCTACATTTACCATAAATTATTACCATATCAAAATATTCTTCGTTAGAAAACGTAAACATAATTATGGAATTTGAAGATGCACAGACGATTTTCAAAACTGAAACTGTAAACTGACAGAAACTTGACAGACACTTCATTACGCGTTTGTTTTCATGGCATGATAAATGTTTCACATGATTCTTAATCAACGATTGTAATAAGTTGGTCCCCCTTACAATTTACTGTACAGCGTATCGCATTATTTCGGCGTTATCTGCATTATTTTTGTGGAAGAACAATCTTTTATCTTTCATTTGGTATAAAATGTTCTATTTTGTCTGTATCACTCAAATGTTATGAGCACTTCCTGAAATTACGTTTTTGTGCTAAAACTCCAAGGATTATTTTTTTCTCAGAAACTACAAAAGATAGGTTGGTAGGAGTCTTAATAAAAGTCATCACAAATATATCATAGAATCCAAAAATGAAATAAAAAATAGGGCATTGGATTAAAAAAATTGAAGTGAGATAGCGCCACCTGGCGGTGATGGGCGTTGATTCAAATTTTTGTGCCAACAAATGTGCGCCCTTGGAAGATATTTACAAAAATATTTTCATAATTTAAAAATCTTCATCCGCTCTCGAGATATTGCACTGTCCCATTCCTCGCTGAACACGCTGTATATATATATATATATATATATATATATATATATATATATATATATATATAATTAAACATAATTTCTGTAAATCGTAATTTTATAAAAAAACTTCTACTTTTATTGAGGAGGATAACACTTGCTGCTCACACTCTTAAAGCTCGTGAAATTCGGTTTTGAATATACTATTTTTGCCTAAAAAATTTTAATTATGAACTTTAGTGGTTGAAGAATTGAAACTTTCACTATTAGACACAATTAACACTTTATTTGGGAAAAAATGGTGTAATAATTTATATATAATTTATTCGCAAACTTTCGGACGAAGGTAATGTATAAATTACTACACCGTTTTTTCCCAAATAAAGTGTTAATTTAGTGTTGGAAGATTTTATTTTTATAAAAACTCCATGGGTCAGAAACAAAAGTAATGAAATGCTCAGTTTTTTAGTTATTCAATTTTAACATAAATTATTCATTTTCAGTACAGATTTACATCGTTAAGCGTGGTGGGAGTGAGGTATGTTTTTCGTAATTTAGTTACAAAATGTCATCTTTTTGACAGACATTTCAATTGTCAATAGTGGTTCGGTTTAACGCAAGTGTTAAAATGAAATCTCATTTTCCCACTAGTGGTAAAACGAGTTTTCAATTTTTAAGGAACACGTTGTTTAATAAATGTTAATAATCCTTAAGGAACGCGTTGTAAATGAATGTTAACCATTGATCATTTTTATTCAGAAATTATAATTATTTGTTATGAAAATGAAAGGTACAATTTTTAATTGGGGAACACCTACTCGTAATATTTTGACAAACATGGATTGACATTGATGCTGTGGTAACAATTATCCCCAGTGATTGTTTCCCTATATCACCATCATATGGTAACAATCAAATTTCTATATTTTAATCGAAATGAATCTAAATCATATCGAATGTAATTCTCCACAATGACTAAGTTACAACAAATCTTGTATACAACAGGGTATAGAATTGCTTGTTTTTTGCACGGTGAACTTAGCAGCCTGAATTCAGCAGCCACTTCGAAGGAAAAACACGAATGACCGTGTATTTTAAGCCTTCTAAATTATATATTACTAACGCCAGTAAAAAATCTTTTCCTAGGTAATAACAACGCATACTAAAATTCACGTAACACTCATCTAAGGGGTTAATTAAATTCACCCTCAGAAATGAAAATTTCAAACACTGATTAAAAATATCTCGTTGACACAAAATCTTTTCATCACTTTGCGCTGCTCAAAACAAAAAAAATTGTTTCATACCCTCAAAAATCAGGTATTAATTTCAAACAGCAATTGAAAATTTTCTATTGACTAATTAAATAATCACACACCTTTCCATTCATTTGACGCCCGTAAAACCGACTCATCAAAACCTAAAGAAATTAATTTCACACCAACTAAAATGAGGTTTGAACTTCAAACATCTGTGAAAGGATTTACCTTATCTCACATACTGTGCACGTAGATAGTCATTCATTTCCCGCCCATCCAAATGGGAAAACTCACCCGCTAAAAACTAAGGAAATTAATTTCACCCTTAAAAACGAGGTTTAAAATTTTTGTTTTATCTCACAATCTGTACACTGTGTCCTATTTTGGTTGAAATTGTGGATTATCTCGTTTACGATCAAAGACAGAAAGATGCGGTTTTCCGGACCCTGTTCAAATTTTTCGTGATACGAAAGATGTCACAAACAGAATTGTCATAGTCCTATTAGTATTTTAGATACAGGACTGAATTCAAAATTTGCACACTCTAACCACCCCTCGTAAATGCTTCGCCCTGTAATTTATTGAAATAGTAAAAAGTGGGTTTTATACAGAATTTTTCGTAGAATTTAGTGGCATGCATAGTTTTCCCCACAAAAAGTCATTTTCTTCGCAATAAACCAAAATTTTGTTTTTTTAAATGGAACACCGTGTATATTTTTATTATATAATAGAGCTTACTCTCAGCTTTCAAAAAATATCTATTGTGTGGCACTTCTTTTGCATTATTAACCTCAAAATGAATGTTACTTTAATTTAACGTTTGATGATATAATTAACCATGAAAAACAAGGTTAAGGGTTAGGAAGTTTTATGCGAAAACACAAAATTAATAACTAAACATAATACCTACAACTTGACAAGCCTAATATGAATTACTCGACCTGATGACCTTTCTGTCTTATACGTGCTTCACACACTCTTCCAATTCGTTCTATAGTATTAAGCACAATAATAGGGTGATCTTGTAAATGTCTGAAAGCTTTTCTAACTGCATTTGTCAAACGTTCAATGTTATCATATTGAGCTTGGTATATTTTATTTTGCAAGTAACCCCATAAAAATAAATCTAAGACCTAGGAGGCCATCTTATCGGCCCATTAGTGCCATTCCATCTATTACCAAAATTGTTTTCAAAAAATGGGCATATAATTTGCGCATTGTGAGATGGGGCTCCATCCTGTTGGAAATGAATTTGGTTCAAGCGAGCTAAAGGAATGTCATCTAATAATTTAGGCACTGTCATTTCTAAAATGTAAAATTTTATTTTTGCTCCTAATGTAAAAGAGGAAACGTTTAGCCCAAATCGTCCTTGTTGTCTTTGGGGGAATATTTGGTGTTGATATTCTTGAAACCAGAATCTGCTACTGTGCCTGTTTAAAACACCTAAATTGCTAAAATGTTCCTCGTCTGACCATATGACATTTCTTCCCAATTTGGATACTGTATTTAACATGTGTACGTAACAATCGCAAAATATTAACCTACGTTCAGCGTCGCCAGGATGTAGATGTTGAACAAGCCTAAATTTATATGGTTTATATTTATGGTGGCGAAGTAGTCTTTGGATTCTTCTTTTTGAAACTCGAATACTACTTTCTATATTTCTGCAAGAACTTATAGGATTACCCCCCACACTGGATCAAACGGTGACCTCACCATTCTCTTCATTTTCTTTATTATGTTTTTTTGACCTGGGTTTAGAAAATGATCCATAATTAATTAAATTTCTTTTTAATCTATAAAACGTGATTTTACCAGGTTGTCTCCGTTCTGGAAACCTACATAGATGCAAAGTTACTTAATTATCAAAATTAATATCAGAGAAATAACATTTACCTGTTAAAATACAAATTTATTGCTGTGTCGGCGTTTTCATTACTCTGACCAAAGCAAATCAGCATATAATATTTTTTTAAAGTTTTCAAAATCTTGATTTTCTGCAATATTTTGCACAATAAACAAATAATACGATTGCTGCACAAAAATAATTTTAATCAGATTTGACAGGTCTTTTACGTTTAGAGCAGACTAGGCCTAGTCTACATACAAATTTAGATATAAAGCATTCTTTATAAGTTCTATTATCATTTATACCTTTTTTCTGAAAGTAAGGTGCATTTTACCCAATTAAAAAAAAATTGTTAGTCATTATTTTTGTATTTCTGCGTAAAAGTCCTTAGATTTATTATAATCTCGTATTTACCTATTTATAATTGTAATAAAGCAGTAATAATCTAGTAGCCCTTTTTGAATACTCAAATATATATCTTGGATTTATTATAATTTATTATAATCGCGTATTTACATATTTATAATTATAATAAAGCAGTAAGAATCTAGTAGTCCTTTTTTAATACTCAAATATATCTTGGACGTTCAAGAAAATACGCGTTTATACTGAGTTTATAGGTTTCATGGCCAACTATATTATCAAAATGTTAAATTAACGTAACATTCATATTTTTGAGGTTAATAATGTAAAAGAACTGTCACACAATATAGCTCTATTATATAATAAAAAATATACAGGCTGTTCCATTTAAAAAAACAAAACTTTGGTTTATTGCGAAGAAACTGACTTTGTCGGAAACCTATGCACACCACTAAATTCTACGGAAAATTCTGTACAAAACCAACTTTTCACCATTTCGATAAATGACAAGGCAAAGCAGCTACGAGGGTGCTTAGAATGTGCAAATTTTGAATATCGCCCTGTATCTCAAACGCTAATAGGACTACGAAATTATTTTTGTGGCATCTTTGGTTTCACGAAAAAGTAGGACGGTCACGAAAACCGCATCTTTCTATTATTATTATTTGTTTTGGTGTTAATAACATTAGTTTTACACAAGTCAACATAAATACATAACAAGTTATAAAGATATAAAATATCACAAATAATGTAAATCACAGTTGACATTCACATTAAGAAATTCATCAATGCAGTAAAATGTCTTTTAGATGAGATAGTTTTACAATTTTTAAAAATTTATTCCTAGGGAAGTGTCTCATAGATACTGGTAGTTTGTTATAGAATCCTTATTAATTCAGAGTCCCGAGTGTTATGTTCATGAAAACTGCAATGTATAAAGGAAAAGTAAGTAGTTGCAATTCTGCAAATTTTAGTTTAATGCATTCTCTGAACCCCATATGAAGTATTATTCTTAGTTTTTCTTTGGAGTGCAAAGATTCTGTGACAACTGTGAGCGTGGCTCCAGTTTATTAGTCCGCAACAAATTACAGATCCTATTAAGGCATGATAAGCTGCTTTCAACGTGGCTAAATTCAGTAGGCTATTTAATCTTCTTATAACGAACCAAAATTTTATTTTTTCAATATTATTCATATTTGTTACCTCACGGTAAGTAAACATCATTTCAAACGTTCTATTTTCATTTAATACCAGTTATTTGTAAACCGCTCTAATCCTGTTGAACGTATATTCACCATTTTATGTTGTACCTCATTTAAATCTCTATTTTTGGTGAGCAGAATAGTGTCATCAGCAAACATAACAAAATCAGAATAATCTAGGCCAATTCAAAATCATTAATATGTAAAGAAATAAAACTGGACCCAACATAGAACCTTTGGGAACACCCGAGGCTGTAACCAAATAATCAGAAGGTAACTGATTTACGACTGAATACTGTTGTCTTTTAATCAGATAAGATTTAATGAGATTACAACTGGAACTATGAAATCCACAGTTTTCTAATTTTTGAATAGGTCTATCATGATTCACACGGTCAGAAGCTTTTTGAAGATCGCAAAAAGTTGCAGCTACATATTCATTGTTTTGATGTCCGTTTACAATATAATTAATTAAATAAGATAAAGTCGTACTAGTCGATTTATCCGATTTAAAATCAAACTGGTTATTTAAAAATAATTTATTCACTTCCATGTGTTCAACAATGTGGATCTTCAGAAGCTTTTCAAATACCTTGCATTGCAATGGAACAAGAGTTATATTTTCAGAATATCAGGAAACACACCATGTTCTATAGAAAAAGTAAATAATTTTGTAATGGGTACAAATATTATATTCTTAACCAATTTAATTAAATTTGCAGTCATATCAAAATGGTCTGAAAAATTACTACTTTTCAGGTTTTCAATAACTTCTCGTACATTGTTATAAGATACCAATTTAAATTTGAATTCAAGACACACAATACTGCTAAATAAAACTGATTCAGAGCGGTCGTTGTCACCATTTAGATTTAACAATTTCACAGGCGCGTCAACGAAAAATTTATTTAGATCGTTGGGATCTATCTGTATATTTGAATTAGATGACTTAGATCTATGTTGATTTATTACTCTCAAAATGATTTCCGAGTATTGCCACTATTTGCCAGAAAGCTACTGTAATGCTTACTTTTAACTTCCTTTAACTTTAGTCCATACAGTCTTCTTTTACCTTTTTAGAATTATATGTGCATTGTCATATGAAATTAAATTATACTACTCAGACCAAAAATGCATATCCTCTCTCATTTTCCGTAACTCTACACTAAACCAATTTCTTTTAGGTATTACATTGTGATTGAAAGTTTTGCTTAGAATAGGAAAAGAATCATTAAATTTATTATCCAAATAATTTAAAAACATATACTTCTCGTTAATACTCAAACTAGAATCGCTAATAAAACTCCAATCTACTTTATCTACGGCCGAATGAAAGTGAAACTTATTTGAGTTATTGAAATTTCGAAACATTTTGATAAAAGTTTTTACCTCATCAATTAAATATTCTACACTAAAGATAATAGACTCTGCTTTATGATCGGATAAACCGTGGACATATGCTCTTGCAGTAAAATTACTGCGAAAATTGATAATGATATTTAGACACCTATTCAATCTGGTATTTTCATTAATCGTTATTCTGAATCAATAAGATTGAATTAAATTCTTGAACATTAAATACTTCGAATCATTAGTGTTAAAATAGATATTAAAATCTCCTAGTATTACAACCGTAAAACTACTTTTATGTATTTTTTCAAAATAGAATTAAGTGCATCCAAAAAACTTTCAAAATCTCCCGAGGGAGGACGGTAAATGGTTACGATCACAATATTTAATAAAATAGACTGCACAGCTGCGATTTCACATTGCATTTCAAATGACAAGTTGTTTAAATCAAAATTTGTTACAAAATCACTACTATTTTTACAAAGTAACACCACCATGTAAATTATTATTTCTACAAAAATAAGAAACTTGTATCTAATAACCAATTAGGAAACTACTTATTTCATTGTTTAACAAGAAATATTCAGTAAAACACGTAACATCTAGATTTTTATTAAAATCGTCGTCCTAAATGAAGTTTTCAATTTCCAACATCTTGTTTCTTACCGATTGCGCAATCAAATAAATAATTCTGAAATCATGATATTTACTTACATTTTTATTAACGTTAGAATCGAGATTCAAGCTACTTGTAGATTTTTGGTCTTCTTTTTGTATAAAAAACGCCTAACACTAACGTGATGTGGCCATTACTTCCGGATATGTCTTTTTTTAAAAATTTGAAAAATCTTTTTTTGTATCAGGTGCAAGTGGAGATACACGCAAAGCTACTGTTTTCGGTATAGGTACCAATTATAGAATTTAGGGGACCAGTTCCCTTTCGTGCGCCTATAACCACTGTTTGCTTAGTTTTTCTTTTATGGCCTTTTCCATTCTGTCTTACTGTTAATTAATTCACCTTTACAATTCGGATTACTTCCCACATTAACTTCCACATTTGCAACTGTCTAGCTTCCACATTTTCCGTGTCGTTTGGTTTGCTGTGGTTTTCGCTAGATATTACTATTGTTACTTGTAGAATTGGTACTTACAGTTGCTACATTTACAATCTTTCGACCTTGTGATTGCCTATCTTTGCTCGCACACGATATGCCTACAATTTCAACCACAATGCGATACAGTGTACAGGTATGTTTTACGGGGTATCTCGCTTATTTTTTAGGTTAGAACCTTGCGGTTTTCGCGACACCGTGCTACTTCTTAATGAAACCAAATATGCACTAATCAAATTTGCCATAGCCATCTTAGTTTTTGTGCTACAGGGTGATTTTGAAAAAATTGCATTTTCAGTCATCCCTTGTAACTCTGTTATTGTCAGACATATTAAAAAAAGTATAAACTGATATTTGTAGATTTTTTTACATAGAATCCAGTGGCGTAATCAGATTTTCTTTAGAGGTCACAGTTTTTGAGATATTGACATAACCTATTATATATCATATCATATTTCTCAAAGCTTTCAAATTTTTGGTTTAGAACCATATTAAAAAATAATTAAACAACAACAACAACAAGAACAAGAACGATAACAATAAACAAAAACAACGAATAACAATAAATATCAGCACTAAATTTGGGAAAATGTAACCAGGAATAATTTGAGATAAGCAGAAACTTCAAAAATCAAATACCTAAGTAATGGCAGAACGTTAATTATTTTGTTTTTTGCGTTACCCTGGTTACCCACGGCTATCCACTATTACCAATGTAAATTATAGACAAAAATCATTTTGTCACGTTATTTATAAAAATAGACAATGCTACATTTTTGAAAAGCTCTTGGCAAGGGGAAAAAGATTTAAAAAAGATATATAGGGTGTCCCATAAAGAAAAGTAGGTTATGTGAATGTCTCAAAAAAATTTTAACCTCTAAAGAAAATCTGAATACGCCAATGGATTCTACGTAACAAAATCTACAAATATCAGTTTTTACTTCTTTAATATGTCTGACAATAACAGAGTTACAGGGATGACTGAAAATGCAGTTTTTCCAAAATCACCCTGTAGCGCAAAGACTAAGACGGCTATGGCAAATTTGATTAGTGCATTTTGGGTTTCATTAAAAAATAGCACGGTGTCGCGAAAACCGCAAGGTTCTAACCTAAAAAATAAGCGAGATGCCCCGTAAAAGATACGCACTCCCGTCGAAAGGGAAGAACGCACCCTTCAAAAACCAATAAAAACTAATTTTGCACTATTAAAATTTAGTTTTTAATTTGAAGCATATGTCAATTGCTTTATCTTATCCTACATATTGTCTGCATAAATCGCTATTTATTTTTTACGTTTTAATAATCGTTTCTTCAGAAGAAAATATCATAACCATAATAGATCCACTAAAAAATGAAAAAGTTTTAAAACATTTGTTATATCAAAATTAATAACACATCACCAAGCAAAAGGAATTTCCTTTAAAATTTCAGACTAGATGTATGAGAGCATGTAAAACAAGATGGTAGCAACTGTGGTGCATACATTATATACTTTTTTAAACCCCGAACAAATCTTTGACCTACTTCAAGTACATGTCCGTATTCAAACTATTACCAGATTGTAGTTCCTGTATGAAAAGGAAATGTATATAATGCTCGCAAGAAACAGCGACAATAGTTATTAGTGTAACTAGTTCAAAAAGTGTATATATTTCTTGCACGGTATAAAGTTTGGAGCTCTTGACGACTACAACAAATATGCTGTTTTCACATGTTTATTTCAAATTTTATTGAAAAGTAATTTACAATAAAAAAAATATTACTAATTTTTAGAACATGAACAGCTTAAACTAACTAGTTATTTACTTATTTGATTTAATTTCAGTTTAGTATCTCAGTTAGAGTAATGTACTATGGTAATTGATGGACAAACTTCATTTTCAGTAATTTTTTAGGTTTTGTTTTCTTTTTTGCTTGTGGAGGTTTCAGGCTCTTCACTTAAAGCATTTTTTTCGGATTGTTGTGATGTTTCTGGTACTGGTACTTGGTTCACCTTCCAGAATTTGAGCCGCTATTTTGGTTTTATTAGAAATCGATTCTTCAATGTAGTCCTCAGCTACAGTTGAAGATTTCCATCCTCCGTGGCGATTTAATGTTACCATGACTGCCCCCGATTTCACAAGTAATGTTGCAGAAGATCTGCACAGTGTCCTGTGTATTGCATACGGTTTTCAATGTTTAAGTATCTTGCAATATCATTTGGAATTTTACTGCAAGTATATACACCAACAGGTTGGTTGAACTGAACATTTTCCGTTATAATATCTTATAAAAAATTTCGTGTGACTGGTAGACTGGGGACGATTTTAATTTTACCGCTAATATGTCGGTTTCTGTAACTCGTCCCTGCGGCATGCTCCTGCAATGCCAAATACTGCAACTATCTATAACAGGTTAAAGTTAAAGCGGGCGGCATTGGAATTTTTTTTAAGTTAACATGTATTTAAGTCATTAATCTCTACCTGACATGATGTTTTAAACGTCATTCTGCATAGATTATTGTTTTTATTTCCACAATGTTGCCTGTTTTCGTTATGAATGTATAAAAAGGAGTTTTTCGGACATTCAATGAAAATAGACCATATTTCCTTATTACAAATCGTAATGAAAACTATCTCTTTTCTTTATAGCATCCATCTCATTATAGTAACCATTTCTCTATAAAGAATTATTAATTATTTACTGGAATAAATATTAAACGTACAACTATTAAAGTTAGAACTCATGCTTGCACAATGTTTTAACTGTAAATAATTAAATGATGGTGAAGATTTTGATAAACACTCCTTTTGAACTCCCACCATTTGACGTAGAAAATGATGAATCGCTACACGCAGGAGCCAACTGTAATTCAGTACGTTGTAGAACAACATCTGACTATTCTGGCATCCACTGTTTGACGATGATGGCTGATTAAAAACCATTTTCGAAATCGCCATTTCATTGTTAATGCTTTGTTCTAGATATTCTTCTGGAATCATGTTTGATCGCCATCTTCCATGATTTTTGAACCTCCTGATATCGTTCCACCCTCAGCAAGAAAAGTAGTTGACGTTCAACGTAGACAGTGTCCAGTGTAACCGTCTGGGTTGGCTAATTTCAGATAATGGGCAATTTTCTTCGGCATCTTGTAGAAACCGTGGATCCCCACAGGTTGCACTGTACATTTATTGTTCATATAAAATGTAACAATCTTGAATGATTGATGTTTTGGATTCAAGCTTCATATTTCCTGTACAACTCAATCTCATTCATTCCTGTCATTTCCGTCATAACGGTGAATATACGCTGCTTACTTGCCTTAGTGTCATGGAAGGTGACAACCAAAATAGAGCCGATATCCTCGACGTCCTTCACATTTAACTTTCTTAGCTCCTCACTACGACATGCCCCATACAGACCGAAAATTAACGTCACTTTAATCATAAGAAAAGTATCGTTAGGCGCTTCTGTCAAAAATTTTAACACATCATCCTGCGATAGAATTTTTGTTTTTTTTGCTTCATATCCCTAACTTTGGCGCTTTAAATATAACTGTAACTTCCCACAGTCCAATATATCGACGTTTTATTTCACTCTCAACGTACTTTTCAACATGGAATATGTCGACCACAGCATGGAAGATTTCAGTCTTTCAGCCTGTAGTCAAGTATAAAGATAAAACTTAAAATAAATAAATAAATGTATTCAGGAAAACTAACCTTTCCATGAAGGAAAACAAGCATAACTTCTTCAAGAATTGAAAATAATGTAGGTCTTCTCATATTTATCTCGTGATTTTAAGGGTAATAAACTAGCAAAAGCTTCAAGCGCTAACGCCGATGGAGGATAATTTTCATTATTTATTTCCATTTTCCGCGATAACACTTGACAAAAGTTGTGTTTAACTATTGTTGTTTAGTTGCTACATTGATGGAAACCGCAATTTGATTCTCGCGCTTGTCATGTATTTTTTAAATAATTTCTTATAAAATGTCATTTTCATTTCGTGTCTGAAAAATTTTTTAGTATTATTGTTAAAGAAAAGTAAGATCCTCTTTACTCGTCGCGATTCGATACTAACAATACAAATAACTATTGCATCGTTATCCTACAAAAATTATAATTAAAATTATTTCAGTTAGCATCTAAATGTCTATTAACATTAAACTTCTGTTAGACATAGGTTATTGTTTTGTTTTTACAATATTACCTATTTTCGTAATGAACTTATTAGAGGTTGCATAATTATCCTAAATAAATTATTTCATTAAAAATGTTTATTTTAAATATCAAACAGTAACATTTGGAGGAATATTTAATGGTACCTAAATACCTATAGTTACCATGTTTATACGTACACTGTACACTCAAGTTACAAGAAAAAATGTTATCTTTAGATCAAACTCGGGTAACAATGTTTTACTGCACTAGTGCAAAAAGTGAACTACTGTTTGAAATGTTAAACTTTTGTCACAGTAGATAGTGCAAAAAGTAGTC
This sequence comes from Vesta saturnalis, assembly GCA_036346205.1. Lineage (NCBI taxonomy): Eukaryota > Metazoa > Arthropoda > Insecta > Coleoptera > Lampyridae > Vesta > Vesta saturnalis. The sequence goes on from JARFJB010000275.1 coordinate 588,516, forward strand.
ACTTTTTGCACGATCGTAGAAAAACGATTTTAACTGCCGTTTATGTGGAACATATATACACCATAAATGCATCATATGTGTTCATAAATTTAAATCAGGGGCAAGCATTTTCGAGAAAATATTAAATCATATGTACCATTTTTGCAAAACAGTGAAATTTAGATTGTTTAAACAAACACACTTGGAGCTTTCTATAGGATACTACTTTTCGGAGTCAAGACCACACCTTGTTTTGTTGTGCATTTAAGTAAAATATTAAAAATTGTTATACATTTTTAGGCAAATTTCGTCTCTTAAATATTTTACCTCCACACGGTTCTTGAAAAGCAAAGACGTTATAGTGATTTTGATTTTGTGGTTTGGTTTTAACTTAAATCTGTTTTAATAAGAAGTTGTTGAAATTTGAGGTAATATTTTAATGTAGTAACTAGTTTCAATTTCCTGGAAATCTATTAGTGAAGTTAATTAAAAAAAAACAAAAAATAAAATATATTTTTGTAGTAAAATATGTTAAAATTTTACAATTCATGAAATATTAACCTTTAATGAATAAAAAATAAAATATTTAACAGAGACTATTATTATTATTATTATTCAGTTCTACATACATAAAGACAATATTTACATCGATTGAGACATGAATATCGATAGCGGCGTTGGTCAGTGCGGTACTCAAGCAAAGTACAGGCCGTAGGCTCAAATCCTACTCGAGGTAAACTTTTTATTTATGTAATTAAAAATTATTATTAATTTTATTAAATACATAAATAAAAGTTTACCTCGAGCAATTTGAACCTACGACCTGTACTTTCTAATACCGCGAAAACTGCGCCATCAAGGTTCAAGCCCCAATCGATGTAAATGTTGACTTTATGTATGTAGAACTGATGTAAATTCTAAATATAATGAGATTACAATCAAATTACTTATATTAATGGAATGTGAGCCTGCAATATCGCAAGGATTCACATATACCAAAGAAATTTCACTAATGTTAAATTATTATAATTATAATATTTCCATTAATATTAGTAATTTGATTGTAATCTCATTATATTTAGAATTTACATCAGTTCTACATACACAAAGACAAAATTTACATCGATTGGGGCTTGAGCCTTGATGGCGCAGTTGGATAACGCGGTACTCTAGAAAAGTACAGGTCGTAGGTTCAAATCCAACTCGAGGTAAACTTTTTATTTATGTATTTAATAAAATTAATAATAATTTAACAGAGATGTTTGGGGGTTGAAACCACATTTTCGGTAGTGCGAAATTAATTTCTTTAGATCTAAAAGTATGACTTTTGCCCATTGGCTGGGCGGCAAACGACTGGCGATTTCTGTGGAGAATGATGTAGGATAAGATAAAACCTGTTGTACAATAATTGTTTGATGTTGAAACCTCATTATTAATGGTGCGAAATTAATTCTCTTTTAACTGTTTTAGGAGTGATTTTCGCCCTTTGGATGGGTGATAAATGAATGGCCATATATCTGAACAATAAAATTTGTGACATTCGTTTGAAGTTGAAACCTCATTTTAAATAGTGCGAATTTAATTTTCTTAGTTTTTAGGGGCCGAGCTTTGCCTCTTGGACGGGCGGCAAATGAATGGCGATTTATGTGAACAATATGTGGAATAAAATAAAATTTTTGACAGACGTTGAAACCACACTTTTAATGGTGCGAAATCAATTTTTTTAATTTTTAAGGGGATAGTTTCGCCCCTTGAACGGGTGGCAAATGAATGGCTATTAATGTGGAGAGTACGTGAGATAAGATTTTCGATAGATGTTTAAAGGATTGCGGGGGTGGCAAATGAATGTAAATTTATAGAGTTATTAAAATAGTAATCATGACATTTTTAACTTCTGTTTAAAGTTTAAATCTCATTTTGGAGGATATGATATAATTTTTATTTTTTTAAGTTTTTGATTGGTGAATTTAATTACATACTCCCTTAGATGAGTGGTACGTGAATTGCAGTACATGTTATTATTACCTAGAATAACATTGTTTACTGGCGTTAGAAAGTAATGCATGGTTTAGAAGGCTTAAGATAAACGTGCGCCCATTGTCATTCGTGTTTTTCCGGCGAAATGGCTGCTGAAATCTGGCTGCTAAGTTCACTCCGGTTGCAAATAACACGCTTATTTTGCAACTTGACATATAACTAGCTATTTTAACTTATCCGCTTGTTGTATCTCTATTATTAAAAATTTAGCTAATCTATTTGTAAGATAAACATTTCCTCAATAATTCCTAATTTTCAAGAATAATTATTGAAGCTACGTCAAATCTAAAACTCACTGTACTTTGTTATGGTTAAAACATATAGTATGAACTTATTCATATTGACGTATAGAACGAGACATGCATTAGCTACTATTAATAATTCTTCATGCTTTTTTTCCAAAAAAATAGAAACAACGGAATTGTTATTTACAGCGGAGCTTGACATGTACTCATTATGAATTCTGAATGATTATCCTAGTATTAATCTGGGCTGGCTTCTACTTACTACTTTAGATCAGATTTTCAACTGAGTAACACTTCCAACTCACTCATTTGCTTAATCGCAGAGACTAGCGCCAAATACTGAATATTAATTAAACTTAACTTAACTTATCCTTCACGGCATTCCCTTGCGGGTAGGCAAAACAATCCCTGCCTTTTATTTATTTTTCATTCACCATCTTTCTCCATGCTTTCCTATCTCCGCATACCTCTAGCTTCGCGGCCTACCAGACCGGCCTTTCCTCTAACCTCACCCACATATATCTTCTTCGTTAATCTAGCGTCGTTCATACGATCGCGATTCGAATGTCCGTCGATACGTACGTACGCACGCACGCTCCTACCTAACTACCGCATCTCGACTCGATCGTCCGACTCAGGGTCGACCTTTCAAGCGAAGACACGTGCCGAGCAAGAAAGAACTCTGAACAGTACGCGCGCGCTCTTTGAGCAGATCGTTAAGAACCTCCACAAGCCGGAACTGTGTAGTTTTCACCACGCAGTTTCGGCTAAACGAGCAGCAATGAATTCCGAGGACGACCTCAGGAACGGAAGAATCTGAAAACCAGTACCAATCAAACACCAACCACGATTACACCCAACAACTGTTGCAGCTAAAATCGAAGCACTCACAGCACAAGTTGGTTCATTACAGGAGCGAAATAACACGCAGTCTAAAGAAATAGAATTCCTAAAAGAACAAATAGAAGACAAAAGGTCATCCATAAAAGAACTCTACGAAGAATTAAATCAACAACACCTCAAAATCGTACAACTAGAATCCACTAAATCAACAAAAGAAGAAAATGACGACGCTCCGCCCACTCAAATCGATGACGCCCCGAGTCAGAAGAAAAGAAGCGAAGCGGAAAACCCAGAGAAAGAAAAACAAACCTGAAGAGCACATGGAACTAGACACGACAACACAAGTATAGCAGCAGATACCACCTCAGACGACGAAGACTTCTACCGGTGGTACATAAAGGCGGCACGAAACGACAGCGGACCGAAGCTGAAGAACCAAACCTGGCAGCAGAACACAAAGAAAGAATCCCACCAATTATACTACAAACGAATCCGACTACATTAAGGCGATGACGAAGCTCACAGAGCTAAAAATTAAACCGTCTCCGTAAATACAACTCGTAACGGAGTAAAATTCCAACTCAGAAGCGCTGACGAATACAGGACCGCAACCCTAGCCTTCGACAACTTAAAACTTCAATTTAAGGTATATCTGCTTCAAGAGGAGAAACCACTAAAAGTAGTCATAAATGGGTTTCTCGGTGCAAAAGCTCACGCGGATGCACGCAGGACCCAACAGACAAATCACGTCAATGCTACTACTACACCTGGACAGAAGCGAACTAGCAAAGAAATATACAACGTAACCCGCATCGGTTACATCAGGGTACGAATAGAAACCCCCATAAAAATACGGCATCGGGCAGTGTCACAATTGCCAGCGGTACGGCCACGCCTCCAGTGGCTGCCACGCAAACCCCGATGCGTTAAATGCGGAGAACAACACCACACCCGGAGTGCTCTTACGGCGGAAAACTGATCCAAGATGCTGCAACTGTCAGGAAACCACACTGCCAACTTCCGTGGATGCCCCGAACACCCGCAGCCCACACCTCACGGACAAATAACAAAACAAACACTCGACAAATCGACGTAAGCTACGCTGAAATAGCCAAGAAACCCACAAAATCGACGACACCTGACAAAGAAGACGACGACTTCAAATTAGTAATGAGGACAGTGAAAGCGTTACGTGCCGAAAACAATAAACTAAACAACGTAAGACAAAACAACACCGCTGCAATACGAGCGGCCCACACCAAACCCTAATACGGAGCTACGATGGAGGTATAAGGAACAATGTTCCGACATACCATAACAAATCACCGTTCACCGTTCACCGTAGCGTCGTTCATTCTCCCAATGTGACCAAAATAACGTAATATACTACTTTTATATCTATCCATCATCGTCTTTTCCTCGCCACACTCCGTCATTATGCATTCATTCTTTATCTTGTCCCTTCTCGTTTTACCACATGCGCTTCTCAGGAATCTCATACCCACGGCATTTATTTTTCTTTCGTACTTTTTTTGACATACTCATGTCTCACTTCCATACAGTACTGATGGGACAAACACGCCATTATGAAATGATCGTTTCGCAGCTAGGCTCATGCTTTCATTTCTCATTATCGTCCACATACTTCCAATCACTTTCCTACCAGTATTTACTCTTCGTCCAAACTCGCCCTCCATTGTACCATCTGGAGTAAACATTCTGCCCAGATATACCAGCTCGTCCAGTTGCTCCATAATTTCATCTTGCAGGATAAATACTCTACTCTCCTTTCCACCTTCCCGATTGAACACCGCAATCTTAATTTTATTCATGTTTACCTTTAGGTCCATTCTCTCACAGACTGTATCAAACTTGCTCAGAGCGTTTTGTAGCTTATCCGCACTGTCACTTAATAAGACTGTGTCATCTGCATACACAAGGAGTCGTGAATTTACGTCACCAACCATTACACCATTTGTATCGGTACATGCTTGTCTAACACATTTATCCATATATACATTTAACAATCACGGTGACATCACACAGCCTTGATCAATATTATTTACTCACACATCCTCTCGCCCTAACACATGCCCGACTACCGTTGTAGTCCATTATTCCATTATTATTATTCCATTTATTAGACCTTTATATACGCCATATTCATTTAATATTTCCGACAGCTTCTCCCTATTCACTCTGTTGTATGCTTTCTCCAGATCTACAAACGCACAGTAAAGCTTCCTTTTTAGCCTTAAACACTTTTCGATCACCTGCTGGAGACCAACAATCTGATCGACACATCCTCTCTCTGGTATGAAGTCACCCTGCACATCCCACATCTTAGTTTGTGTAGTTTCTCGTACTCCATCAATCAGAATTCTTCTAAATCAGGCACGCTGAGCAAACTGATTTCTCTGAAGTTCTTGCAATCACTCTTTTTCCCCTTACCCTTGTACAGTGATAGAATGATCGCGCTCTTCCAATCTCTTGGCACTTTTCCATACATACATTAAATAATTCACACTATTTTCGTATAAACTTTGCACCCCTATACTTTAGTATTTCATCTACTCCTGCTCCCTTTCCGTTTTTGACAAAACACCAACATCAACATTTCCTCTTCCGCCATTTCATAGTTCTGCGCCCTCAATTATGGGTGTTAACATTTTTTAAATTAAATTTTTTTTAAACTGTATAGAACTTCTCGACTTACCAGTGGTTCATCGCTTAGACTGATCCTTATTTTATGCATCTTATGAATATTTGAACTGCTGGTAGTACTGTCATCTTTTATTACTAACAAATAGTGGGGATTGTATTATTAGAATTGGCAGCAAAAAGCATTCAAGTGCTTTCATATAGTTTTTAACTACTTTTACATTCCCTTATGCCCTATAATCGTTTTTTAGTCGAAACGCCGTCATCATTAATATACGCTCAAATATGCAGGTCTATAGTTTTAATTACCTTGTTAAAGTTTTTTTTTCCATTTTGAGCAACTAGTCTACTAGTCTATATACAAAATCTATTGACATCGGTTAATATGACCGGAAGACTGTTTCAGCACTAAATTAAGCTAATTTGCTTAACGATGGACAGATATAGAATATGCAAATTAAAATACAGTCCATCGGAATTTTGATACTGTTAAGGGTACGATATGGGTTAAATGATAACAGAGTTGTGTAACTGCATGCTCAAGGAAAATACGAGTACCTCAGATTTTTTGCGAAGGTGAAAACGGAAAGAGTGCATTCTCTAAAAATTATATTTCAGTTAGTAAAATTTACACGGAATTTTAAGAGAGGTGGTTTTAGATATTGGAACCAGATTTTTCGTGACAGTATCCATTTTTCATATCTCTTACGCGTGAGATAATAAATTTCTACATTGTAGAAAATAAGAAAAAAAAAATTTTCATTGATGTCCAAAATGCCTACAAGGACCATATGCAATACCATTATACTTTGATACAAGTTTATAAAAATATACTTGTAATAACAATTATTATATGAAAATTTAAACTTTCACCAATATTTTACATCAATAAAATACTTATCTTTTGGGTTTTTAAATGGTGTATCTTCCTATTTATATTTTATATACATTTATAGGTTTGGGTGACAATTACAGTTATCGTCGTCAGTAAATGGTAATATCCGTCGTTACAACAAATTTATGAAATATGAAAAAGATGAAAACGCAAACATAAACCTGCTATTAATATAACAATTTAATAAATCTATAAAGCCAACTATGGAATCTAATTTTAGTAAAGGATAACTCGAACCTTAATAAATGAAACATCATTAAACTGCCTTGATGATATCAAATCATATTAAATGTATTACATTTTTTTTTACTGTACAATAATAATTACAATTATTAATAAAAACTATTAGATTTCATTAGATATTTAATTGGTGTGTCAAGTATCTATTTGTATTTACGTTTTCATCTTTTTAATATTTCATAAAGGATTTGAAGTATTTTTACACATATTACCATTTACTGAGGACGATAACTGTAATTGTTATCGAAACGAATAAATTATATAAAATATCAATAGAGAAATACATCATTTAAAAAACCCAAAAGATAAGTATTTTAATTAACAATTATATTTCTTGTATATTTTATTTAGCTTAATCCTAGTAATGAAATGCTGCTTATATAATACAAGCAATGCTGGTAGTTGTCAGCAATACCATTGGTTTTCTCTGACTAGCAAGGTACTACGATGAAACTTCATTGAATACTCAATCTGCAAGATTGATTTAAAACTTAGTAGCAGCATTGACCTCGTTTGGAAATTTTTCATCCAACACTGGCTATCTGAGACGCTTTGAAATTTTACCAATCCCAAAAACAAATGTAAAACAGTGTGGCGTATTATAAACAAAACTCTAGAGGAATAAAGCGATCCCGTTCGTTCGGAATTTAAGACAGAGATTGCAAATGCATTTAGTAATTATTTAATCAATAATTTTAATAACACGTGTCCATTAATGATTGAAGCTGACGTCATGTCAAATCTAGGAAATTTCTTTGTAACACTGAGAATTATATTGTAAAATCAATCGGTTTCTACCTTTTTTGCCATAGTCGCACATGTCTGTTTTTCATTAGCTTTTATTATAATTTTTCCGTTCATTCTTCGTTCCTGTATTAATTTTTCGTTATGTTGGAAAGATTAAAGACAATATTTATAGAAATAAATTGCATAATTTAGATGAATTAATGGAAGCAGTTGAACACGAGATTCAGGCTATTACACAGGAAGAACTTCAATCATTTTTGTAATTATGTTAATTTAATGCAGAATGTTTGTTTGTAATTTGGTCATAACGGTTTGACTTTAGCAAACAATGTTTATAATTACATCAAAGGTGATTATCCCATGGGACGCTAATGTCAATCGTTGCGACCGAAATGAAGTGTGGTGGTTACAACCTAACCAAAATTTGCTACATGACGCCAGCTTCGATCATTAATAGGCACCCGTTACATCTCAGTGTAATCGACGTATTTCTCAATATGTAGACACTAAGCGGATAGCCTGTACTTACAACCTGCGACAGGAAAGGCAATAATTTGTATAATATACGATCTCAAACATTCTAAGGCGCAAGGTGCCGATGAATTTCCAACCACTTTTATAAAGACGCACATTATTAATGAATGTTTTTTGACGGCTACGTTTCGAAATACGCTAAAGCTCGCAAAAATCGTATGCTTTTACAAAAGAGGTGATTCTAAATCTTTAAAAATAGCATTGTTATTTTCATAATTAACTGAAAAATGCATCTCGACAAGAATTATTAATTTTCTAGACAAACATTACATATTATGAAGTCGTTAGTATACATTCAGAACACGTCAACGACTTTGGCTTTAGCTGCCATCTATGACTTCATCTATAATAATCTGGATAAGGGCCATGGCTCTGTTTGTAAATTTATCTAAAGCATTTGACAATGTAGATTATGAAATTTTATTACAAAAAATAGAGCTTTGTGGCATACGAGATGAATGCAAACAACTGCTAAAATCCTATCTAAATCAACAAAGACACTTTGTTCATTTTCACGGGTGCAAATCTTCTCTACTTACGAATGATGGAGGTGTTCCTCAAGGGACCGTACTTGGCCCCTTGTTGTTCTTATTATACATAAATGAACTACACCAAGCCATCTCAAATTCACATGTCGTGTATGAAAACGACATAACATTTCTTTTTTCTGAAATTAGGGAAGGTGAAATTGCATCTAAGGCTATGGAGACCTTGAATAACCTTACCGGTTGTTTTAGTCAAAGTAATCTGATCTTAAATGCACAGAAGAGCTTTATAATGCAGTTTTTTTCATGTAATTTTAGATATACGTCAAGTCAAAACGTTCGCTTGAATAACCATGCCGTAAAGCAGATCTTTAATTTATAGGATTATACTTAGACGTACCGTTATCATTTGAAAATCGTGTAAGTGACAGTTTAGAAAATGTGCTGGTCTTTGTTTTGCATTGAAGAGGTTAAGTTCTATCTCACCTCTTGTAATTACAAAAAACTACTACTATGCGTGCTTTGAAACAAGGATCAGGTATGGTATCATATGCTGGGATAACGCTAAAGCCGCCAATCGCCAAACGCGCTACACGAAACATGTGTAACTCTGGATACCGTGACTCATGTAGAGTTCTATATGTAAGACATAAAATCCTAACATTAACATACCCGATAAAGTATGTTTTGTGAAGCAACATATTGACAAGTTTGAAACACTTAGTAACAGCTCATTACTACCACACAACGCACGGACATACATATACATATATAATGAAATTTTGATAATTTTTATCTAAAAGTACAAATATTTCAAAAACGGTTAAGTAGTTGTTTTTCAGAGTACAAACCAAATATGCTGTAAAAATTATACCATTCCATTTAAAATAAAAAAGAAAGGTTATATACCGCTGTTATGGGACACTGTATATGCGAAAATATTTTTAGGTTATGGCGTGCTTGAATTTAAGCAACTTTTGCATAAAACATGTTTTTGTTCTATACGTGGTTTAGCCGCAAAGTCACTTGGACGCACTATTGAGCAACACCATATATTTTGTCCTGAAAGGTGTAGTCAAAACTGCTAGGGCGTATAGAGGGGCTCAAAATAACCCTAGTCTTAATTTGAATTTTTTTCCTATCCGTCTTCGTTATGGAGTTATCGGCCTATAAAGTCAGAAATTAAAAATTTAATTTCAATGATAATTTTTAAACCGCTTCTTTCATTACCGTGAAATTTAGACACACTAACTACCTCGTAGAAAGGCATATTTTGACACTTAACTGGAATTCATTGTACCTTTATTGTACAGGTAAAGCCAAAATTAAGATTTTAAATTAACAAAATTTTTGACAGTATTGACAATTTTGGAATTTTACTATAGTAGTTTCATTCCCCTATCATTTAACAACTTGTGCGAAATCGATACCTCTTACCGTTTTCGAGAAAAATGTATTTTAGTGAATCCATGTAAATTGCGAATTAAGTCAAACAAAAAAATGTACTATCATTCTGCTAAATTCTTTAGAATTTGAAAATGAATACCAAAGGAAAAAATATTGAAATAGTGAACTGCTTCTCCTGAACACTTGCATTTTTTTGGAGTTAGGTATAATTATTGCAAACGCACTAAAGCGGCTAACTCAGTCTTCAACATTATTATAAACAACACGATAAAAGTAAAGCAACGAATAATTACTGGGATTGCTAAATGTCTAAGAAAATTGTTCAATATGAGTAAGCACCTCGTTTCATTACACATTTTCTAAAATTATTTAAGGTATGCTGCTGTACTTGAAAGAGCATGTTTGGATCATTTCTAATAACGTCACATTTTGTTAATACCCTGTCTAAAAGTTCTTCTCTGCTGTTAACAAGTGTTGAATATACCAATCCTTTCAGGTGGCCCCACAAGAAAAAATCTAAAGGATTAAGCTCGGGAGACCGAGGTGGCCATAAGACGGGACCGCCTTGACCTATCCATTGATTTGGAAATGCGTTATTTAGATATTCACTCGTATTTCTACTTAAGTGAGGGGGTGGGGGAGGCGCAGCATCATGCATAAACCACATGCTGTGTCTAGTGTTCAACTGCATATCTTCCAGCAACAAATTTAGATGTTCTTCTAAAAAATTGCGATATTATGCTCTCTTAACGTTGCATCCATTACATACGGGCCTACTAAGTTGGTAATAATTATTCCCATCCACATGTTTATTAAAAATCTGATTTGATGTTTTGTTTGTATGATGGATTCTGGATTCTCTTCGCTCCAGATATGCACATTAGGAGAATTAATAATTCCGTCCAGTGTGAATCCGGCTTCTGCAGTAAAACTACCTTTCTAATCAATTCAGGCGCACTTTTGCAGATGATAGGGATATAAATTCTCGCAGGATGTTGTGAACTGTAGATTTTGAAATATCCGTTTCCATAGTAATACGTCTAGTGCTTTTTGTAGGATCTGCTTCTATTATTTCCAGTACCCGTTTCTCAGCACGAACTGTTCGCACTTGCCTAGGCCTTCCATTGTGGTGCTTGGTTCTAAATGATCCTGAAGTACACTGTAAAGTAAGAGATTTAATTGTGATAGAGCTTAATTTCATCAAGTACCTGTTTCTCGTAAATTCCTATGAAGTCTTTTGAAAGTTCTACGATTTGGGAGCCACCTATTAGGAATGCGATTGGCATAAAGTCGAACTGCTAAATTTTATTCTGACCAACCATACATTAAATGCATGTCTGCACACTCTCATTATATGTAATATATATATATATATATATATATATATATATATATATATATATATATATATATATATATATATATATATATATATATTGTGTATAATCGTTTGTATTTATTTCTTTGTTGACATATCCCACGTTTTCTACATAAAACCATCAGGACAAATAAATAATCTAATTTAATCTCAGCTATTCTATTTAGCAAAAGGAGTAAACGTTTTTTCAGCTTTACAAAACATTTGTCAGTTTTTATTATGTGACAGATAAGTCCTTAACAAGGTGCTTCAAGTTCCTTAAGCATCCTTTTACAGAAATACAGAAAACTATAAACTTAGCAATAAGAGTAGACACCTCGTTTAAGCATAATTTAATTCTTGACAAGTTCTGTTGATGCAAGCTTTCGTAGGGTAATATACCAGCTCTAAAATGTAGGGACATAGAGATTTCGTTGTTCTGAATACAGTTCCTGCTTCCTTATGAAAAGTTTTGTACATTAGCCCGTTGGAATTTGAATCTGAGAAATAGATTTCAAGATAGAATAGTTCTCAGTAAGGCATTTGATCTATTTCTGTGTGTACTAAAACTACCATTAACGATTAATTGTAACAAATCCATACAAAAATGAGGTTTTTGATAGTAACAAATACAACTTACTTAATGAATCTTGAAATGGAAAAATTTACACAAATTAAAATGAACAATCGGTAGTCTTTACTGCTTCCTCGGCATAAGAACTTTGAGCTGTGTGCCCAAAATTAAAGGCCGGCAAAAAACTCCAGGAAGAAGGTAACATTAAATAAATTTAAATTGACCTAAGTTGTAATGTAACAAATTGTAACAAAATTTCTTTAAAATTATGAACTGACGTTGAATTTAAATTGATTGATCCAACAACTTACACAAAATTTAAATGAAACATTGTGAAGTTAATACTAAAAGTTGGACTTAAAAATATATAGAAATTTAAACCATCAGTGTTATTTCAGATTAAAAACCAAGTATGAAACTATTCACCAAGATAATAATGGGGACTAACTATTGTATAATAAAGTTGAAAAAACCATGCCAAAGAAATTGTCACATTATGTGTAAAAAAGTTAAGATATGAGAAAGAAATTGAAAAAGTTTAATACCCTTATCGCAAACGTGATGATTTTCATAATTGTGCTCGAGGTCAAATGAATGGCCAGTTCCTAAAAAGGAAGATTTAGGATAATCATTATTAATTTTGATGTAAGAGAAAGGTTCTAAAACCTAGTTTTAAATTTAAGACTCGTTTGGACAATATAAAAGGCATTACTCGCACCACAACAAAGCTTATACAACTCATATTTTTCGAGGGTGTCTATTTTGTGTTTCGTGCGAACCAACATGATTTTCAAATTGTGTTTAGAAGTAAAAGGCAACGAAAAGTAATGAAGAACTACGTTGTCCACCGAAGAAACTTATTATACAATTGATTCAATAAGATTTCGAGGGAATTCATTGAGGTCACCCAACTGAATATGAATTTCAGTTCTTTGTTGAAATTCGCCTCGTTTAAAGGTAAATTGAAAAGTCTCTTTAAGTAAAAAGGAAAGAGAGTAGATGGAAAGAACTTTAAGAAATTGCATGATCAGTAGTAGTAGGTTCCTATAAATATTGATATCCAAATAATTATCAAATCTAATTATCCTAAGGTCTAAAAAGTTGATAACATTATTACATTTCCTTTCAGTAGTAAAATTAATCTGAGAATGTTAACTGTTAAGAAATTTGAAACAGTTGTGTATGTCCTGGTCATTACACCGAAAATGCTAAAGACAATTTTTTTTTGATCAGGTCCGTTGAAAATATAGTTAACTTCGGAAGAAAAAGATTCAGCTAATAAAGAGGAAAGGTTGCTACCCTTAGGTAATCTAGTTAATAGAATATAATTATTGTCATTGAATTGGAAGAAATTTTGGCTATAGCATACTTTCAAGCAGTCATTGAGGAAACCTCAAGTACGATTAGTATGATTGGAAAAGTTCAGATTTGTTGCTCAAAGGGAACAAACACTAGGAAACAAATTAACTATAAGAAATAAGAGAAAGAGGTAATTCTGATCTACTTTCAAATTTGATAGGTCATTGGATAACTCGCTAAAGATCTTGTATTTTAGGCATAGCGTAAAGACGAGGAAAAGCAGGAGAAGCTGCAACAAAAACTGAACTTAATATTTGAGTTGGCTGACCTCAAAGGATACCCTCGAAATATTATTTACGAATTGTGAACTTACAACCCGACCACTTTACGTTTCATTGACAGCGCAGTTTTTCATTATTTATCGTTGCCCTTTATAGGACCACCATCAGATTTCTTTAAAAATCATAGTAAACAACACAATATCAATATTTCTTTTGCTTCTAAACATAATTTGGAAACCATCCGTCACACGAAAGACAAAATTGATACGTTTGATAAATCTGGAGTGTATAAACTTTGTTGTGATACACGCATTGGCCAAACAGGTCGTAAATTTAAAACTAGGCTTACAGAATACTTCTTCTGTATTATAAGTGTATTGTAACTGTGGTTTCATATTAGTTGAGTTGATCAGCCTATTTACGTTACGCAGGGGCTTTGCGGAGGAAGGTTAAGTGATTCTCCTCGAGTGCTAGTATGGTCGTTGATGTTTCAAGATTTCTGAAAAGTTGTTTGACTTCGGGGCCATATCGAGTTACTAATTCTGAATTATAAGTGTTTTGTAACTGTGGTTTCATATTAGTTGGGTTGATCGGCCTATTTCTGTTATCACAGGCTTTCTGAAAACTTGTTTGTCTTCTCTTGCATCAAAAATAATAATGTTTGCCATAAACCATCCTTTGCTAACTATATTTTATAAAGTGGCAATTTGTTTAATCAGAAGCACAATTATGAAATTCTTCACGTTTGCAATAAAATCTAAAACTCAACTTGTTGGACACCAGAGAGTAGAACTATGATCAAACCCTGCTTACTCCTTAAATGAAATGTTAAATAATAACAAAATCTTTAAGTTACCATATATCTAAAATTTCCGTTTTAGTTGGTAAAACAATAACACACTTCAACTCCTTTATAGTCGATGTGTTACTAGGCTGTTTTCAGATTTTAAACAGGTTTTATTAATTATTTCCTTCAGAAATCTGCATCTTTTAATTTGTTTTAATTAATCAAGACTTATTTAATTCTTTTCTCGTAAATTAACCTTTTATACATAACCCTACAATTTATTTGGTTTCTAGCATGGATTTTTTCAACTTTTCAATTTTATTATATAATGGGCAGTCCCCATTGTTATCTTGGTTAATAGTTTCATAGTTCGCTTTTAAGCTTAAGTAAGTAACACAACTTTGTAGTGCTGGTTTGAATTTCTTATATTTTAGATTTACGGTGAACAATTTATCTACATTCAACTTAATTTATTTTAACTTCATAATGCTTCATTCAAATTTTGGTAAGTTATTTATTGGTTGGTTGTTGTTTATTAATTTGGACATTTTATTTTGAGCTTCCATTTTTACTTTATGGTTCATCCAATTCAAATTCAACCAGTTCATAGGTTTAAAGCAATTTTGTTACAATTTTGTTACACCACAATTATGGGGAAAGTCTGTGGTGATAGTTGAGACCACCAATGGGAACTAAGTTTCAAGGGTTCAACAAATATTGCCGGCCTTCAATTTTGAGCCCTCAGGTCAAAGTGCTTCTACCATGGTGGCAGAGAAGGATAGAGGTTGTTATCCTTTTTACTTTATTTAATCTATATTTACATTTGTTCAAATTAATTTGTTCATTAAATATTTTACTCACACAAATTTTATATTTTACTTGTTTCTGTATTAATGCTTTGCCGTTAATTTCAAGAATTTCAATTAACTGCTAAATTTAGATGTAATTTTAGTAGCCGATGATGACAGTATAATAGTTGAAGCATGTCGCGTGTAGATCCGATACATCACAAAAAAGGTTTATATCCATGGTCTTTAAAGCTTAGTAACTTTTACAGTCTTTTACAACTCTAAAATACTAGCTACAGCTGTGCCAGAGTGCCAGAAAGTGATAATGGAACTCTCACAAATAATCTTTGGTAAAACAGATGATCCGAGTCGAATTGGATAACTTTGAATGCACCATCGAATAGGTTGCGTCCGTCATAGTTGTCTTTGGAAATATTCTTTAGAATATTATCCAAAACTTACCAGAATTACGGGATCTACCAACATATGCATTATGATAAAATAAAATTTTCCAACCGGCATTCTCTAAAATAGAATAACATTGTTTAACACGTAATTAAATTGCTTTTCTTCAGAACTCTAAGAATAGTAACCGTTACTTGTACCAAAGCTACTGGAAAGTGGAATAATTTTCGATAACCAGAAAATTTTCGAACAAACGTTCTTCAAATTCGATTAAATTTTTAATATGCCGTCAAGTCGCCTTCCGCTACAATACTTTTCTTGATAACTTTGTGCGTACTAGTGAAAATTTGTCATAAGGTATCGAGAAATTCATTTTAGAAATCGCCTATTCTATCTCAAAATGAAACTGTTCATTTTTTGGCGCCACCAAACTTTTAGGTACTTTATTTCAGTTACTTGTTACACGATCAAGCCGCATTAGGTGTCGTGCAGGCCTACCGAGGTAAGCGGGTTGCCGAGACAATTGCAGCGGAAATGGGCGGATTCGATATGACACGTACGCTTATCATAAATCAACAAATAACATTAAATCCGGGAAAAATTTTCTCTGGACCCCACCACAATCTTAAATTTTCCAAAATAAATGGTCCTAGGCGAGTATTTAATTTAATTCTACCTTAATAATAAATTTATCCAAAGCTTAACAAAACTTTGAAGCATACGAGTCGTCATAAACTTATTGATCGCACCTGTATATTCATAAAATCAAAATAATAAAACTGGATACTATCCAATTTACCCTCGTATACACATAGATTAATATTTATAACTGTCTGAAATGAATACATATCACCCAATTTATACAAATAATACTTCAATCTATTATTCGTATCTCAAAAATTTAAAGACGCAACGAACAGTGCGTCGTTCATGAATCACGTATTTTCTATCAAATACTATTTGAATACTTTCTCTTTAAAATGTATTTAAACATTCACAAGCAAGAATGAATCATAATTCAAATCAGAAATTTCTGCTTAATCAATATGTTGTTAACAGTATTGTATTCAATGATTATTAAAGAGTATCAAGTAATTAAATTTCGTAATCGATTGACTCATAATTAAAAGCAAAATGTCGGAGGAATATGATTATGATTCATAATTAAAAACAAAATGGCCGTGGAATTTGATTACGTCGTCATAGTTAAAACAAAATGGCCGCGGACTTTGAGTATGACTCATAATTAAAATAATTGGACTTTGACCTCGTCCACTCCTTCCCACACCCGGTCACGTGACAGTCTCCTAACTCTCCCCAGGATCACGTGACTACGCCTTCCCGGCTTCTTGCATGTGCATTTGCCTATCCTCCAGGAGCTGATCTGTCAAAAAGGCTCTTAATACAGCCAAAAGGACCCAAATTAGGAGTGAAAATTCCATAAAAGTGATGAAAATTCCATTTCCTAGACTTGCTATCCCGATCCTACTTCCATCGGAGTACCTGCCCCTGCGTACGGCGGTTTCTGTTATCCCACAGCCAATCCTTAAATCCCTCCAAAATGGATATCCTGTCAGGGACAGTTAATGCCAGAGGAATTCGTCGGAAACCTAAAATAGTTTTACACGAACGCAATATACACATTCTTTCCATCACAGAAACAAAGCTCACTAACAGATGCACACTTTAACAGATATCATACCTATCTAAACAACAGCCATTGTGGAACCGTCCTTATAATTAAAAATTGATTCCAATACACTCCCTTTCAACTTCTTGCATACCTCATCATCTCGAGTACGTTGCAGTGACGGTGCACTTTCCCACCCCGATCCCATTCTTTTCCTACTGCAACCCACCGGGTCACACACACTATCCGATGACCTCTTAATTTACGCTGCCAGCCTCCTTAACGCCGTCATCTTAAGTGATATGAATGCCCGCCAAACCCAATTCGGCGGCTCCATATGCAATTGCAACTGTATAGGGCTATCATCGGCCCTGTTACAGTTGCCGCTTTTGCGAATCGCTAACACACAGCCGACATATTTCGACCATCTAGGTGCCTCAATAATAGGTCACATCCTTTTCTACGAACCCATATCACACTATTTCGATCGTGACTGCTTTTTAGGCACCACGATCACTTCAAATCACCTATCTACCACTACTGGTCAAAACTTCATTTTGTCCAGCCGCCCCAGCATCTCCTCAATATACAGTCATTAAAGATCTTTCGAAAGCAGACACATCTTCAACAACCTTCCAACACCCTATCTTCTCTCACCCAAGATCTCAATAGTCATGAGATACCTAGCTTCCGTAATTAGGGAAGCGATCGATATCTCAGTCACATTCAAAAACATCGCCATTTCCCGCAAACTGCTCTCACTGCACTTCGTGAATTGGATCAAGGGGAAAAGTCTGCAGAAACGGAAAACTCTTCTGACAACAGTTTGATAGACTATCCAGAAGGAAAATAACCCCTAAATCCCACTTAACCGATCCACATGGCAACCTAATTTCCACCGACCAACGAAAGGCCGACTTCTTTGGTCTTCACCTCGAATCCAGTTTCCGATCCCCAGAAGATCCCCAGTTTGACACCGATTTCAAGGTATTCCTAGAGATTCGCCTTGAAGAACTCCGTATCTTTAACCTTCACGAAATCCAACTGGATAACGATAATCCTTACTATGCCTCCATCACTCCCGACCAGATCAACGTTTATTTTGAAAAGGAACGCAATTCAGCCATACGTCATAACGGCCAAAGTTGTAGAATTCTCCGACACCAGCCAGATCCAGCTCTTCGATGCACTCCAACATTTATAACAAATGCCTAACCCTATCCCACTTCCCACGGCCTCCATCGTCATGACACCCAAACCTCACTTCAGCCTAGCCACGCCCTCCTCCTACAGACCCATTTCCCACCTGAGTTGCCTGGGGAAACGCTTTGAGCAGATTCTGACCAGTCAATTCAGAGACCGCCTCGAACTCTAAGAACCTCTTCTAAAGCTGCTTATAGGACCGCAAGTGTATTCAATCACAAGCAATGCAATCTGTCTGTGTATCTGTACATGAAGCAAGCATTTGACGGGGTCTCGCACGCTGGTCTTCTACACAAGATCCGCAACCTCAATATCCCGACCCTTTCTCCAAACTCTTACTCTCGTACCTAACTAATCGGTGAGTTCGGGTCAAAGTAGGCTTCTCTGATCCTCTACATTACCTTCACTTTCGATATTCCTGTAGTTACACAACACGGAGTAGCCGCTGTGCAGTTCATGGATGACACTGCCTTCTGGGCGGTAAATCGGAACAGCGGAATGGCCTCCCGCCTCATATCCAGAACCCTCCGGAACTTTTCCAACTGAGCGAAACGGTGCAGACTCCCCTTGAATGCCACCAAAACCCAAGAACTCCTCTTCTGACATCCTAACTACCACGAGGATAAAATTCCAAACCTAGCCGACAACAATGTCTCCCTCACTCCTAACCACGAAAGACCGAAACTCGAATACGATTTCACCTACAGAGGAATCATATTCACTAGAACCTTTAATTGGCTGCCCGATTTACCAAGAACACCTAACAGGATAAGGAACCGAGCACACCTACTGGGCGCCCTCCGGGGTAGACTCAGAAGTTGCCACCCCAAAACACTACAACACACTTACAAAACATATGTACGCTCTGTTATACATTTTCGAGCACCCATATACACTAATATAAACCTCTCGTCTATCGCTCCTGTGAACGCCGAATACTCAGACGCATACACAGGTTAACTTTCAGATTCCCTCACAAACACGCAAATATACCAGCCATCACGCGCAGCATACAGACATTACAAAGAAACTTTGCATACAAAATAGTTCGCTTACGTCGATAAACGTATTTAAATACAATATAATCCTACAATTTCTTTCATACAATTAATTATTTCTTTACGCGTTTCAATAGAAAATGTTTCATTATCAAGAGAAAATACATAAGTAAGATAATAAACAATAATTATGGTAACAAACCATTAAGGTAAATCAGTAAATTTGATGTAAATTATAATTCTATATTTAAAATATCTGTTAAACGTGAGTCTGTATAAGATCAACCTGTTCGTTCATTAAGGGTACTTTCTGTTTATGTCTGTAATTTACGATGGTTCCAAAACATTGGTCTTCCTTATTTGCAAAATTGTAAAAATTTAATGTTGTTTTGTGAAGTCATGAGATGATTATTTAATACCAAATGTTTTGCCTAATTTGATTTGTCTGTGTGTTAAAATTTGCAACATTCAATGTATTCCTTGTGTCTAATATCAAATTTCTTAAGTGGTTGTCCAATATAAACAGAATTACAGAATGTGCAGTTCAATTCTTAAATGCCCGACTTCAAATCATCGTTAGTTGAATCTTTGGCATTAAATAAACGTTTAAAAACATTGGTATTAGTTTTCAAAGCCACTTTGCACTTCTTGTTCTTTCGTAATATGTGACCTACTTTTTCTGATATTTTTCCAAAATATGAAATTGATGTGTATTTGGGTAAATGCTTTTGATAGATAATTTGTACTCTTGACTTTTAACTAAAGTGTCGATTGTATTTGAAATTTGCTTATGCAATCTGGTTTATAATTGATATTTCTTCATTAAAATCTGAGACCGTATAGTTTTGGTGCTTGTTGGTTCTTGTACAAAATTTGTTGTTTCTCTGAGTCTATAAAGCAGATATTGCAGTTTTCTAAACTATGTTCCACGTTTTTTGAAATGTTGTAGGATCTGTTTAAATTTTTTTAAATTTTTGTTAATAATGCAAACGTTAGCTTTCTACATATACATATCTTTTGAAACAATTACTAAGGTTACCTTTATCTGATTTAACAGAAATTAGATTATTTCTGTTAGTTTTGTTCTTAACTGATGTTAGTAAATAATTATAGGGTTTGTTGTTGTAAAACGACACGTTCAACATAGAACAAACAAATTAAAAAAATCGTACAATTTTCGCTCAAGGTTCGCTTGTCAAATATTTAATTCAATAACAGAGAATTAGAAATTATTAACAAATGTTTTAAGTTTTGTCCTTGTCCTATATTCACTAACAAAATTAAAGAGATTTTAGCAGTAGATTGTGGAACGCATCTTAGAAATGATCACAAAAATTATGCCAAATTTCGCATTGCTAATTTACTTCTAGGCAACAAAATTTACAAAACTGCAACATATGCTTTGCAGACTTAGAAAAACAACAAATTTTATACAAGAAGGTACAAGCACCATTTTCTTACAGTCAAGCACCCAATTGAATTTGAGCAAATAAACTAAACATCATAATAACAAGCAATTCTCAGTACAAATCAAAACAGTCTATGCAGAATCCTTCAGGACCAATTAATGAACTACTGGACATAAAATTACCACTACATAATATGCTTGTAAGTTTGATGTTACTAGTATGTTTCCTAAAAATACCCCTTGAAGAATTTATGCGTTCGTTAATAGTTATTTTCCTAACTAGTGCGGAAAGTGATAGTTTTCCGCACGCGACCGCAGTTGTTCGAACTACGCGAAGTGGAGCTGTGACTTGCGGTTGCGTTCAGAAAAGACGCTTTCCGCACCTGATAGGAACAACATTTTTTCTACGGAAAAGTATGCGCACGATTGTAGAAAAATAGTTTTTTATTTAACAATAATGCTGAATTAGTTAATTCAATTACTTAATTTCTGTGTTAATCAAAATCACTTCACATTCCGTAATAAGATTAATCTATAAATAAGTGGATTAGTCTTGAATTTGGCATTGACGAATTTTTGCCCCTCCCCCCTCCAGAATCCTTGGGACGGATAGACGAATCGATGGGAGAGTGTGGCTGGCTGCATTTAAATCTTATGTGGCTCTACGCTTTGATCTCATGACATTTTGCGAAAAAATATTACGTTGCGCCATTAGCCGTGGGTTCTGCCTTTCTACATGGATAGAATAATTAAGCACGTTGCAGTATACAACTTAGTCAACCAATTCCCTAAAAAAGCAAAAAAACGACTACATATTGAAGTAAATCTCTTAGGAAGACATTCGGCACAATAAAATTAGAATATGTCAACTGCGTAGAGAATGTATATAAATAGTTTATTTTATTATATTTTACGTATTTAAGTTATTTCGCATACAGTTGTTAGTATTCGCCGTTTATTAGCTTTATTCTGTTTGATTGGCTTAGTTACACAATTTTTGGATTTGTATAAAAAAATTTTTTTTAATAAATTAACATACTATTCGATAAAGTTAAATTAGGAATACTCGAAGTTAGATTACAAAGTTAGCCAGAATATTAAGAAATTTGTATATTTTCTTATTACTCCTAATCATGCAGATTAAATTTTGCAGAACGTGATTAAACCTAAAAAAAACTGATGTTACTCCAGTACAAAATAAATGAACGCAGCACAGCATCGCCCACTAGTCGAACTATTCTTAAAAGAACATAAAATTGAGATCTTATTGATCTCCGAAACTCATTTCACGGAAAGGAGCTATTTCAATATCCACAATTATACTACATACCACACCAACCATCCCGACGGAACAGCTCACGGTGGCTCGGCAATTATTATAAACAATAAAATAGCTCACCACGTTATGGAAGCATTTGCAACTGACTATATCCAAGGTACTATAATCAACGTCCAAGGTTCAAGTGGCTCACTAACAGTTGCATCGATATACAGTCCGCCCAGGCACTCTGTGAAACAAAATCAGTACGAGGCATTTTTCAAAATTTAGGCAACAGGTTCATAGCCGGCGGTGACTATAACGCAAAAATCAAACCTGGGGCTCGAGGCTAACAACCACTAAAGGACGTGAATTACACAAGGCTTCTCTGGCAAACAACTACAACTATTTGTTCACCGGGGAGCCCACTTACTGGCCGACTGACCTAAGTAAAGTACCTGATACTGTAGATTTCTTTGTTATCAAAGGACTATCTTCAAGATACTGTAAAGCAGAAACGTCTTTTGATCTTCTGTCAGACCATTCAGCTATAATAGTCACCATCAGCACCTCTATTATTATAAAGCAAAAAAATCCTTCCCTTTACAACACTCACACAAACTGGGACCTCTTCAGGAGTACTTAACAGACGCAATAACACTAAAAGTCTCGCTAAAAACAGAAGAAGAAATTGACACTGCGGTAGACCAACTAACAAAAAACATTCAAAACGCAGCCTGCTACGCAACACCGCTTGAGCACAATAAACCAGTAGTTATTGAAAAGTACCCATTGCATATTAAAATTAAAATTGCCGATAAAAGAAGAGCCAGACGAATCTGGCAGCAGACGAGAAACCCCATAGACAAAAATAACCTAAATAGACTAACCAGAGAGTTAAAAACAGCTTTAAGAGACTGGAAAAATGAAACATTTAATGAATTTGTTAGTTCTTTGTCCCCCTCTGCAGATAACAACTACACACTTTGGAAGACGACAAAGAAATTAAAAAATGTCCGAACTCCTATTCCACCGATTAGAAAGGCTGACGGCTCATGGGCAAGAACAGATGCTGAAAAAGCGACAGTTTTTGCAGAACATCTATCAACGATATTCAGACCGCATCCCATAGCTACTACTCCTGAAGAGGAACAAGAGATTACTGATTACTTATGAGCTCCTCTACAACTAAACCCACCAATACAACCCTTCACCCCTGAAGAAATCAAAACTGAAATTCTGCATCTAAACAGCAAAAAGGCGCCCGGGTATGACCTAATCACTGCCAAACCATTGAAGGAATTGCCACACAAAGCTATAATGTGCACACTACAAATTTTCAACGCTGCCTTAAGAATGCAATACTTCCCAATGCTATGGAAATTTGGCCAAATTATACTAATACTGAAACCGGGCAAGCCCGAACACGAAGTTACGTCTTATAGGCCGATAACGCTGCTACCAATACTATCAAAAGTATTTGAGAGACTAATACTAAAGAGAATGACAACCATAATCGAAGAAGAAGCGCTTATACCACAGCATCAATTTGGGTTTCGACAACAACACTCAGCATTAGAACAGATTCACAGAGTTGTAGATGTAATCGAAAATGACTTTGAAGAACAAAGGTACTGTGTTGCGGTTTTCCTCGATGTCTGCCAAGCGTTCGACCGTGTCTGGCACGCTGGCTTACTATACAAAATCAAACAGTCTCTGCCACACCAGTACTATCTTCTACTTAAATCATATTTGAATGACAGGTATTATCAGGTAAAATACGGCGAAAGTCAGTCTGGATTATATTCAATAAAGGCAGGCGTTCCTCAGGGCAGCGTTCTAGGACCAACTTTATATCAAATATTTACAGCTGATCTACCATGCAATGACAACGTAACAACGGCTACCTTCGCTGACGATATCGCGTTATTAGTTTCCCATTCTAATGAAGCGCAAGCGTCGACAATCCTACAAAATTGTCTGGACAACATACAAAAATGGTTACACACCTGGAGAATACGGATCAACGAGGACAAATCTACAGCTACCACGTTTACTACAAAACACAACTCTGCTCCTCCAGTTACACTCAATGGTATACAAATCCCCACGAAAAATGAAGCAAAATATCTCGGCGTGAACCTTGACAGACGTTTAACATGGAAAACCCACATAACAAAAAAACGAAAGCAACTAGACGCAATGGTGAAAAAGATGTACTGGCTCCTAGGGAAAAAATCTAAATTAGCATTAGAAAATAAAGTGTTAGTATACAAAACAGTTTTAGTTCCAGTGTGGGCATATGGCATCCACTTATGGGGTAGTGCAAAAACATCAAATATTGAAATTTTGCAAAGATTCCAAAGTAAAACTCTTCGTGCAATGACGAGTGCGGAATGGTTCATCAGCAATAAGACACTTCATGAGGATCTAAAAATCCCATGGATCAAAGATGAAGTTAAAAGACTTACTACCACCTATATCGACCGAATAAAAAAACACCCTAATGTGTTAGTGCTCAATTTACTAGACAATACTAATTCCACTCGGAGACTAAAGAGACTTAAAACGTTGGATCTTACGAAGTAGAATTAATTATTAATTATTATTATGTTAATATTTGCAGGGTATCGCCAGTGGGCGTCATTCCCTCCTCATGTCCATGTAGTTTAGATTAGTTAAGTACTACATCAAATTTGCTTGTTAGCCTCGCGGCTAGTTGTAAATAATTGCATATCACAATAAAAAAAAAAAAAAAAAAATGTCAGACTAGTAATTCATGTAAGGTAATCGAACAATTCAAACTAAAATATCATCCAATGTATTCAAACAAAAACACTTCAATCAAATCCTTTCGATTAAAATCTCTGCTTCTATGTGTTTCAAGTGAATTTGGTAAAGTATTCCAAAAGTTCTACATAAACATATTACTAATCAAGATAATAATAAGTATTTAAATGAAATATTGTACTTATTTCCAGGTAAGTTATTGTGTTTGAATAGTTTTCATGACAGACGCCTATCTTTGAAACGGTGTGGCTGCGTACATCAAATATTAATGCTGACAAATGCCAAACAAACATAATATGGACGCTAAAGTAAAAAAGTTTAGAAAACACTGCATTTCATATTATAGTTCCATCAGTAAAAAAAAAATAATGTAGGTTTCTTTTTGATTTAAAGCAATCATCACATTCAATTTCATCATGTTAATTGTACATCGTTTTTGAAATATTCTGACCTTAAAAAATGAAATGTAAAGTAATTTTAATTAGACCCATATTTGATACTTTTTTCGACAGTTAAGAACGTTCAAAGTAATTAACGGATTACTAAACTGATCAACAATGATTCTAATTTTTTTAAATTAGTTTTCGCTTCCCTTAAGGAAACAGGAACGACATTCCCCTGTACCACACCTATGGAAAAATGCCGAAAATAAATTATGCGCTAGACTTTGACCGTTTTTAAAAGAAGTGTGTCCACCAAATTAGGGAAATTAGATTGAGATCGTTTAAGAGTTATTAAAGAAACTAGGTTTTGTTTTTAATCTTTAAGAGCCTGCATTACAATAGCTAAGCGCTTCAGAACCTGGCGGTCTTATATCGTTCTCTCATGTTCTAATAAATATTTTAATCGAAAAATATTTTAATATATTTTGAAGTAGCGAGATTTAAAATCAATGGTTCAATTAATTATATAATCTTCAAGTACTTTGGGAATGTCCAAAACAGCAGGGTTATTTGAATTTAATATACCACGATTCGCATTCACGTAGCATTTTAGTGCGAAGTAATTTACGTATACCTCAGGGTAAACTTTTCTGAAATATAAATCAATCGAAATACATTAATTAAAAAAAAGAGCTATTAAAAATTGTTAATAATAATTGTAAGTTATAAGTTGAATTATATTAGATAAGCATATTTCCATCACTAATTACCAATGTTGTTACCTGTAATTATTAATACATAAATAGCTATTTATCTAACAAGTGCAAAAAGTGTCTGTGTATTGTACGTGACGTGCGTTTGCCTCTGGTGGAGTGTCAAAACAAAAGCCTTCATAGTTACTGTCATTCATATTTTTAATATCTCTCATTTTAAACTATAAAATTATTCCTGGTGATTTTCTCCTTTTACTTTTTTACAGATTTATGTATAAAATAGGCAACTTTTAATTCATTCCGAACATGTTGCCGGCCAAACGTACAGTATTACAGAGTACAGATCAAATGCACGTGCGAACTACTTCAGTTTGTGGACCAGGTTTTCTACTTAACAAACAAACTTACTAGGGCACTCATGCCACAAAATGTCAAAAGCTGTAAACATACGTAAAACTGGCGTGGCCTGCTTGAAATTTTTAACTGAAAAACGTCTTAAATATGATCTAAAATTGTTTACCTAAAACGGAAAGTAGCAAAAAGCTTTATGACTATCAAATGAATCTGCTCTACTGGGGTTCTTAATTTTCAAGAGTTACGCTTTATTGGCACTATACGCCACAAGTGTTACCTCAAGTTCAAAATTACATCGGCCCCTGGGCGCTGGGCTTTAGAGTTAGCTACTTGTATATGCATGATAGTGTAAGGTTGCTTATTCAATCCTCAATTGTCCTGATTAAAAACGTAATTCACCTTTTCAGGATATTTTCGCCTTTCTGATCTCAGTGGATAAGCCAATTTTTAGTGCTTTGTTACAATACATTTACTTACCTTGAAACTACTTCAGTCGGGTTACAGTCTATGTCCTACCAGCGTTTACTTGTAGGTCTACGATTACACTTCAGTTTATATAAATCGATGATTACATTTGAACGCGGATTAAGACTGCGTCATTTTTCCCTTAAGGCTGATAAACATAAGGAAGCAAATGAATTCTTGTCGGGGCAGTAAGGAAATAACTGTCCGGTAGTAGGACGATACCGTTAATAGGGCACGATTTGGCTAGTAACTGGTCTGCTCGGTATGTAAGTACTCATAAGAACAATACCGGATCGACCTGGCTACACGGGGCAGACAAGGTCGAAACAGACAGGCCCCCCTCACTGCTGACGACTGTGTAAGGAATGAATGGTACGTGGAATGTTAGAGGTATGCATGGTAAAGAATTTGAAATTGCGAATGTAATGAATGAAGATCAGCTTGATATTCTGTGTCATCTGTGTGTATCGGAGACAAAGCGCAAGGGAAACGATGCTGTTGAAATGGAGCTAGGGAGGTATGCGGAGATAGGAAAGCATGGAGAAAGATTGAGAATGAAAAATAAATAAGAGACAGGCTTACCCCGCAAGAGAATGGCGTGAAGGTTAAGTTATGTTATGTGTTACCCAACACTGAACACAATAATAGAATGAAGAATGATCCTAATACCATTGATTGGTAATCAATGCTAATACTATCAGTATAGAACTATTTCTAGTACGTACTTGGGTTCTGTTGCTAAAAGGTTAATATCACAAATTCCTCTGAGCGCTATACAGCTGTTAACGATTCTACAATTTTGATTGAATCGATCACTGCCATAGAACTTACGTTAGTAGTTTAAACATTAAAGCGTACTAGGGTCTATAATTTTTACAATATTTCAAATAACCTTATTAAAGAAGTAAGCCAATACATAAGCTCAGCTTCGGAATTCATTTGTAACCGTTACATTAATAATAGCCAGTTCCCATTCATTATTGTGCCAATTAGGAAATGTGGTAGTAAACAAGATACAAGTAACTATAGGCCAATATCTCTTACCAGCAACCTTTCAAAAATGTCTAAAAGTCAGGATAGTAAAATCTTTAATTAGACATAGCGTTTTACCGGAAACCCGAACTAGACCTTAATTTACTTTCCTTAACTATCAATAATACTACATTTATTTGCTTTAATCTAGTTAAAAAGTTAAAACCCACATTTGCTGCGATCAGAATCCATTCAATCCATTTTTTGGCTAACATAAGCATTCCTTGTTAAATAGAGAACGCGGAATCTTGGGGTTATTCACAAACACTTCTTAAAATTAAAATTTAACAAAAACTATAGACAACTATCTGATCTCTTATTTCTGGAAGTTAACTTAACTTAACCTTCACGCCATTTCCTTGCGAGGTAGGCAAAACCATCCCTGCATCTTATTTATTTTTCATTCACAATCTTTCTCCATGCTTTCCTTTCTCCGCATACCTTCCTAGCTTCCGCAAGATTCAAACATAGTCTCTGACATGCCCTTTTGTTTTTAAAACTCCTTATCTTTCTTTCCTTTATCATAGATTCTACTTCATTCAGCCAAGTTTTACGCGGCCTACCAGGCCCGACTTTTCCTCTAACCTCAACCACATATATTTCTTTCGTTAATCTTGCGTTGTTCATGTTACCAAACCAACGTAATGTACAACTTTTATATCCATCCATCATCGTCGTTTCCTCACCACACTCCGTTAGTATGCATTCATTTTTTATCTTGTCTCTTCTCGTTATACCACATGCGCTTCTCAGGAATCTCATACCCACGGCATTTATTTTTCTTTTGTGCTTTTTTTGACATACCCATGTCTCACTTCCATACAGTACTGACGGGGCGAATACGCCATTATAGATTGCTCGTTTCGCAGCTAGGCTCATGCTTTCATTTCTCATTATCGTCCACATACTTCCAATCACTTTCCTTCCAGTATTGACCCTTCGTCCACTTGCTCCACAATTTCATCTTGCAGAGTAAATACTCTACCCTCCTTTCCACCTTCCCGATTGAACACCACAATCTTAGTTTGGTTCATGTTTACCTTTAGGTCCATGCTCTCACAGACTGTATCAAACTTCCTCAGAGCGGTTTGCAGCTCATCCGCACTGTCACTTAATAATACTGTGTCATCTGCATACACCAGAAGTTGTACATTTACGTCACCAGTTCAGTTTAGATATTTCATATAAATCAGCTATTTAATAAACTGTCCATGGTGTTCATTTTTTAAACAACGTAACCTTGGGAACACAGTTTCTTATATGTACACAACAAGAGCCATAGAAGTAGGGTTCCTAGATTTTCCGAAGTTTTCTACTTCCATGTATGAAAATAGTTCATATGTAAATTGTTATTACTCCAGCAAAGTACAGGTTGTACATTTAAATCCTACTCGAGGTAAACTTTTTATTTATGTATTTAATAAAATGAATAATAATTTTTAGTTTATATGTAATTAAACTGTTTAACAAATTTCGTATGTCATGTTCAATTTGCATTCATTTTCTTTGTGTACCAAAGCAGTGCGTTCGTAGCTTCAGTTCAATAATGCTAATTTTTATGTAATTGTTTTAAATTCTCCATATTACCAAGTGTCAATCATAAATTAGTTTTTCATTTTGCTGTACCAATATACCTTCTTACACTTACTAAATTACCACCTAGATTCTATAAAAAAGAATTTTTGTTTTCCTTATACTTTAGCTAATTTTTTGCAGTATTTCAGACCTATACAATCTAATGTATACAATGCGTTTTTCTTTAATCCGAACAAATCATTTTGCACACAATGTAATTACCCCTATGTTTGGTTTAAAAAAAAACGCGCTAACCTTTAGGTTATGCGCAATTCACAATTGAAATTGAACCAGCCTTTTCAGTATTTGTAGGTTATGTGCATTCTAAATAAATATAATGTAGAAACTTGCAGGTGAATGACATGAAAATAACTGCAATACATGTTTGAAGTGTCCCCTTTGATACTCAAAGCAATATCCTTAGCGATTATGAAATTCGTGAACGGTATTTTGCAAAGAAAAATGGTTTTCAACTCATTACATGCAGTAAGTGTACCATGTTTTAATTCGTCAGGATTCTGTTTGGGAGCTTCATTATAAATTTTATATTTCAAATAACTCCAGAGAAATAAATATTTGACAACAGATCTGGCAATCGCGCTGGCCAAATTAAGTGACCAAATCTCCCTATTCATCGGCCTGAGGTTATATTGTGTATGCGTTAGATTTTGTAAATGATGATTTGGTCGTGACCAATATATGTTTTAGTAAAAAATGAAGTGTATTATGAAGATGGAAACGAGTAAGAGAGATAGGTATATACCGATAATTTTGGGAGTTTACTGTCCCATTTAAGGAAAACGATGCTTCATCTGTGAAGACAATTTTTTGTAAAATTTCCTCACTGTCATTGAATAAATTAAATCATGCTTTCACAAGAGTCCGTGCGTATAATTTTGTCGTCATCATACAGTTGTTGATGATTATAAAATGACGCTGTGGGAATTGTCCTCTACATACCACAAAAGTTTAATTGTAATTCCTTTTTGTGGACGTGGCAGCTTTTTACTCTTTTTTTTTGTGGGAATTTGCAACACAACCATTCTTATTAAACTGAGTAACGAGGTTATGGATGGTTGAAATACACGGGATGTTTTCCTTAGGGTATTGTACGGCAAATAAGTGCCACACTCCTCTCATGCTATTGTTACCCTTGTACCAGTTTAAAATTTGTATTTTCATTTCAGTGGAAAGTATTTTGTAAGTTAAACTGTAGGGCGGTATTTTTAAAAATATGTGACCTGTTAGTGTTACCTACGACTCATTTGAATTACTGTAATAGGTTGAACATAGGGATAATTACATTGTGTACAAAATGGTATATTCGGATTAAAGAAAAACGCATGGTACATATATCTTCACGTTCTTCGTTTTCTCCAAAGATTCATACGTAGTAAGATTTTAGGTATTACTTAAAATGTACTCAGTTCGTTTTCTTTCACCACAGGGTACTAATGTTGCTCCTAAAGAAATTTGGTCCATTCTACATATTTCAACCTCCTTTTCTTTAAATCTGCTCCTAACCGTTTTAGCGTTTGAAAACAGTACACACAATAGTTCGGTTATGTTTACTTTATTGTATATGAGATGATTTTGTTAGTTATTCCAGCTTTCTTCCGTAAAACTATTACTATTTGTTGAAACGAGTCCTGGCTTCTTTACATCTACACGAAAGTTTAAAAGGAAGGGTTCCTATTTTTTGAACAAGTTTCGCCTACTTTAATGTGACATTACTGAACAATGTATAACTTGTCTTCGTTTTTTGAATATTTTCAATCTCTGCATAATTAATAGGCAGATAGTTAAAACTAAATGGCAAACACATAATTTATTCTTTTTTGTTTTCGGTGGGTTCAAATTAAATGCATTCCAAAAAATAATTCTTCTTTGTTCATTGTCATTGTCCAATATTACCTCACGGTTGTGCTTATGTTCGCCTAGATTGCAAAATTAAAACTATTGGCAAAATAATTACACATTCCTATTTTGTTAAAGACTCTAGCAAAATTTTGTGCAATATCTAAATCCACTAAGTAGAAATCCTCCTCCTTTAGTTATTTAATCAATTATTGTAGTTCTACAAGTAAATTTTTCAATACATCGTCAGTCAGTTCGAATTTGTATGACTCGCATACTGGGGTATTATAGTTCTTGTAAATATTTTTCGAGCACTACTCTCCGGTTACCGATTTGATACTTTTAACTACTCGGTAATACTTGGTCGAAAACAAAAACCATTCATAACTATATCTTAAAAATTGTCCACTCTTAATCACTTGAATGTATTTCTCAAAATCAAGTCATCTTTGGTCATCAAACTCGGCATATAATTCTTAAACATGCACAGTTTCTAACACGTTTATAAAAAAAATTGGTTAATACGTAGCAATCCATTAAATAGTGAAATTATTAGATATTTAAAACAACCTTCGTAACAGTATTTATGTCGATTTAATTCGCCAGGTAATTATTAACGCACCACACGAAGCGTTTTGATTAATGTTAAATACAGCGACCCAAACAACTTACTCGCAGAACATTCGCCCCTATCGGCTACTTTTCAGCGCTTGTCTAGACCGGCACATCGCGCTGGCGTCAGAATTTTGACTCCCTGTCCATCCATCCCTCTTGCCTTTCCATGTGATCCCCACGTTTTCATCCCTTTTAACACTTTTGCGTAGACAATTCAAAACTAGCCTGTAACAATTTAAATCTGCTTTTATATAACTTCATCATTCTAGTAATATTAAAAATTTAATCTCATATACTTTTAAAAATGAGTATCATTGACTAAATGTCCTAAATGTATAAAAATGACCATGATTTGTTCCGTTATAAAGCACTAAAAGTCATCCATTTTGTAATTAAAGAGGATTTACTGAATGAATACTTCTTCTCGATGTACAAAACTTATTAATGTGCTGCTGCACAAACAATTTAATATTACTCGACTGTTATTATGTCTCAAAAATTCCTAAACAACACTTTTCTGAAATCAAAACTTTATGGACGTGAATTCATTTATTACGAGATCTACCTAGTGAGTCAAAATAATATAACACCCCCCTTACTAAGAGATTTTTTCAAAGAACGACTCATACATAAAGGACTAGATCTCGACTCTCAAAACCTTTTTCTACACTTATAACTTAATCTGTTCTAAATGTAAACTTGACTAGATATACCTACCTAAACGTACTAAACCCAAATATAAACTACAGTAAATGACAAACCTAAACGCGTCTTAAGCCTAAGCAAAACAAAACTAACCTACGAGCAACAGTACAATATCCACTAATGTAATGCGTGGCCAGTGTGGGTGCGTGAAAGGGGTTTCACCAAATAGGTATCTCAAAAATTCCACCAAGACAAACGTCTGTACCCGTGGCGCCCAAAGCCCTGTACTCACAAATACGTGAGGACACCAAACCGTCCAATAACAACTAAATTCATCAAAATCGGAGTTATGACTAAGGTCCCAACGACCAAAGTTTTGAAATGTTTCGCTTCTCTCCCACACTTACTAACCTCTTAACTCTCACGTCACATCCTCAACACTCACAACATCCTTCACGTCGCTAAAATAACTAGCTTAAAAAACAACTAAACCCAAATCCTGTAAACGCACTGGAACCTCATGTCAAAAACATATGGAAGAGGCAGGGCACGTTTCACGGGATTCCGGATTTCCGTTATTCCACAATCGCATACTCAAGACATAAATCGCAGAATCTCAACCAAGCTCGAATAGTCGCATCTGAAGGAAGCAGCGGTATCTGCTCTAGGAAAATTTTGTGTCCCTAAGACACTAAAATGCATAATAATACAAACACGTAATGCATCTAACCTAACTAAATATGGGCTAAAAATACCGGACGCCCGTACGACGAACGCCTATCCAAATCACCTACGATTAACGGTCCACTTCTCTCTCTACAACAAGAACGATTAATCGCTAAACGTAAACATTTAGAAATGTAAAAATATGTCAAAAATCACACTAAACAGGCCTCATAAATGGGAAACGAAATGTTAGCGCATAAAACAAACAACACAAGCTCCACGTTGCTGGTACAAAATAAGTTATATCATCAAACCGTGCTAGCGTCATATAGTGCTTACAAAATAAGTAGGGTGCCAACTAAGTACAATGTAGATGGGTGAGTTTGCGCTAAAACTCTATCTGGCTGACATTTGCCTTCAAACAGTTTTTTTACTTATTCCCGAACAAGCTAAGATTTTCCTAACGTGCTAAAGCACTCAGGAACACTGCGAGAAATGTCTAATAATGGCTAGCCTAAATTGACTTAAGTCAAAGTTTGGAGGAAAACAAGAACTGGGTAGTGCATTCCACAATTAGGTCGCCGTGTGGAAAAATATAGATTGAGCCCATTTAGTGTGACACGATGGAATTTTGAGTGCGTAATTATGGTGTGAATGGGCAAACCCAGTGTTCCTAGCGTAGATAGTCTGCGAAGGTATTAAGGAATGTATTTCGGAGGCACACTTGCCATGGTAATAGCGATAGAATAAGGAAAGAACCGAAACTATTCTTCTATGCTCAAGAGGCTGTAGGTCAGAAGTCAGAGGCGGGTCATTTATAAGCCTGATAACTCTTTTTTGGACGCGGTTTACCATATCAAGGGCGTATTGGGGAGCACTGACCCAGAGGTGGGAATTGTATTCCAGATGAGGTCGAATTTGAGCCTTATACAGTAAAAGAAGTGGTTGCGATGTGAAGTACTATTTAGATCTGTATAGAAAGCCCAGTTTACGGGCAGCTGTTTTGCTGGCTGACAAAATGTGATCAACCCATGAAAGGTTCGTTGATACGGACTCCCTTACATAGAAATAGAGTTTGAAAACTTGAGTTCTAAGCCATTCATATTTGCAACAGGAAATGATCGGCTTTTCTTGGCGGTTTTAAGGCAACACTGCGTTTTGTCGGCGTTGAACGTGAGGAGATTATTCCTTCCCATTCAAGGACACGTTCTAAGTCACTGTTAATTGAGGCTGCCATTTTCACCTTTACGTCCTTCTAGACTTATAGTTGTTGGGAAACTGAGAAGAACTACAATGTAGAGTGCTGTCATCCGCAAAGCAATGGATTGGGTTAGTTGTTGAGGAAATGGGGTCATTTATGTACAGCAGGAAAAGTGTGGGAGCTATCACTAATCCTTGGGGTACTCCTGCGTTAACAGTAGTACTATTTGGAAAAGAAGAAGAATCGGATAAGCCGAACGAAGTGACCTTGGCAAGTAGGTACTTGTGCCAAACCTGGTCAAAAGCTTTTGAAATATCTAAAGCTACTACTACCGTTTTACCGGACCTCTCTAATGTGTTATTCCAAAGTTGGGTGACATATGAAAGAAGATAACTCGTTGAACGACTCTGTCTGAACCCATACTGGTGTTCGTTTAAGAGTTTATTGGACTCAGGAACGAAAGCAGTTGGTAGTTGATAGCTATTGGTCGATAGTTTGAGGGATCGATTTTGTCGCCCTTTTTAAGAATAGGCTGGACATTTGCTAACTTCCACGACGACAGAAACTCTCCAGATGACATGGAGATCGAAAAGAGTTTGAACAATACAGATACTAGCTCGGGGTAGCATATTTTAAGGACGATGGCTGGAATACCGTCAGGACCAGTCGCCTTGCTTGAGTCAAAGTGGATTGGTTTGATAGCGTATGGGGTAGATTTGGGCGACGGCACAGTTTTACTAGAATCATTGAAACGTGAATTTGATGCAAAGTAATCGACAAAGAGGTTGGATTTTTCAGCAGGGTCAGCTACTACAGCTCCGTCGCGAGACGTCATTGGAGGAAAGGAAGTTGTACTAAAGTTTTTACTGATGGCTTTAGCTAATGACCAAAATTTACGACCACCCAAAGGACGTGAGACTAATTCTTTGCATTTACGTTCTTCAAACATATTTTTGGCCTTGGTGATGATACTTTTGCAACTATTGCGGAAATATAGTTGGCGTGATTTCGTTAGATTTACTTGATTTCCATTTGATATAGAGTTTATGCTTTTGCGATAATGCATCAGTGCAAGCCCTATTAAAACAGGGTTGGGTACGGGTATGACCTACACGTTTATGTTTTTTGGGAGTGTATAACTCCATACCCATCAGTATAACTTCAGTTATTGAAAGAGCAATTTTTGAAGAGGAGTGCCATTTAATGCAATACTCACGCCAGGGGAAGGTTGTAAAAAAATCTCGCAGTTCGCTCAAGTGAGATGATTTAAAATACCACATAGTTCTATCTGTTTTTCTAGTAACAGTGAGATTGGATAGAGAGGAAGTTATTTCGATTAGGCAGTTATCTGATTGACCAAGTGGGGAAAGGACTCATGTTTTATACCGAAGTGGGTTAGTTGTAAGGAATAGGTCCATGAGATGTGGAGTATGGTTAGGGTTGTCAGGGATTCTGGTTGGTTCGGAAATGATTTGTCTGAGATCACAGAATACAGCAAATGCTTCTGCACTATGACCTGCGGGATTAGTGGTAGATGAAAAATGAAGCCAATTGGAATCTCCCAAAATTGAAATATCGCAAAATGGGAACTGTGATAAGAGGTAGTCTATTTTCAGACTAAGATAATCAAAAAGATCTTGTAAGTTGTTATCATTGAGAGACCTATACAAACAACAGTAGAATTTCACAAATTTGGGGCCCAAAATGTTTGAACCAAATCGCGTCAAATTTGTTTTCCAAAGTTGACATCCTCTTACAACCTACGTTGTCCTTGGTATACGCACATACGCCGCCTTTAAGGCGAAAGTTAGAGTAGAGGTTGTATCTGGGAAATTGCAGGTCAGGCGAATCCGTGCTTCCAGGGGAGACTTGTGTTCCTGATAGAAACAGAATGTCCGGTTGCACTTGTTCAACGTTGGTGAACAGTATTAAGATTCGACCCAATACCACGTATGTTGCAGTAATGAATCCGGATGTTGGTACTTTCGATGACCGAGGTCGCTAGAGTCCTGCCCTTCCGGGCATCCGAATGGGGCACAATTTTATTCCTGGCAGATCTTGTTCTTCTTAGTCTTGATTTTGGCATTCACAATTTTTTGTCCCCCCCCCCCCCAAAATCCTTGGGACGGATCGACGAATCGATATGAGAATGTTGGCGTCTCGCCCTACTCACCTGGAGTATAGCATCTGTTTTAGAACTCGTCATTTTAAGGGTTTAGCCGTTAAAATGCCACGCTCGGCAAGTGCGTGTTGGAAAGTACATAAGGAATAAAGGAGAAAGTGACCGGCAGCCCTTACCGTGCTCAAAAAATTGGAGCACCAATATTAAGAAGCCCATGGTAAAGGTGGTGGAATTGGACCGGGTGGCATGGGGTATACATGCCTTCCACCTATAAGCTTGTGCTAAAATAATCCCAAAATCAACTGCAATTGCTTACTATGTACATAGATACTCTGAATTTTCTGTATAGACGTCGCATAACTCACTTTGAATGAAATCAATTGCGTTAAGTGCTTTTTGAAAGCAACCTCAAAATACTGTCAAATCTAACTGAAATATTTGTTTCACCCTCATGAAAATATGAATAATCATAATTACCAACAATAACCCAAAATAGTTAATATTAGCTAATAATAGTTAAAAATGGTTAATTTTTTATTGTAAAGGAATATATTTTAGAACCGAAGCAATTTATGTTTAAACATTTTATTTAAATTTTTGGAAAAGTTTGATAATAAACAATTTCCAACTCTGTATAAAATCAACTTTACTTGTAAAATGGGATATGGTAGTAAACAAGCAGTGTTTCAACTGTGTTACTAAATTTTTTAACCTCAATTGGTACAGATGGTTATGCTTTTGAAATGTTATGTGACCACTTATCTAACCGCTTTAACTAAAAGTTGGGTGACATTCTCTCTCGATGCAGGACAACATCTTTTCTTTAGATACCCACACATTGAATACTATCGCGCTAAGTCAAAATCAAGTGTTTGTAAGGGGTGACAAGTGACACATAAATGCCGAGAAGAAAATATAAAACGGTACCAACCCAACCGAAAAATTATCTATATGCGACATCTTAAAATTCTTAAGAAAAACGTAATATCTAAGAAATACCTTAATCCAGTATTCAACAAACCTAATATACCCACGTACAAGAAAAATAAAAAACAACGAACGCGTTTCAATAACTAAGCTATCATCATCAGCGGTCGACTGGGACGAACTAAAGAAAATTTTTAATATATATCAGCGAGTAAGTATTCGTTGCTTATCAGGTGAAAGTGAAAGTTATCAAAGTTTAGTTAGTTCTGAGTAGCCTAAAGGTCCTTGATTTCTTTGAAGATCTCTAAGCTTTCATAACAATCAAGTTCGTGCTAATTACTAACATGTTTGATTAAGCTGATGTTGATAGCTTAGCTACTGAGATGCGTTCGGTGTTTTTAATTTTTGTGTAGTACATGAGTGTATTTTGTTTGTTACAGATCCTGCCACAGATCCAGTGTTTTAGATTTTTCAAATTTATTCAATAAAATATTCAAATCTAAACTCAACTTTTTATGAAAACTTCACGTATGCGCAAAATGTATTTAAATTTCAATGCTATTTGCCCTTGAACCACAATTATGAAATCCTAACCCATTTATACGAATAAAATACATACATTTTCATTCTGTACCTTATTACAGTACTAAAGTACCATTAATTCGTTCGCTCTTCCTATTCATAACAGTTTTGAACCTGAATTCCTGAAAACATAGTGACTAAACAGTAGCAAGTATTATCGTCTTATAGGGGCTTTTACCTCGACATTATCTCTCATTCAAATTTAATTCTTTCAACATTCAAATATTCCTTTAAATAACATTCATCGCCTTAATGAAAATTTCAGTCGCGCAACGTTTACACCAAACTACTTCAAAAGAATTCCGTGCGCAAGTCGTTATTTACACTATTCCTGCATTACTAAGAGTCTCATCGTTACTTGGGTAAGGGTATGAAAGTATAATATTCCTTGTTTCTTACCTACACAGTTGCACTGCTGTAAGCAATAATTATTCTTATCAACCCCTAGCGAAAGTGGAAAGCGATATCTGACAGGTGTAGCGTACTACTCATCTTTGATTTTTTTAAACAATAGTACGTTAGATCCGTTTGACGTGTTGGTGTTCAGTATGAGGCGTCACCAAAAATATGTTTAATGATTTAGTAACGTTAGCACGTGTTGCAGAGATTCTGCTCATACATACAGAACTGTCGATAGTTTAGACCAATCAAGACTTTCGAAGTTTTCAATTCTCACAATACAAAAACCTTACACAAAAGTACTAGGACCCATGAAAATGCTCGCTATAAGTTTCCTGACTGAACCAACAATTAACCGACTTCAATAGTAACCAAAGTAACGGAATGAGTAATTCATAACACATAAATATCTGGTGTGGAACACCACACGATCTTCAAACCTACAAAATGGAAATTAAAAGATATGAAATAATTTTATTCATACCAATACATTATAAACAAATAAACCCTTAGTTACCGTAACTGTAAACAGGTTCGTAACTCCCTAGGGAGTTATAGTAGGGAATTATATGTCTAAAATATTTTGACTAATATTTGCAAGCTTGTCAATTGATATATCCATGGTAACAATGCCTACTTAATTTTTAAACGTTCGTTTAATTTTAATAACCATCAAAACTTCGTTTTCATATTTTATTTATGGTGAAATATGAATTAAAATTATTTATCACGTGAGTCATGTATGTTAATAACCCCGGGCAACTTACAATCCCACGGATTTAACGTCCCTCGAGATTGCAATCCGTTGCCTTCGGTAATTAACACCCTCACAACTCCCTTGATATATAACAATAACATTTTTTTAGGATAATTATGCAACCTCTGTTATAAGTTCATTACGAAAATAGGCAACATTTTGAAAACAAAAACAATAATATATGTCAACAGACTTTGGAAACTTCATGTCAGACAGAGGTTAATAACAATCTAGGCGCTATCTTAAAAACTTAAATGAATTGAAGTAATTTTAATTATAATTTTTTTCAGGATAACTATGCAACCTCATTTTTATACGCTCATAACGAAAAAAGGCAACATTGTAGAAACAGGGAGGCAAACTGGTTTTGAGGGCTAAATTACTGACTTTACTAACTAAAATCTATAAAATACTGACTTTTTACTGGCCTAAAATGAAATAACTGACCTAAATTACTGAGCTTTATCGACCATATTAATAATAATTTATGAGTAATTAGAAACTGTTTAATTTCCTTTTTTAGTAATTGGCCACCCTTCTCCCCACTGAGCAGCTGTAAAATGAACTCTAACAATATACCACGCTATAATTTTACTTTGAAACTGTTATTAGGATAGATAGGAATAAAATGGTTATTAAAATGACAAGGAATAGGTTTTTGCCAATTTCCCTTGACACCATTATTATTTTTATTTATTTTTTACTGGCATATTATTCAACATTTACAATAATAATTATTGTATACAATTATTGACACACAATAAAATACAAAAAAAAATTTAAAATTATAACATAAAACTCATTTTAAACACTTTTTGAATATTATATGTAAATACTAAGAGATCTTTGGTACTATGTGATCAGTCCACTGTAGTCGAAATTCATTGCTTGGGTTTTTTTTATTAAAAATGAAGTTATTAGGGAAGATTTACTTTTCTCAACATTCTTCTGAATTTTCTCCATATCGTCTTTTTGTCAGCTTCTACTTTGACTTTTTGAGCACTTTCCAGCATCGCCTGTGCAACATTAACCGCAACAAGATCTTTATTTTTGATAGCCTACTTTGATCTTTCGTTTGCATCTTATAAAAGACTATCAACTCCTTTTCGTTTCTGTTCTTCATCATTTTTCAGTCTTTTTAAAACTACTTCTTTTTCATCATCATTTGCGACAATACGCTCTTTTTCCTCAGCTTCTTCTTCCTTCTTTTCCTGTTCTTTCTTTAAACGTTGTTCTTCTAGGTACTGTCTATGATGTTTGTAGGCTGACTGGGTGAGATTCAAAAGCTCTTTGTTTATATGAACCAAATGTGCTCTTCCATCATAGAGTTGGTGCAAAGCGCCCTTAACATAAAGATAGGCATCCAAAGTTCTTTCAGACATACTAGCCCGATCAGACGTGATAACTCTCAATGAACTTGAGAAGCCTGTTTCAACGTCTGCTGAACCATGAGAAAGAGATAAAGCTGCTTTAACAAGCTTAGAGGCGAGTGGGTACTTTGTCTCACGTGCCTTATCAGTTTTTTTAACAAATTGGTTCCAGTAAACATCAATGGGATTATTATAAGTTTTTGTTATGAACGAATAAATAGCAAAGTACAGGTCGTAGGTTCAAATCCTACTTCCATTCATCAATAAGGGAGGCTACATCCAGATCAATAGGCAATACTTTTGCAACTTCACCGATGGTTCAATAAAGGTTTTGATGTCAAGGAAGACTTGGTAAAAATGTGTTTACAACTAGCAATGAAATGCTTTGTTGCTTGGACCATAAACGCCAGTTTGTCCTTTTCTGGTAACATTTTTAATTCTTTTGCATCTAGTCCGCAGTTTATTTCTTTAAGAGGAAGAAAACTTTTCTCGTCATTCAAGGAATCTAACGAGAAGATAACCTCAGAATGACATATAAGAGTCATTAGTCTGCTTGTTAGAGTTTTGATCTGGTCATACATAAGGTGAATCATAGGTTCTTCTTTCTGAAGGTATCCAGTAAACTGGGAATATATGTGCGCATTGGAGCAAGCAAAGTTTATTTCCACTTTCATTTTGTTAACTTGCAGGAGACTAACAATATTCTTGTATTGGGCTGATTTCGTTAAATCACTTTTATATTTTGGCACAAATACGATGAAATACTTTGTGACTGTTGGCCACTGTTCTAGGAGTCTTAGACCTACTGGCTCTAAAGACAACCATCTTGAAGAAATATGTTTGATGAATCTGTGCTTAGGTAAGTTGAGATCATTTTGAATTTTTTCGAAATCTTCCCATCTTGAAGGCCAACCGTCAAAAAGTCGTGAATCAGGAATATCAAATTTGAAGCATTATCACCAAGTTCTTTCATACCGCGCCTAAAAGCATTGTGAATTATATGAATGGTGCATGTACCAATGTCAATAAAATGAGAGATTCATTCATCAGGTTTGTAACTGCTTTATTAACATTGGGCTCATCATTACTGGGTTCGTAGTAATGTTGTGTCATCTATAGCTTCACACAGCTTACTAAACACTTTACCAGCGGTAGCTGACCCCATAAGAAAAGTCTGCAAATTCCTTGTAACAATCATTTCTTTAGATGGAGACCAATACCTAACGGCTGTTTGGAGTTCTTTAGATGATCCAGCATTAACAAATTCTTCAAAACATAATCAGAAAGGAGCACCATCCATGTCATCCAACATTTGTTTTTTAAAGAATGGTGCCAGAGCATCAGTAATCAGGTATTGTGCCTTTGTCCTTGACAGAGAAAAGTCTGAAGGAATAGTTGATGGAAACATTGCTTCAAATGTTTCTCGAATGTCTTGGCAGGATGGAAGCAGAGGAAAGTTTGCTGCCTTCATTGCCCAAATAAGTTCGGCTTAGCTGCACTATCTCTAATGTTGTACAACTGAACGGTTTGCAGCTTTTTATGTCACTAATACTAGTAGAAGGTGCACAGCCTTGTGAACCAACTGTGCATGGTCGAACTGAAGTCAGGTGAAGTTCTGAAGAGGAAAGTTTTTGTTTAATTCATCTTTATGCTTCCGAGAAGATGCATGCTGTTCAACGGCTTCATATCCCCACGAAATATTGAAAGTTTTTGCACAAATGGCACAGAACATTTCATGGTCACTAGTTTTACGTCCCCACTCAGCAACAATATGTCCATTATAGTCAGTCTTTTTTAGCCATTCGCTATTAAATTTACAGTTGCCCATATTTAAGTCTTTATGCAGAAAGAAATCGTTTTAAATACTAAAGAATCCAAACAAATTATTTCATTACATAGGATTATATCAGCAAAC
The DNA here is from genome assembly GCA_036346205.1 of Vesta saturnalis. NCBI lineage: Eukaryota > Metazoa > Arthropoda > Insecta > Coleoptera > Lampyridae > Vesta > Vesta saturnalis. Next base: position 630,945 of record JARFJB010000275.1, read on the forward strand.
CAGCACCTGAAACAGAAACACAGATGAAATGTACTGTTAAAGATGTTGCGGTACTATAAGGATCTGTTAGTGCAACAGGAATTTACAGCACCAATATTGTGCCCTTAGGTAACATCATTGGGCAAACAGTGCATTCCAGACTGCGTTTTATATGGATTGCAATCTCACAATAAGCTTTTAAAACCTAATCTAACAACTAATTTGACCTTAACATTTTTTGACAGTTTCTAACAGTTAGAAAGCAAGGAAATAAAATAAACTAGCGATATTGAGTACAACCTCATTTATTCAAAACCACTAAAAATTCAGCTCAAAAAAACTAACTTTACTGACCAATTTCAAAAAATACTGACTTGCTCAAAAATACTGACTTTACTGACCAGTTTGCAGCCCTGTAGAGACAAAAACAGTAATCTACGTCAGAATGACATTTAAATTAGATCGAGATTAATACATACCTGGGTGGTCGTAAAGGAAGGAATAAATTCAATATCTCGTAAAGCACAATTTTTTGAAAAATCGCTCGGACCCGTCGATTTTATATTTTTCAGGGCATATTTTACGAAAAAAATTTTATACAGGGTGTCTCAAAAATGATTTGCTAAAAAATTTTCAAATTTTTCAAATTGCAACAATTATTTTATTGCATTTTGGATTGCCCTTACAATTCTAAACATTTTCCATGTAGCATATGCTATACCTAAGTCCTAGCGTTTTGAGTTATTCGCATTCAAAGTTTAAAAATTGAAAAAAGGTCATGAAGAAAACGAAAAATAAAATAATTTTTATAACGTTTTATTATATCGAAAACAAAGATTCGTAAACTTAAAAATAATTTTATTTCAGCAAATGTTCGAAATGTCCTCCGTTAGTCAACTAACGCGCGAAATGGTTCGAAATGTGCAGCAGGAATTTGTAGATCGATTAGGCTATTGTCAGTTGACTAACGGAGGACATTTCGAACATTTGCTGAAATAAAATTATTTTTAAGTTTACGAATCTTTGTTTTCGATATAATAAAACGTTATAAAAATTATTTTATTTTTCGTTTTCTTCATGATCTTTTTTCAATTTTTAAATTTTGAATGCGAATAACTCCAAAACGCTTGGACTTAGGTATAGCACATGCTACATGACAAATGTTTAGAATTGTAAGGGTAATCCAAAAATGCAATAAACATATTGGGTTGCAATTTGAAAAAAAAAATTTTTTTAGCAAATCTTTTTTGAGACACCCTGTATAAAATTTTTTTTTCGTAAAATATGCCCCTAAAAAATATAAAATCGACGGGTCCGAGCGATTTTAAAAAATTGTGCTTTACGAGATATTGAATTTATTCCTTCCTTTACGACCACCGGTATAAATACATGTTAGCTTAAAAAAAATTCCAAATCCGCCTGCTTCTATAATATATCAATAATACAGTTCAATCATTTTTATTCATATTTAATTAATTTTTGGACTTACCTTGCTTTATATTAACAAAATTAATAAAGAAAAGTTAAAGTTAAATTTTCTTTAAAAAACATGACTACACTTTTTCTTATAAAATTAATCGTTACGCAGATAATGAAGAAATTTGAACTAACACTTTTACACACATTCTACATTCTTTTGCCGCTAAATTACGCGTCGTATCAAAAAATTGCACAGAACATAATTAATCTATATGTTTAAGGTCTATATCAGGGTATTTTTATATGTTTGAAATATGCATCTGTTTTAGAAATATTTGATAAAAACCAAAAACTCCCTCTAATAACCCCTACCCCTCTCCGAGGTTGGATTTCCACCAATATCTAATCAGCTACAGGCGGAATGAAATCAAGCTTATATACAAAATTTTAAGTACGTAGGTGTTTTCGTTATGGAGTTATCTTGGATACTAACATACATCCAGACATCATGGCCCATCTTGCCGAAACTAATGATTCGATTTCGCGATAGTGAAAAAAGTCGATTGCATAACCTTCTGTGCCTACATATATATATATATATATATATATATATATATATATATATATATATATATATATATATATATATATATACATATATATATATATATATATATATATATATATATATATATATAATATACAGGGTTATTCACGTTATACGACACGGAAGATTGTGGCTATATATCTTAGTTTTAAGAAAGTTTTATTTTTTGAGTGAATACATATCTATCAGAGGTACATTTTAAAATTATAGTCACAATATACAGGTTGTCCCAAAATACATGTCAAAGTTGTTTTTTTAAATGGGACACCCTGTATATTCTTACTTTTTCGATTTATACGGTCAAAATAAAAGTGAGTTTCATTAAGGTTTACCTCTACTAAACCTAAAGGCTTTTAAGATATATTGTATTTTGTGAAAATGTAGTAATAATTTCGACACGTTTGTAGTTAAATTTTCATGAGCGCTTCTGTACTAAATTTGGGTACTGTTCAACTAATTGAATAAGTTTCATGTTGCATTTGTGAAAAATTGATTATCTTATACAAGGTGTTCAAAAATGTTGACCTTACATTGTCAATATTTAAATTGCAATAACTTGGTTATTTCAAATGGAACCCCCTGTATTTCATATCAACGTCAGTTGTAGAATTTTATTCTCTATCAAACGATATTACACTTCCCTATAGCTAAATATTACAGTTCTCATGAAAAACTCACATTTAGTGAAAGTACACCGATTTTAACTATTTTAACATCTATCAAGTCAACCAAGAAATTTTATAGGTTAAATATAATTTCTGTCGGTTTATTTATGTCAGTTCTTATGTTGTGATTCATTCTGTCGAGTTAGTTTGGGAGTTCTATTCATTATCCAAAATGAAAGTTTACGGCAAAGAAGGAAGAATCGATATGATTTTTATTATTGGAGAATGTCTACAAAACTGTTTATTGGCGTCACGAGTTTACGCTCAGAGATTTCTAATAGAAATCACCCGAACAAATATGTTTTTGAAAGACTTTTGGCTCAATCCAGGCAATGTGGTGTTGAGTATAAAAGCCGACCAAAATAAAACCTGTGACACAGGACGAAGACACTGAATTTGATGTTATTGCCTCCGTAATAGAATATTAACTTTAGTCAAGCTAGCGTTTCTAGAATTCTTAATAAACATAAATACCACGATTATAAAATTCAACGTCACCAAGAACTTTCGGTAAATGATTTTGATAATCTAGTTACATTTTGTGTGTGGGTGCTGGATAAAATCGCAGAAAATGAAAACTTTTCCAATCTAGTTATGTTTAGCGATGAATGCACATTTCACAATAATGGCTGCGTCAACAGGCATAACTTCCATTATTATTCAGACTGCAATCCGCATCAATTTAGAACAGTTGATAATCAACACAGGTGGTCAGTTAACGTTTGGGGCGGAATAATGGGCGAATATTTAATTTGTTCATATTTTTTAATGAGCGTTTAAATTGAAGATTATTTTAGAATTTTTATCAAATGAACTTCCAATTTTATTAGAAGATATCCCCTTAAACAAGAGGGCGAACATGTGGTTGCAAATGGATGGAGCTCCGCACATTATCATCGTGATGTACGAGATTTTCTAAATACTCATTTCCAAAATCGTTGGATAGGAAGAAATGGCCCCAATGTTGGCCTCCACAATCTTCCGTGTTGTATAACGTGAATAACCGTGTATATACACACACACAATATATATATATATATATATATATATATATATATATATATATATATATATATATATATATACAGGGTGTCCGGTGAGGAACTGTACAAACTGAAATGGTATTTTCCTTGGGTCAATTTAAGTAAAAAGTCCCATAAACATAGGTCTGATTCGCAATAGTTACCCAGATACAAGCGTTTAAAGTTTATAAATGATCACATATTTTTCAAAAGTAATTATTATTAGTCAACTGGAAAAACAAAACCGAAACAGTCTGTCATTTATTCGTTTATGTTCTAATAATGACAAAGTGAATTGTAGTAAATCAAGTGTAATTTAAATTTAAAATGCCTTTTCAATTTTCTAACGAAGAGTAGCTGACATCATTTACATTTATGGATTTTGTACCATGTGGATTTTCATCTGACCACAAATGAGAATTGCGTGTATTGTTCACTCCATCTCTAGTAAATTGCGCCTCGTCACTAAATAAAATGAATGGAACTAGTTGTGGATTTTCTTGTAGCCACTGGCAGATATTCAACCGCAAAGCAAAATCTCCAGGTTCAAGGTGCTGAAAGTTTTGTGTATGATAGGGATACAAAAGCCCATCATGTAATGTTTGCCATACTGACATACGGGGGACTCCCGTTCGAGAAGAAATTCTTCTAACACTCAACCCTGGACTCCGATCAACCATCTGTAGAATGTTTTCTTGCTCATTCACATTTAACTCCACAGGACGATCAGATCTTATTGAAACTGATGGAAATGAACCATGAGTTCGAACGTGTTGAAACACAGAAGAAAAGGTTTGGTGATTTGGAATCCTCCTGTTGGGAAATCTTCGTTCATATTCCCTAACGGCAGCTCTCGCATTTCCATCACAAAATCCATAAATGTAAATGATGTCAGCATACTCTTCGTTAGAAAATTGAAAAGGTATTTTAAATTTAAATTACACTTAATTTACTACAATCCACTTTGTCATTATTAGAACACAAACGAATAAATGACAGATTGTTTCGGTTTTGTTTTTCCAGTTGACTAATAATAATTACTTTTGAAAAAATATGTGATCATTTATAAACTTTAAACGCTTGTATCTGGGTAACTATTGCGAATCAGACCTATGTTTATGGGACTTTTTTTACTTAAATTGACCCAAGGAACATACCATTTCAGTTTGTACAGTTTCTCACCGGACACCCTGTATAATATATATATATATATATATATATATATATATATATATATATATATACATATATGTATATATATATATATATATATATATATATTCGCAAATATCTACCTGCTATTTCCAATCTATAACTAATGTTGTCCATGCAGCTTAATTAATTTTAGTTACGTAATGTTTTAATTGTAATGTCAATCACCATTCTTTGTTTATTAGAGTAATACTTTTCTTTCTAGACAAAATGTTAAATTCATAAAAGTAAAGGTTAAAATGGTTAAATGGTTAAAAATTCAGTAAGGTTTAATGGCTTTTGCAACATTAGCCTACACTACTGATAGCAAAGCTTTGACTGAACGTCCCCTATTATCAGATTTCATGTTTTATCTAACGTTAACACTTTATGTAAATATAAAATGTACAAATATACAAATTTCCAAATTTTGAAACATTTAAAAATAAAAAACGATTTCAATATATACGTGTTGACATTTTTTACAAATAACGGATTAACAAACATCGCCTGTTGGTTTTCTAAAACAAGGTAAATAAAGTCGTTGGTGCTAATTGTAACGCGACCATATGCTAATGGAACAACCAGCCATTGAAATAATAATTTGTTTTTTTTTTTTAATATCCGACTGGCTCCTGTTCAAGTAAACATTATAAATAAATATTACCTAGTTAGTCATAATTAGAAATAAAGTAACATATTTATGAATATTATCTAAAAGCATTCAGTTGGTAATTAAAATTACCTACAATATCTGGGTAAACATTTATTACTATAAAATATTGAAATTGCAATTTGTTTCAGGCGTAAAAGAAATGTGTGGAGAAGAGTTAAAGAGGCACCAAGAACTTAAAGTTCTCGAACAACCACGTTTAGGTGGAATCTGCGATGGACTACCTCCATTAGGAAGTTCAGGCTCAAATGATGGAGATAAACCAACGAAACAGAAAAGACATCGTACTAGGTTTACACCTGCACAACTTAATGAATTAGAGAGGTGTTTTTCAAAAACACATTATCCAGATATTTTTATGAGAGAAGAAATTGCTATGCGTATAGGTTTAACGGAATCAAGAGTACAGGTAAGTCATACACTTATCACCTAATGTGGCATATTTGATTATAACGAAAGATTATAAGACTAGAAGCCATAAAAATATATAATGTTATTTTTGTGTGGGCTGATAATTTCTGCAATAATTATAAGTTTCTATCCTATTCACTCTTATTGCACAATTAATTAGCGATGTTAGATTAATTTGATCATTATGATTGAAGTGTAAAAATTATCACGTTTAAATATAAAATTTTATAATATGTTAAGCTCATAAATCTCTGTGAAATTGGTATAAATTCTAATTTTAACTATATCAAACAAGTAGGCCTTCGTTTGTATACAATTTTCGTACAAAATCCTCCATGTAGCTTCCCTAGCTTACCTTATACACCGTATAACCCCAAATCTAATCCCCAAACCCCTTAGGATTCTCAACTTATTCCAACTCGTCCTACTATAATTAATATGAATTGAATTCTGGTGTATATAATACTTAAATATTGTCATTTTAATTTTATTTTGTATTTTAATTATACTTTCAATAGTTTAAAAAAACGTGACGAAATCAATGTTATCCATTACATGATTTAATGGATTTTACTAGCTTACGTAAACAATTAATGGGTTAATTGTTGTAAAATCACAATAATACCAATCGATATTAATCATTAGTGTGGTTGATTAACATAGTGATTGGCTTGTTTTATGTTGTAATATAAATAATATTGTAATTAATCCAATGTTTATAAGATGGACACGAAAAGTCAATTAGAGTATGTGATACTCATAAAGTAAAATAAATCAAAATTTTTTGTTATACATCCTTCTGCAAAATAGTAGCTTAGAGTCCTGAAAATATTCCCAAAAATGTTGATTTTTTTCCTGTTTGAGTTAATCTCAAAGACATCGCGCCATATTGTGCAAATAGGTTCTTTGGAAAGCATTCTAGGGATAAGTAAATAATAGTATTCATTACTTCTTAATTTTTTTTTCGAAACTACAAAATATGGATTACGTTAGTAATTTTTAAATCAGATAAAGATCCCAATTAAATTAATTTACATAAACCTTAAGAGTATTTTGTGAAATTAAATGATTACAATTAATTTTCTTTAAATTTGCTTTTAAAAACATTACTCTGTTTCGCATTTATGAAATAATTATTTACTTTTCCCAAATCACAGTAAGAAAGAGTTAATTTGAAAATTGCTCACGTAAAAATTATAGGTTAAGTTTGATTAATTAAATTTTAACTGTATGTATGTGCAATCTTCAATTAGACGAATACATTTTTTTTTTTATTTGCAAAATGCACATTAAGTGATTTTAAGTTTTTTTACACTATTACTCTTCGATTCACTATTTCAATTACATTCTGCAACATTAATCGGTTTAATTAAACTTAATTTAAAAATTGACACTTATTAATTTCTAATTTACTTACACAACCATTTAATTCACTTACAACACAATTATAAAATGTAATGCATTTCACTTGCTTGCTTACGTAAATAATTAATAAGTTAGTTGCTTAAAAATTACAATAATGTCAATATTAAACATTTGTAAAATTGCCGATTAATGATTGTCGGCTTTTTTACACTATTACTACTCGATTCATAATTTAAATTACATTTTGCACATTCTAACTATAATGAGGTTATCCGTACTTGTGATTTCTTTTATAAAGTATACCAGAAATTAAATTTTCTATGAATAGTATAATTGCCATTAATCGGCTTAATTACACTTAATTTAAAAATTGGCCCTTATTAATTTCTAACTTACTTATACAACACAATTAAAAAATGTAATGGATTTCACTTGCTGGCTTACATAACCAATTAATAAGTTAATTGTTTAAAAACTACAATAATGACAATATTAAACATTCGTGTGGGTGATTAACATAGTGATTGGCTCGCTTTATGCCATAATGTAAGTAAGGTTGTCATTGCTCAATGTACTTAGAATGGAACGAAAAGTCAATTAGAAGATGTGACGCTCATATAGTATAGTAAGCGCAGCGATTGAAGTGAAACTTATCAAATTAAAAAGTAATAGACAGTAAAATCTTTAAAATTTTATTTGTTCTGCTACTATATGTAAAAAGGTTGCTTTGGGTCCGGAAAGCATTCCCGAAAATGCTTTAATTTCTTGCCTATTTGAGTGCAAATGGCTTTTTGGGAAGCATTCGATGGATAAATAAATAATGTAATATTTAATTATTATAAGTTTTGTTATGAACGAATAAGTTCAAAAGTAAATATGTAATTAAAAACAATTATTAAGTTTATTAAATGCATAAACCAAAAATTTACCACGAGTAGGGTTTGAACTTACGATATGTACTTTGCTAGTAATTTTGAAAAGACCACGGCCTAATTAAATTAATTTCCAGAATCATTAATTAATTTTTACTGCATGCATGCTTTTTTCAATCGAAAATTTGCGCATACAGTGACTTTAGGCTATTTACACTATAACTATTCATTTCAAAACTTAAATTATACTTTGTTATTAACTAATCATTCTAACTTATGCATAATTAATACGATTTTCGTATAAATCGTTCCAGTATTGGAAGTAAAATTTTTAATAGTTTGGTAGTTGTAATTAATCGGTCTAATTAGATTTAATTAAAAAAATTGACCTTTGTTAATTTCTAATTTACTTACATAACCATTTGATTCACGTACCATACTATTACAGAATGTAATGCATTTAACTTTCTTGTTTACGTAAACAATTAATAATATAATTGTTTATAAAATTACGTTAACGCCTATATTAATCATTTGTGTGGTTGATTAACATAGTGATTCGCTTGCTTTGTCCTATAATATAAATAATGTTGTCATTCCTCAATACATTTAACATGGACAAGAAAAGCCAATTAGAAAAATTTAGACCCATAAAGTTGCATAAATGCAGTGATTAAAATGAAATTAAAGAAAATTAACCGTTGGAAAAGATATATTGTTTAAAATTACAATTGTTTGAACTTCTATCTGTAAAATCGTAGCTTTGGGCCCTGAAGGCATCCTCGAAAATGCTTTGATTTCTTACACCTTTGAGTTATTCTTTATGGAATTGCGTGGTATGTGTCCTTTTGGGAAGCATTCGTTGGGTAAATAAATAATATATTATTTACTTCGTTAATAACTTTGAAAAGATACCAAATCCTAATTAAATTAATTTCCATAATCTTCAATTGAACAAATACTGTTTTATGAAGAAACATGGTTAAAAGCTAATTCTCTTTAAATTTGATTAAGACCAAATTATTCGGTTTCTTTTTTATTCTGAAATAATTATTTACTTTTACTCCAACCATATTTAGAAGGAATCGCCTAATTGTCGCATTTTGTAGTTAATTGGAAAACTGCTGAGACCAAAATTATAGATAAAGTTTGACTAAATTTTTACTTGTACCCATTTACTGTTTTCAAACGAAAAATTGCGCATAAAGTGATTTTAGACAATTTACACTATTACTTTTCATTTCAAAATCTAAATTACAGTATTAATAACTAATCATTCTAATTACTGTGACTAGCTTATCCATACTTGATATGATTTTCTTATAAAGCCTTCCAGTGGAAATTAAATTTTCAATAATTTGGTACTTTTAATTAATCGCTCTGATTAATTTTAATTAAAGAATTGACACTTCGCTTACCATGCCATTAAAGAATGCAATACATTTCTCTTTCTTGTTGACATAAACAATTAATAAGATAATTGTTAATAAACTTACGGTAATGCCTATACTAATATTCGAATGGTAGGTTAACATAGCGATTGGCTTGCTTTGTGCCATAACATGAATAATGTTAGTGGAGTTGATCGGCATATTTCCACAGTTTTTGCTTTTGGAACGCGACGTTTCGGAAGCGGACTCTGCTTCCGTCCTGAGAAGGACTGTTTTCGCACTTGAGTCGAGTTCAAATGTTATATATAATTTTCTCACAAGCACTTGACTACTCTCAGATTCGAACTTGGTATGTTATCCCATTGGACGCGGTGGTCTTCGTTACAGACATGTTCGGCGATTCTTGATCTTTCTGTTTCGCCCTTGCGGACGTTGTTCTTATGTTCCTGCGTTCTCACTTTGAGTGGTCTACTGCTCTCTCCTATGTATGCTCTACGCATTCGCATGGTAGGTTGTATGCACAATTCTTTGAATTGTGATTTCCATTGTATGGTTTGGTTTTGGTGAGTATTCCACTGAGCGCTCTGGTCGATTTTAAGGCAGTGCGTATCTTGTATTTGCTGCCTATCCTTCGTATTTTGTCTGAGGTACCTTGTATATATGATATTATCGCTGTATATTTAGGTTCTTCTTTTGCGGTTACCCTTTCCCTGTTTAGGTTAGGTTAGGGTAGCCATTTTCTTTGAGTGTTCTAGCGCTATTTTCTTTGTTCAGGTCCTCTTGTTTTGAACACACTGCTTTTGCTCTACCGTGCAAGCATTTTCCCACACCTCACTTCACGTTTTTGTGGTAATTGGAGTAGTCGTGTAGGTAAATTCGCGTGTGGGTAGGTTTCCTATATCCACTTGTCGTGAAAGTATTGTCATTCCTGTGTACAAGTACATCCACGACTCCAATTCCATTGTGAATTTTATGGAGGGTGCGCGGCTGTTTAGATGACCTGGGAATTCATCTAGCTTATGCTTGCCGTGTTGCCAAACTACGAAAGTATCTTCCACGTATCTAAGCCATATCCTTGGTTTCTCTGTGAATTCGGATATCGCTTGGTCTTCAAAGTCATATATATATATATATATATATATATATATATATATATATACACAGTGTGACCATTTAAGTCCGCACCATATGGGGATTTTGTTTAACTTTGACTTTAGCATAGATCTGATTATCGCATCCATTTTTACTTCAAATAAAACCAAAAATGAACTATAGTAAGTTGGTTTTACAACCGACGTCGCCTGTCAAAAATTACATTTTTAAGAAAAAAACGCATAAATTGCCCGAATTTCGAAAAAATATATTAGAAGAAGTTGTTCATTTTGTCATTTTAAACCTTTGCTCAGTATGCGTGATAGTGGGGAACCCATCGTCATCCCAAACTCTTGTTGGTAGAATTTGTCTTCTACCTGGAAGTATATAGTTCTAATGCATATTGTCAGAAGTTCCATTATTGTGTTTACTGAGAGTTGCGTGCGTTCGTCTAACGTTTCATCCTTTTCCAGCTTGTCCCTTATGATAGTTAGTGCCTTATCGGTAGACACATTTGTGAATAGATTCACAATGTCAACGCTTACCAGTATTTCTTCGTGGTTTGGTTGGAAGTTTCTGATGGTTTCCACAAAGTACTCCGTGTTCTTGACCATGGACTCGGTGTTTTCCGATACGGGTGTGATGATATCTAGCAGATAGTGTGCTAATGGGTGACAAGATGAATTTGTCGAGCTCACAATTGGCCTCAGAAGAATTCCTTCCTTGTGAATCTTTGGTAGGCCGTACAGATGACGAGGTTTGCTGTAGTGTGGGGTAAGTCTAGTTCTCTGGTAATCGGAGAACTCTTTCGATTGATGTTGTCGTCGCGCTCCTAAAGCAAAAACTGTGGAAATAGGCCGATCAACTCC
>JARFJB010000275.1:647500-655000 GCA_036346205.1 Vesta saturnalis
AGTATTAAGATAATGTTTCGTGCATTGCGGATAACGAGTACTTTATGGATCTATCAAATAATATTGTCTTTCGTATCGTTTGGGACTCTCAGTATCTTTCTTAATCGGTGTACGGAGTACCCATTTTCTACCTTACCGTTTGTTTTAGATTACACCACCGTCTGTCTTCCCTGAAATATTTGCGAAAATTTAAAAACCGTTTAATTAAAACTGAAAAATTTGTAGGACGTCATTAATTAAATGCAGTTATTACATGTAGGTGTTATGGTACTATTACTACCGCACCGTTACTAATAAGATACATAGTACGGTCTTAGACTTTGGTAAGGAGTAAGTAACATCTTTTGTAGTATTTTAATTGATTTTGGATTATAAGCTAAATAAAGCAAATACAACGTGATCAATTACAAGTGTAGTGTAGTGGTATGACAAAAATCCCTAGTTGTTAATATTGTTGTGTTTTGCAGTTGGCTGCTTTGGATTTTTAGTGTGGTTTTAGTCGTTTTAGTTTATGGTAGTTTATGTCATATTATACCTTCGTTTTTCACTTTTGTATTTTCTTGAGTTATTTACAAACTGTCTATATCAAGACAAATTATATATTCTGAATTTCAAATTGTGATATCGAATTTAATCGTCATGCCGTTTTCAATCGAAAACACGACACATTCATTGTTGTGGCTCATTTTCGTAACGGCTTCCAAGATGGTAATGGGCAATGGCATTATTCATTGCAATCATGCATCGATTAATTTACTGTTAAGTACCCAAATGAAAATATTAGTTACGAAACATTTAGTCAACATCGTAATCGATTGATAGCTCGATTCATGGAAACTGGTAGTGTTTTAAAACGCAAACGTGAAGCTTCGGCTACTGTTTTGACAGAGGACACCTTATCAGATATCCAAGCAAGGATGAATGCAAGCCCCAATAAATCTTTGCGAAAACTATCTGCACAAACACGTATGAAAAATTTTACCATACAAACATAATTTTACATAAATAATTTTTAGATGTATCCTATGGAAGTGTCCACACTGCAGTAAAGAAGAATTTACATTTGTACCCGTACAAGGTGTCGGTATTACAACAGTTGCGAGATAGAGATTTTCAACTTAGAGGTAAACTACTGTCAGTGGTTTAACAATACGATGAACAATGATTTACTGGATGTATCTTTTTTTCTGATGAAGCTTGGTTTCATCTGTCCGGTTACATAAATAGCCAAAATTATCGTACGTGGTCTGCAGAAAATCCACATATATTTCGAGAAACTACCTTACACCCTATCAAGGTCGGTGTCTGGATAGCAATGTCGCGACAACGAATATTTGGACAAGTATTTTTCGATGGCACAATTACTGCGGCAAGATACAGGGAAATACTTTTACAACCATTTATTAATAATTTGGATCATCGTGAATTACGAAACGGGTATTTCCAGCATGACTCCGCTACCCCACATACTGCACAGGCTACACTTAATTATTTACGAGACTTCTTTGAAGATAGAATCATTAGTGTAAATCGTTGGCCACCGAATTCACCAGACTTGACACCGTTAGACTTTTTCTTTTGGTTATTTAAAAAACAAAGTGTTCAGCAGAAGATTGCATACTCTTCAAGAATTGCGAGATGCTATAACTCATGAAGTTCATAATATTGGTGCCGAAATGTTACAAAATGTATTTGCGAATATGCAACGTAGGGTGAACTTATGTTTACAATTTAATGGCGGTCATTTTGAACATATGCTGTAAAGCAAAATGTGATAACTAATGTGTACCTAAAGAGTTAAAAAAATTGTAAAAGACATTGTCACTCCATAAACATGTACATGTAAATTATAACATTTAAATACTTAAGATTCATTATTTTGTAATGATTTAATCCAATCATTAAATAATATTTTACTTATTTTGTTGTATGTTATAGGGATGCAGTCTAATCAAATACAAAAGAGTCATTATTTAAATTTAGATAATATTTTATAATATGTATAAGTTAATGACCTTCATACAGATTTGAAACTGATCGTAGTTTTTACTCGAACCATGCGCTAGAGTAGCTAGAGCAATACAGCTTCTTACCAACCTATCAGTGGTACACTTGAAATTGATCACTCGTTACCTACTCTAGGTTGTACTCATAAATATGAGTGCATGCGTAGATTGTAAATAATGCCAGTTTCATTTATTAGGGAATTCATTAAAGGGCATCACGTAAGGACTTTGGTTTATTTCTCTTGGTGCATATTCGCTTATTCAGTTATGTACGGAGTAAAAGGATAAATATTTATATTTTAAACGTTAATTTTAGTATGTCGTCCATTTGCTGTTTAGAATGTGGCGCTAGTATGAAAGTTATTTTATTGCCTAGGACGTTTTTAAGGAATAACTGGAAGTGTCCTAGTAATTGTTTGTAAGGAGTAGCGTTGGCCCACACAAACTGAGTAAGTTGGATAACATCCAATGTATCTGCATACGCGCTAATTATGCTGCTTTACCTTTGATCCGTAACAAAACTCACGAACAAAATAATTGTCCTCATAGGCCAGGAATGGAAACAGTTTACTCAAAAATAAAAACTGACCAATTGCGTATTCACTAAGAACTAGTCACATCTAGTGACATTAATCGACCTGTACACTTTCTGAACAAACCTTAAATTCCAATAACAAACTTAAAAAATTTACAACTTTTTTGGTTCCAAACCTCTATGAAACTTTATGTTAAAATGAGGAAGCTATGTTGTTACTCAAAAAAATAGTAACGAAAGTTTACGTTTTTGAATTTATGAAATTTGAAAAAGTGAAAACGCAAAACATAAGCCTGCTATTAACATAATAGTTTGATAAAGGTGTAAAGCCAACTATGGGATACAATTTTAGTTAATATCTAGATCCTTAATAAATTAAATGTTATTAAACTACCTTCAAGATGACAAATCAGAACACCCTCTAACGGACGAAGGCTAACAGTGAAAAATGTCATAATCAAAGAGCAATTTTAATCAAATTATTCAGAGTATGGTGTAAGTGTAAAGTTGTGAAAAACATTCACACAAAGATACACAATTGAAAACCCAAAATTATTTTAAAGTGATTGTTTTGAAGTAAAGCCATATTTGCAGATTATGTTGAGGTATAATGAAAATTAATATTTCTACCTATCAAGTAAATGTAGAAGGACAGTTAGTGTTGAATGCCACTAAAGTAAATAAGGTGGTTATTGTTTAAAGGCACTTTAGTTGGTTGTTGAAAATAAAACAATATTACTGTGCGGTGATACCGGCTGCACGAGTAATAGCTTTTAAAAAGATACGGTCTGACATTTTGGGCGAAGAAAATAATTAACTGACATAGACACCATTGAATGTAAGATTGTTTTTTTTTTATCTACTAAAAATTATTATGACGGTTTATCCATACCGTAATTATTTAGTTTTTCGTTTGCTTGATTTTAAATAAGTGATCCATTCGATATCCATACACGCAGGTATTTTCTGTATAGTCATAGGTAGGTTAATTAGTAGCGCTTAGAATCGAAAATTATCTGGTGTGGAACAATACACGATCTTCCAACCTAGTTAACGCGTCGGATCAAGAAATTGCATAATCAATCGATATGTTTAAGGTCTATATGCAGGTATGTTTATTTCGCTGAAACGTGCAGTCGTTTTAGAAATATTTGATACAAACCAAAAATTGCCTTCAATACCCTCCTCCCCCTCTGCGCAACTGGATTTCTCCAAAAATCTAATCAGCTCCAGGAGAAATGAAATCAAGTTTAAATACGAACTTCAAGCACACAGACACACACACCCACTCACGCATGCACGCATACACACACGCACACACTGGCACTCACACATGAACGGACGCACGCATCCACCCACACATACTGACACACATATGCACGGACGTACACACGCACACACCTACACTCACGGGCAGGCGCATACACGTACACACGCTCACATTCCCACACACACCCACACGCACACGTACACGCTCACACAAGCACACACACGTACACTCACGCACACACAATCACACACACACGCGCGCACACTCGCACGCGCCCGTATACATACACATACACACACTCACGCATCATGAGCGATCTCGTCGAAACGTCGTAAAATGGACCAATAAGGCAATTTGACCGTAGTGAAAAAGATGTCTCTTGCGTAACCCTCTATACCTACATATGTGCATGTAGATTGGACGCGTAAAATTGATTTTATTTGCAATTGCTTATTTTGATTATACATTGATCAAATTTAATAACTTAAGTGTTATGGTGAGAATAACCGTAGTAGTAGAAGTTGAACTTTTAATAAAAAATTAGTTACTATTGTTTGAAGAAAAATAAGGGGAAACCTAATTGAGGTGACCAAAACTAATGTTTTATGAATTTACATGTGAGCTTAACGTCATCTTTAATGGTTAGTTGTTTTGAGAACTGAGACATATTTATTGACGAATTGTTTTGCATATTTATTCTTCTACAAAATTTAGAGATACAAGGTTTTGTGAACAACGCTGTTCCAAGTTTCTAATATGGACAATTTACACACAATTAGTTGAGTTGATCGACCTATTTCCACAGTTTTCGTTTTTACACCCCGACGTTTCGGAAGCTTCCGCCATCAGGCTTAGTCCTGACAAAAACTGATTTCACACTTGAGGCAAAGTCATTTACTATGATATTTCCCAAGCACTTAACTACTCTCAGATTCGAACTTACACGTCTGGTACCTTAACCGCCAA
The DNA here is from genome assembly GCA_036346205.1 of Vesta saturnalis. NCBI lineage: Eukaryota > Metazoa > Arthropoda > Insecta > Coleoptera > Lampyridae > Vesta > Vesta saturnalis. The sequence goes on from JARFJB010000275.1 coordinate 652,278, forward strand.
GGCATTGAGTATACATTTTTTTTTTTGGTCTCGTCATTAGTAATATTATCTATTAAAATTTGAAAAATTGAAAACATAAACATAAGCCTGCTATGAATATAACAGCCTGATAAACATAAAAAACCAACTATGGAATACAATTTTAGTAATAAATAAATAACTTAGATCAACAAAAAAATTAAATATTGTTAAACTGCCTTAATTTTTTTTAATGATCTAGTTATTTTTTACTAAAATTGCATTCCATAGTTGGTTTTCTGCGTTTATAGGGCTGTTATAATAATAGCAGGTTTATGTTCATGTTTTCAATTTTTCAAATTTTACAAAATTATTTCAACATCTTTAACCCTTTTCATAGATAATATTACACTGATGAAGATAACTGTAAGTATTATCGAAACGTTTAGATGTTTAGATTGTATAACTTTAATATACGAATATACCATTAAAAAAACCCAAACAAGTATTTTAATATGCGTAATAATGGTGAAAGTTTACATACTTATAAGTTGAAATAATTACTTTCATTATTGAATATTTTTTGGGTGTTTTTAATTAAACAGTTTAGAGTTTCTTTATAAATTTTTAATTAGCGTTCAGTGATTATCTTTTAAGGTAGGGAATTAGGATGCTTTAACTTCTTACTACATTTTTGGTATCGATTTGATATTATTTTAGTTAATATTTACGGATTGGTGATTTTATGCATTTATCCAGTATACGAGGTGAGTGAGGAGAGTTTTGTGAATTATATTTTCAATATGGGCGATGCAAATATTACTAAACGTTGTAGTGTTTTGGATTATGGTCGTCTTCAATATTTATGTAGTGCCCGTTTATTTATTATTTTAGATTGAACTAAAATTTATTAAGCTTAGCTAAACGAATGTTTATTTTTGAGATTTAGGGGAGTATGATGAATTTTGGTGTGGAGAGTGAGTTAGTTAGTTACCGAGTAGGCTATGATTTGGTTTCCGCGATCAATCAAGGTTTTTACCATCTTCGCCTGTTAGTTTTGTGAACAAAATTTAAATCGTCATAACTCCTTTTGACATTTTATTATCGAGTCTGAGCTTATTTATGGGATTTTGAACTTAGTTTTCAGGTTCTAGAAACCTTACAGAGAACCAGCCTCTCTTCGATTGTAGTTAGTCGGCAATCCGTCCGAATTTGGCGTGTAACAATATCATTAATTTTGTCCGCATATTAAAATCACTACTAGTCCAATTATAAACTGACACTATAAGTAAGGGACGCGGTGAAATTTATCTACCACCTTAAATGGAACTCGATAGGGCATGTAGACGCAAAAAGAATGCCTGGAAATTGGATACAAAATAGAAAGAGATGGCTAGAGTTCAGCAGTGGACGGGATAAGCTAAATGATGTTGATGATGATGACTATAATCAAACGCATGAACCCTATTATGCAATGTCATTTGTTATACAGTAGGTTCTTTGGGAATCAAAAATTACGCATAACTGTTTATTGTTGAATATCGGCTTCCTTAAAATCTTAAATTTATTTCTTCACAATTTCCTGACATGATTATACAAAGCTACTTGTATCTTTAGCTTCAGTAGTGATTGTAGCGTCTTTCGTGTGAATTCAGTTGAATCGATCAACATCAATAATAATTAAAGTATGTGTCTGTAATTAAAGAAAGATTAAATATATAAAATTCAAAACGCATTAAAAATATGATTTATGGCTTTATATATTGACAACAAATCAATACATGCGCATTTCAGAATTAATACCGTCAATCAGCAGGTTTATAAATAGAACGAAATGGATTCAATTTTATTTAAATAAAAATTTGTAAAGTCTTCATGAATGTGTACACCTCATTCAAAATCAAACCTACTTGAATAAAAAGAGTGAATGTTATAAACCTTACTACTAAACGGATAATAAATTCTAACACTCAAATATCATTTAAGTAATTGCAGTAATAGTATCTTTATTTATTTTACTAACATTAATTTTTTTGTATTTTTTATTTTTTTCTGAAGTAAAAAACTTCATAGAAAACGTAACATTGATGGTTAACAAAGAATTTTACGCATTTCACATATAACTGCGAAATGCCGTTTCAGACTTCACTTCTTTGTCTTGTTGATCCTATCCAAAGCAACTATACTGACCTACACCTTGATTTTATTGTCTACAAATATGTCTAAGTCTTTTACAAAGAACAAATGTTAAAATGTGAGATGTTATTCTTTCTGATGTATTTTTTACTTGTGTTACCTGTGGTTAAATAACAAAATTACATATTTTGCCATTCCAACCACTTAAGTTAGAGTTTTGTTGCAGTGTTCGTTTTAGTACTAGATAAAGAAGATAATTATACCATGGTATTAAATTAAAATTTCCTCGCTTACGTCGTAGCCTACCGACTTCTAGTATTTCCACAGAATACCTGTTTTGTGGTGATTCTGACAATAAATACAGGCAGATATCAAATGTGCGAGTTAAAAAAAGACAATATGCAATGGACTGAAGTTTGATTTTAATACATATCTTTGTAACACAATTTTTAGAAAAAAAGTCTGTGTTCGTACACAGCACTGTTTAGGTAAGCAAAAATAGGATTTTCTGTAAATAAATGTGTAGACGGGTTCAACTGTCGATAACCATTCCTTCGGTTAAAAAAAAGTTTGACATCTCGAAATTCATTAATTTTTTGTTGCTACTAATTTTAACTAACAATATAACA
>JARFJB010000275.1:660000-662500 GCA_036346205.1 Vesta saturnalis
GACGAGCCTTCCTCGGTCAGCTCATTGACGTCGAGACGCTCTATAGATACATTAGCAACATTAATATCCTCCATATATTGTTTTCAATGCTTCCTCAACTGTTAATCCATCCCTAAAAAGAAAAATACCATTGTACGAGAATACGGTAGTCGGAGTGACTAGAGTTACCATATGGCAACGCTAACCGTTTTAACAAAATATAGTATTGACCTGAAGATAGCAATTATCTAACCTACAGTAAAGCACTCTATTCAAGATAAGGTTACCGTATATTTAAATTGTGCCAATGAATTATGTGTATTTGTTTTATTACTTACGCAAACTTGATGTTCATTATGAAACACATACTTTCCAAAAACAGTCTAAGTTTCGCTAAAAAAGGTAACACATGCGAACAAGTTTTAATTTGCTAAATACTAAGTTAACACACCACCAGAAGCGGGTGCCACCTCTAGTTCTGGGTGCGAATTGCAAGTTACAGAGACCTTTGAAATCACTGCAGTAAGTGTTGCCATATGGCAACGCTAGTCTCTTATGGGTTAATTCACGAGTGACGAGTGAATTATCTTTCACAAGATTTAAATGTCCCTTTATCGCCGTGTATAATATTTTATTCTAGTTGAGTTTCATATTTAAATTATTAAGAATTGAGAAATATTGTTAAGTTTATCGTAAATGTCAGCAGTTAACGTTAAAGCGTCTCTGGAGATTTGTATTGGATAAAAGAATAAATACATATCATTCATAGGAAAATATTGCAACTGTGTTAATTGCCGATTAAATTATTTCGATTATTGACAGCCTATATTAACGATCATGCTTGTTAAATAACTATTTACCTACACTATGGTTAGTGTTACCTTAGCATCATATTTCAGTGTATAAAACTGTATTTTAACCGCAAGCACAATGTAAATAAAATAAAATGTAGTTTCTTGGAAAAATGAAACTACGAGATGTCGTCAAGTATTATTGGCAGTGTTCTGGAATTTGATGAAAAGGTAAACGATATATTCTATATTTACATATCTCGCATATAACATTCTTTAAAGACAATCCTGCAGCGGGAACTTTTAATTGAACGGTTTGTTGTTTTTTGATACTTTTTACATTCGATGTATAACAGTCTTCCTCTGTAATTTTAGTGTAACAAGATTGTGTGTTAATACCTTCATTTCAATTGGTTTTATTTAGTATGCAACATGATAGTGGAATACGGGCACCCTCCCCTCCACTTTATTTTGTGACGTCACAAGCCCAACCCCTCGGGACACCTTAACCTTCACCCACGTGTGGGTCTTATTTTTGCCTTAAGATCGACCTTGGGGGCTTGGAGCTAGTCTGGGGTTGACCTCGAAGTTGACCTTGGGTTGGGAATTTGTATTCTAATAAAGGGTCCTAGTGTTGTAATACAGGAACTTGTTTTTGGGTTTCGCCCCCTGTTACAAAAATTGTATTCTAATAAGAGAGAGAGTCTGGTAATGCATGTAGAGATGGCGTAAGACTAAAAATTATATATGAATTAAAACGCTTAAACCATATTACAGATAAAAGCAGATGGATTGAAAGCTAGCGTTTATGTCTGTCTAACATGAAATTTAAATATCATTCTGCCGGGGATAAATGTTTTTGTTTCTACAATATGATTTATTTTTTGTAATGCATTTATTATAAAAGAGATTGCATAATTGTTAAAATTATTACAGGTATCGTAAGACTAAAAATTAAATATTAATGAAAATGATTAAACCGTATTATTGATAGAAGCAGATGGACTTGGTATTTTTGAAAGCTAGTGTTTATGTCTACCTAACATGAGGTTTAAATATCAGTCTGTCACGTATAACTGTTTTTACAATGTGGTTTTATTTTTCGTAACGCATTTATTATAAAAGACACTGCATAATTGTTATTAAAATTATTTCATTTCTTTTAAGTTCCATTTGTAGGTTGCGAATTTTATTACTGCAACATACTTATTTTACCTCGAGAAAGGCCACCTTCAACATTATACATATAAATGAGTAAATAAGTTGCCAGTTAGCTTTACAAAACATGCTTTAAATGATTTTCAACTTGATAATTATACTTTTTTTAAGTTTTATTGTGTACTCTTTTTAATAGTGTTATCAATTAAAAGTAAATATTGAAGGTTTTAATAGTGTTATCAATTATTGATTCAAATAAATATTAAAGGTCGACTGCTAAAATTACATTTGCAAGGTTTACGCGGAAAATAAATCCGTTAATACGTTGATTAATACACATATGCATTATAGGTTGTTTTTACGTTTCACTGCGTGCTCCTTTTAATAGTGTTATCAATTATTAATTAAAGTAAATATTTAAGGTTGAATGTTAAAATTATATGTACAAGGTTTAAGCAAAAAATAGATGCATTAATACGTTGATTAATAAACTATGCATTATATACTGTTTTACTTTCATCTGTGCTCCTTTTAATATTATATATATATATATAATATATATATATAATATT
>JARFJB010000275.1:665000-680000 GCA_036346205.1 Vesta saturnalis
AATTACCCTACTTTGTTCTAATGAAACAGTTGGTAGAGTACTCAATTCCACCGCACTTTCAATCAAAGACGATTTTCATATTCACAGTCTGACACTCTCCTTAATTCCCAACTTGATATAGCAGAGTGACATTGTTTCTTCTTTCATAAAAAGTGGCAACCTTGAATGTGACAATTATTTATTTTTTAATGTCTACTACTGGAAGACCACACAACGTGAGGTACTACATCAAGGTATCCACAATCATAAACGCCGCTTCAATTATTTTCATAAAAAAAATAATTCACTAGATGAGGTAATTTTCAATCTTTGTTCTAAACCCACTGATAGACATAGAAAAACAATGATACTCTAAAAGATCTGAATTATCCTTTGACACCAAGAAACGTTAATCTTATGGATATCGCCTTACTAAAGAAAACATTGCCAGACCATTATTTAATTTTAAAAATCATCATACAGAACACCTTAAAGCAGATTGTGAAACTAATGTAGAACCACACGTGTCAATTATATTGTCCTCCGGGCACCAACATCTATTAAGAGTGTGCTTAACAAATGGTGGTAGCTAGTTTCGACACCTTAAACTACTATAAAAATTGATATTATGTATAGAAAACTACTAAATAGGTGTTGAGATACGTATCAGACCTTTAAACCACCTTTTACCTAAGGTTCATCAAAGGTAAGTTTAAACGAACGAACAAAGGATCTACCTAAGGTTCCATCGATGAAAACATCCCAAAATGATGTGAAACCTGGAAGAGGAACTCTTAACGAATAATGAAGTTTTTTTTAAATATCTAACATCCTAAAAATTGTGATAATATTGGTAAGTAAAGCAGGCCTGGTTAGCAAAATGCATAGTTAAACCGATGAAAGTTCCATATTTGAATCAAAGAGAGACTGGCTAACTGAATTTAAATTTTACCACTCGTGTGGTTAACATCTTAAGGTTATGTCTCACAAACATTGTGCTAAAAAATAATAGTGTAACGATTTCAAGCTACATTCTAAGACTTACAAAGTTAATTAATAATAAAACTTTGAAAAAAGTGAGATACAATTTTTACAAAAATTAACAGATGCTTATATTTAGGTGCTGATTGCGATACAAGTTAGATAATGTAGTGTTGCAAATTGTATAGAGGGAAATGTAAAGTGAAATTAATTCAGAATAACATAAACTTTGTTAGAGTTGAGGTCAAGAGTTAGGGTCTTTCTCGTATTGCTTATGGATTTCTAATATCTCCAAAAAATCGAGTATTTCCCTTCACTACATACACAAAGTTTTAAAGTTTTCTAGATCAAAGTTATGACTAGTCAATAAAATATGATGTGGAAATGCTGATTTTTGTAATGTTTGCTATTTTTAATACAATTAATGTGTTCTGAGAATCTATTTCTCAAAGGGCGTCCAGTTTGACCTATGTAATTGCATTGACAAAACAGATTTCTGTTTATTTTGTTTATAAACGCCTGATTGAGAAAGCCCATCTGTTCTGTCCATAATATTCTTCAATGAAGACTTGATGTTTTTATTGTTAAAGGACACGTTTATATTAACATAATGTTCACGCCATTCACTTCCGGGTAGGCAAAACAATCCCTACATATTATTTATTTTTCATTCGCAATCTTTCTCATTCCTTTCCTATTCTTGAATGTATCTCTAGCTTCGGCAACATTCATACACTGTCTCTGCCATGCTCTTTTATTTTTAAAACTCCTTATCTTTGTTTATTTTATCACAAATTCTGCTGCATTCAGCCAAGCTTTACGCGGCCTACCAAGGTCAGCCTTCAAGCACATATATTTGTCTCGTTAACCTTGCGTTGTCCAATTCTCTCGATGTGACTAAGCCAACGTAGTGTACTACATTTATCCCTATCTATCGTGGCTTTTTCTTCGCCACATTCCTTCAATGTATACTCATTCTTCACCTTATCCCATCTCGTTTTACCGCATCCATTTCTCAAGAATCTCATACCAAGGGCATTTATTTTGGTTTCGTGCTTTTTTTGACATACCCATGTCTCGCTTTCATATAGTACTGACGGGACAAACACGCCATTATAGATCGTTCGTGTCGCAGATAGCCTATGCTTTCGTTTTTATTATCGTCTATATACTTCCAAGCTTTGCGGGTAGGCAAAGCAATCCCTGCATTTTATTTATTTTTCATTCGCAATCTTTCTCATTGCTTTCCTATCCCTGAATACATGTTTAGCTTCGGCAACATTCATACATTGTCTCTGGCATGCTCTTTTATATTTAAAACTCCTTATATTCCTTTCTTTTATCATAATTCTACTGCACTCGGCCAAGTTTTACGCGGCCTGCCAGGCTCAGCCTTACCTCTAACTTCAACCACATATAACCGTTTCGTTAACCTTGCGTTGTTCATTCTCTCGATGTGGCCAAGCCAATGTGGTGTACTACATTTATACCTATCTATCATGGTTTTTTCTTCGCCACATTCCTTCATTGTATACTCATTCTTCGCCTTATCCCATCTCGTTTTACCGCATGCACTTCTCAGGAAACTCATACCAAAGGCAGTTATTTTGGGTTCATGCTTTTTTTGACATACCCATGTCTCCCTTTCATACAGTACTGACGGGAGAAACACGCCATTATCGCCTATATATTTCCAATCACATCCCTTCCAGCATTGACCCGTCATCCAATCTCGCCATCGATTGTACCATCTGCAGTGAACATTCTACCCAGATATAAAAAGTCGTCCACTGGTTACACAATTTCATCATGTACAGTAAATACTCTACTTTCCGTTTCACCTTCCGTATTGAACACCACACTATTTGTTTGGTTCAAGTTTACCTTTAGGTCCATGCTCTGACACACTATATCAAACTGTCCTTATTCCGTTTATAAGATCGTTACTTATGTTAATATATATAGTTAATATTTCTCAGACACACATTTTATGAAATAATAAATTTTTTGACTGAAATTTAAAAAAATCTCAACACGTATTTAGATCATTGCAATTGTTTGTTTTGTCTTTTATCAAATTATATTAATATTGTAGGTATTTACTGGTTTTCTATAAACGATGTCAATTTGTGTAATTGTTTACGGTCTGAAGATGACAGTTATGTCGAAACTAGTTACCGACATTTGTTAATTATTTGTTAAGTATTAGTAACTAAACATTATGGGGAAGGTTTTGAGTATCACTACACTCCTAATTACTACACTTCCATTTATAGATTTTCACAATGTAGGACAATTCACAAACGCCTAATCTAACCCAGGAAGAATTTCATGCAATTCATAATCTCCAAAAAAAGGAATGACCTAATTATTACTCATCTTGATAAAAGAAATATAGTAGTAATAATTGATAAACTTGATTAAAACTCAAAACGTAAATTCAAACATATTTTGGATTATGTCATAAATTGCGTTACGTATTGGAACTAACAAAACTATCCACATTATTAATAGGAATACCTCGATGCTCTGTTTTTTTGGCTACGTAGGGATTTAAGTAACTGTTTGTAAGCTTATATTCTAAGCGTGAGCAACACTCCGAAACAAAGGGGTTCACTATTATAATTATTACCTCTGTTTTTGAAATATTAACCTCTTTCACCTCAGTAGCTGGTGAAAGCGGTCTTCCGTCGTCCCTTTTATCTTCTAAAACAATTAATAATAGAAGCAACAAGCTCCCGATACGTTATACCTCGTAGGCAAACGTTTTTGGTCAAGATTCCAATACACATCCAAGTATTCATTTTTTCCTATTTTTTCTAACATGTAAATATTACAAAATAAAAGTAAACTGCAAAGGAACTCGTACAGACAGAGCAATCGAACAATATTAAAATGCAAACATAAGAAAGTACTTCATACAATATTTAAGCTAGAAAATCCCTTGATTTTAATTCTCTGTCATAAAAGTTGGGTATAATTTCAAATAAAAGAATTATTTTGTTAACAATATGTTGCTTAATTTTATAATTATAAGTACAATAATTATGTCATAAAATCATACGTTATTATTTTTTGGTATATTTTCACCATAATATTAGGTGGATATATGCACAGATTAAAAAAAAATTGTTTCATGTTTAGAACAGAAAGACTGTAATTTTATACGTTAACCAAGATTGAAATAGTATATTGTGCACCAAGTGGGGAAAGTTCAACTTTTGTCATGAGCGTGGAGTTTGTGGTACGAGCCTGAAATGCGAGTGCCGTAAACACACGAGTGAGAAAAGTACGTTCCCCATTCCCCACATATTGCACACTATACTTTTCCTTTAACTGAACAAATTTAAAGAAGACGAATAATGTAACTTAATACTTATTTTTATGATTAGCAAAACTAAAACAACATTAAAGTATCCTACCTCTTAACAGTTAAATAATAATTTATTTAAAATCATAGTTAATTGTAAAATTCGTACAATTTTATATGGTCAAACCCGGAACGTATTTTCTTTTTAGTAAATTTTCTGTTATATTAATTGTAGAAGTTGAGTGTTGATCAATCATATACGGTGCATTTTCTGTCTCCATTTCAGTAAAGAGTTCTAGTGGTTATTCAATAGAGTTGACGATTTTATTAGCGACGTTAATTTTATTTTTAATATTTGGATTGCCATCCTCCATAGCGCTTTAAGGTTAATATGTCCCTTCCTGCATTTACTAAAATTGTTGCCGAAGAACGTCTAAAGCAGTGACCTGTATATAGATGGGGATTTTCCAATTTAAAAAAAATTGCAATTTTCTTAGCCATACTACCAAATTTGTTAATGTCGACTACCTGTCTAATACTTTTTCCGTGGTGGTAATTTAAAAAGAAACGTTTTCTGGCAAATCAATCGGTCGAAGAAGCATATTTTATATATACTATATATATATATATATATATATATATATATATATATATATATATTGTAAAATTCTCCCGTTACTGTGAACGTTCTTGGCTTTTTTGTTTTGGTGTTATCTAATTTCACCAGTAAAGCCGAATTTAAATCCTCTAAATTATCGACTTTTAATTTTCATAATTCTTCTCTACGACATTACCCTGCTGCTCCAATAGTCACTGCAACCTGCAAATAAAAATATCAGGATGTAAAATTAAAATTTTATTAAAAAAATAACAGTCCTGCCAGGGATTTGAACCCGGGCCACCTGTGCGCCAAGCGGATACACGATTCTCTGCACCAATGAGCCTTACTATAAAACTTTTATTTAAAACTAGATAGGTATATGCTAGCAGAATTTGAAATAGAATTTTTAATAATTATCTAATTCTTTTCATCTACTAAAAAAACCACTAATTACAAAAAGTTGTGTTAACTCGAGGAAAAAAGCGAAAGACATTCTAAAAATAGTTCCCTTTAAATAAATTTACCTTTACTAGTAGATATTCCTTGTCTGGAGCTTCATTTAAAAATCTCTGCAGTTGGTCGGCTGTCAATATGTTTGATTTTTTGGGGACGTAATTGTCGGGCTTTCTTTTCAAAAATGAACGTAATTTTTGATACCTGAATATATTAATGTTATTTTTTATACTGATAGTGCTTCGTAACATTGAATATTGTGACCAAAGACGCATTCAAAGTTTTTGAAAGCTCTTTAAAGTACACCAAAAGTACACTTTCCGAAAAAGATTTTATTTTTGTATTTCTTCGCCATTCCATAAATTTTTCATATGCCAATTCATACTTTTTTCTCGAAATTTCCGGCAACAAATCTAACGTTACTTTGCAGCTTTTTCCAACATCAAAGTCGTTACTACTGTCAGTATCCATATTATTTATTATAAATAGGTATATGTCTTATTTAAATAATATTTAATGGAAATTTGCGATTTTTGTCAAAGCACGAATGAAAACTATCTTACGAATTTAAAAAACTTCTGTAATCTGACAGTTGTGACAACTATTTAAAGCTGAACAGCTGCTAACTAAGTTTTTGTCGATTTTTGTTGATTCTCTATATAAATGTATGTGGTGTGGACAAAGTGTCGTGAGAAAAAATATTTCTCACAGTATCAGCAATACATGGTTTTGAAATTAAGTAAGCTATGAGAAATGCGCTATTTTTCATAGCAGTTGTAGAAGAACCATATTATCCTATATATTAAAATAATCGGGTCATTTAGTTCACGCAGATTACGAGACAACCGCTTGATGGATGTTGATGATTTTTTTTTTATATATGAAGGTAATTTTGCGTAGAAAGAAATAACGGAGCCAGAATTTTATTTTAAGATTTTAATTTTTTTGAAAAAGTCTAGCATCCGACGGCAACGCTAATATTGTTGTCCATTTACATATACAGGGTCCGCCAATAGTCCGTGGACGAAGCTTTATGAGTTTATACAATATCGTTTTCAAAATTATTTATTGCAGGATGGTGTGGGATCTTTCGGGTTACAATTAGAAAATATTTTCGCAAAAATTACTACTCGTATACAGGGTATTACAACACAAAGTTATATTTTTTTAAATGGAACATACCGTATATTATTATAAATTTGAATTCCCTGGTTAATTTTAAGGGCACTTTATTCACTATATGAGGTATCTTAAACGCGTAATTTAGGCGCTGCATTCAATTTTTTGAAAATTTAGAGGTTGAAAAGAAAAATTGTAACAACCGTATTGAAAAATGTGTAACACTAAAATTTTAATGGTTGATTAGTCATAGACTGTGCTACATAAAATCGTAAAAATAGTAATATTATCTTTTTAATTTTCGAGATATCGTAATGCAAAGTTTAAGATTTTCAATCATAGATAACTTGATTTTTTAAATGGAAAGGTATACATTGTTTTACATTGTTAGATAGGAAATTTAATTACATTTTTTTGATATAACATTGTTGGTATTTATGTTTTGCCGTTTTTGATAATCCAGCTTTTTACTGAATTTGCAAAGTTTAAGAGTTTTAATCATAGATAACTTGATTTATTTAAATGGAAAGGTATACATTGTGTTACATTGATAGATAGGAAATTTAATTACAATTTTTTGATATAACATTGTTGGTATTTATTTTTGCCGTTTTTGATAATCCAGCTTTTTACTGAATTTGTCGATTTTCGTAGGTTTACGTATGTATGTATAATTGTTTAAATCACATCAAGCTATGAAAACAAAGAATATTAGAAACAAAATTCAGCAATAGTATCTGTTTTGTCATTTCGCGTGTATGTTCAAACGTAACTGAGTTAATTACTTTATTGCAGTGTGAATGTTTGACGCTTAACTTTACGAACATCATATACGTAATACGTTTATTTAAGAATTATAATGAGTAATTTTTTGCAAAATGAATTAGTTGACATGATATTTGTGCTTGGAGAATCAAACAAAAATTGTTTATTGGCCCGTCGAATCTACGGGCAGCGTTATCCTGATCGAAGACAACCAAGAGAAGAATCGTTTCGCAATCTTTTAGAAAGATTTGAAAGTACTGGAAGTGTTGGATATCCTAAAAACGAAAGAGCTAACGTTGTTACAAATGAAGAAAATGAATTTCGTGTACTTGTAGCTACAGTTGAAAACCCCCACGTTAGTATTCCGAAATTAAGTGACAATTTAGAAATCAGTCAAACTTCCGTGAGACGAATGTTAAAGAAAAATAAATTTCACCCCTATCATGTACAATTACAAGAGCTGAAAGAACAAGATTTTCAAAATCGAATTAATTTTTGCCAGTGGGTTCAACAACAGTTAAATGCGAACGAAAATTTTATATCGGGGATATTATTTACCGACGAATGTACATTTCATCGAAATGGATTTGTGAACAGACATAATTTTCATTTTTATTCAAATGAAAATCCACACCAATTTCGGTTAGTCTCTCAAAATAAATGGTCAGTGAATGTTTGGGCAGGTATATTCGGCGGGACTATTGTTGGTCCTTTTTTTTCCAATGGTACACTCACTGGGGTAGAATATCATAATTTTCTAGAAAACGAATTATATCATTTATTGGAGAATGTACCTTTGGCTCAAAGAAGAGGTGTGTTTTTCCAACAAGACGGGGCACTTCCTTATCATGCCAGAATTGTAACCCACTGGTTAAATTCGACGTTTCACGAAAATTGGATAGGAAGACAAGGACCGATACCTTGGCCAGCTAGATCTCCCGATATAACTCCATTGGATTTTTTCTTTGGGGCTTTGTGAAGAATAAAGTATATGAGGAAGAACCAACAACTGCTGAGAATATGAAATTGCGAATTAGAAATGTTTTTGCTACAATTACTCCTAATATGTTAGATCGGGTTGAAGCTTCTTTTATTAAAAGAATTCAGTATTGTCTAAATCAGCGTGGTCGACAATTTGAACATTTAATTTAATATTATTTTCTTCCAAAATCGATAAATTCAGTAAAAAAGCTGGATTATCAAAAAACGGCAAAAAATAAATACCAACAATGTTATATCAAAAAAATTGTAATTAAATTTCCTATCTATCAATGTAACACCATTTAAATAAATCAAGTTATCTATGATTAAAAATCTTAAACTTTGCAAATTCAGTAAAAAAGCTGGATTATCAAAAAACGGCAAAACATAAATACCAACAATGTTATATCATAAAAAAATGTAATTAAATGTCCTATCTAATAATGTAAAACAATGTATACCTTTCCATTTAAAAAAATCAAGCTATCTATGATTGAAAATCTTAAACTTTGCATTACGATATCTCGAAAATTAAAAAAGATAATATTACTATTTTTACGGTTTTATGTAGCACAGTCTATGACTAATCAACCATTAAAGTTTTTGTGTTACACATTTCTCCATGCGGTTGTTACAATTTTTCTTTTCAACCTCTAAATTTTCAAAAAATGGAATGCAGCGCCTAAATTGCGCGTTTAAGATACCTCATATAGTGAATAAAGTGCCCTTAAAATTAACCAGGGAATTCAAATTTATAATAATATACGGTATGTTACAACTAAAAAAATATAACTTTGTGTTGTAATACCCTGTATACGAGTAGTAATTTTTGCGAAAATATTTTCTAATTGTAACCCGAAAGATCCCACACAATCCTGCAATAAATAATTTTGAAAACGATATTGTATACACTCATAAAGTTTCGTCCACGCACTATTGGCGGACCCTGTATACGTTTGTATTTAATTTATTATTAAATTCATCATTAAATTTAATTTTAAACGCAAAATTTTGCTGAGGAAGGGCTAGTATAAGTTAAAATTGCCATTATTGAACGGTTTTATACAAGGTGCGTCACGGTCATGGCCTATTAGACGTATCTCAATAACTAATCAGAATAGAATAATTTTGGGACATGTTGGTTTTAACTAAAATATTTTCAAACATTTCTAACTTCCGGTTATACCGGAAGTCGCCATCAACTTCGTTATTTTAAATAGGTACACCCTGTATTTTAAGGTATTTTTAGAATTCTCTCTAAAATCTAGACGAAATTTAAAAATATTGTCCTATACCTAGTGTTAATCGCTTTGGAGTCGTGTACAAAAGAGTAATATTAAATGATGGTTGCAATTTCTCATAAAACTGCTTAACATTTTGTTATGTTATACAATTTTATTTTGAAATTTTGGCCACGTTACAAGCAAATAATCATGCAAGCAATCTAAATTTTAAAGTCAAAAATCAAAAAATATATAGGGCATTTCATTAGAAAAAATTAGATATACTAATTTTAGGTAAGTTCGGATAGTAAGGCTGTTATGAACACCCAGTAGAATTTAAAATTTCAAAATAAATTGTATAACATAAAATTTTAAGCATTTAATATTACTCTGTTGTACGTAACTCCAAAACGGTTATTAAATTTCGTCTAGATTTTAGAGAGGATTCTAAAAATGCCATTAAATACAGGGTATTTGATTTAAAATAACGAAGTTGATTGCGACTTCCGGTATAACCGGAAGTTAGACATGTTTGAAAATATTTTAGTTAAAACCATCATATCCTAAAATCCCTGTGTATCAAGTTTCATTATTCTATTCTGACTAGTTATTGAGATACGTCTAATAGACCGTGATCGTGAAGCCAAAAAGTCAGAACTGTAAATGTATTACATAAATAGGGTTAATTTCATAATACTGATAAGCTATATGTACATGCATAAACAACGTATTTAACTAATACGCACAGTTAAGTAACGCAGTCCTCTATTATTACAACAGTATTAGAATTAAATGGGTATCAGAAAACACCCCTTGCTATCATAAGTCAATATGTATTACTGGGCACCCCCAAGAGACATGAATCACAGGCAAATTACTGGCAGATGAAATAGTACCAAAACCAGGTGATTTAAACACATCTGTTTAATGATAGACTTATTGCTATGTCATCTATATTTTCAACCACTTTCTATTAATTCTAATTACTGAAAGTAAAATTAACTTAGAAATAGATACAAGCAGGTGAAAAAAAAATTAACTGGTTTTCTCATTTAATGTATATGAAATGTTGGAGTATCCAAGTTTATTGCCCTTAAGGGAGAGTGTTGAAGGTATAAACATCTCACCCCTCATAGTAAAAACCGCCACGCTTCATTATAAAGTCAAATGTTTGTATAAATTCTTAATGAAGAGTGATGATTTGATTTGCTTTACTTATACGAATTTAGAAGTAATAAAAGAAGGGTTGTACGTTGACGATGTGAACATTCTATTTTTACCTTTTTACAACCATTATAAAATGTATTATTATCATTTATAAGGTAGAAAGTGTTAATTTTATGAAAAATGGTTACATTTAATTAGCAATCCATTTACACTATTGAGATATCTGAGTAAATAAAATCAATTCTTGATAGTTTGAGGCTGAAGGTTAGGAATGCGCTTGACCAATACCCACACATTAGTAACTGAGTTCTCTATCACTTCAACAGTATTGCTGCACTACTGCTCTATTTAAAATTACGTATTTTGTCACCGAAATTGGTAGAATTTTTAACATAATTGGGTTTGTGAGTCTTAGGTAGATCATTCAGTTATATATGGCGGAGCTTTAGGGTTGGTTAGTTTTCTTTTTATACCTCATTGTTAGCGTTGGTCCGTGGAGAATATTCTAGAATTCTATTTTCAAAGATGCTTAACCAACTATGTGCTGTAATGCGTACTTGTATTGATCATTTTGGACAAATGGAAATTTCTTTTTCTTTTAATTTGAGCTACTGTCCAGTAATTCAAATGTGTTTGTTATTTTTTATTGGTAATATAGAATTGACGATTAGTATACGCACCAAACGCAGTTTCAGAGTTGTGCATTAAAATGCACTTCACGAATTTCATTAGTTGTCATATTTTATAAATAGGAATTGAATGTTCATATTTTCATTCATACTACAGGCTTTTCGATGTAGGGATAAAAAGGGCAGTTGGCGGAAATTTTAGGTACAGTCCTAATCACATTTATTCCTTATGTTTTTTGGGTCGCTTAACACGAATCTGAGATTTGATGATAGATATTATGCCCGGAATGTTATTTTTTTGGCGAAAAACGTCCAAATTTGGTCAATTTTTTAGGTTTTTCGGTTAAAACTCGGTAATTATGCGTTTCTTCGAAAAGACCATGATTTACAAAATTAAAGCAGATAAAATTTACTACAGATTACAAATACAATAATTCTTTCTACGACCAACTGTTATGTCGTTAGATGGTACTAAAGAATGGCCTCAAAACTTTAAAAAACGCTAAAAATTGGAGACAAAAAGAGTCAAAAAACCTAGAATTACTTATTGTTATATTTAAATTGAAATTACTTGATACATACAGAAACAGTATAATAAAATGTACATGAAATTGTTTTTATAAAGGTAATAATCTCATGAAAGGTATAGGTTGGTTGGGCGGATCATATAATTCAATCATATTGAAGGTCGGCATTCCATCCGCCCCTTTTCTGTTGGTGGGCCCGAGGAGAAAGGCAACTGCTTCTTCCTCCCCCTCTTGTGCTGCTGGCTTCCTAAAGGGTAGGAAACTGAAGACCAAGTTACTCTTGGAGATCAAAATCTTCAGCCTCGTCCACTTGTTGGCCAAGGCCACCGATGCGTTGTTGCATGATCTGTGAACACAGTTTATGCAAAGATCAGTGGAACTTAGCCCCCCTTTATGCAGCTGCAGTTTTGTGCACATTTTTTGGTGCACTTGCATGTTACCAACCTAAGCAGTAAAACGGCAGTATTTATAGTTTTTGGAAATCCTGGTTATTTTTTAGTGCGCTCTAGCGGTGTAACGGTTGGTCGTAGAAAGAATTATTATATTTGAAGCTTTTGTCTACTTTAATTTTGTAAAGCATACTGTTTTCAAAAAACGCATAATTACCGAGATTTAGCCCAAAAACCCAAAAAATTTACTAAAGGACCCTGCACACCTCTTATGGGTTTTTAGACCACAGTCAAATTTAATGAAATTTTAATATGTTATAGACTAAAACTATCTAAACAATATTTGTCATTGGACCAACTTAATATAATGGCTAGTTTTTGATATACAGGGCGTTAAAGTAATAGTGCCTAATAAGAATAATGGCTGTTCAGTGGGTTTTAACATTGATATACGCAAGTGTTACCATTACATATTATACTTTTTTGTAATTTTTATTATTCTGTACTTTCTAACATTTTATACAGGGTGTTTCAACAAAAATTAGTATTAAATATGATTATTTACATGATAAAAAGTGGAACTTATACATAAAATAAACAACCTAATATTTATATGATTTATGTACAAGAAACGGAACATTTAGACGGCAGCATGTCTGTTTAAAACATCTTGAGTAGCGGCTAGTACTTTGGTTTGCGGTAGCCTAATAACTTCTTCGTGCCTTGCATAGCTCAAAAACCAAATAACTGCTTGTATATGTGCACACATTCCTATAGTTCGCGCTCCTGTTTTGCATTAGCAATAGTAGCCAAATATAAGACCATCTTCTTTTTCAGCATCATTATCAGGAACAGGGTTATAGCTAATGATTATATGATATTCAATTTGATTTCTATGTCTAAATCTAATTCTAAGCCGAACGAGATTTAATTCGTTGAACGCCGTATCAATTTCGAAAAAGTGGTTGCCCAGTTGGTGATTGTTATCCTGTATGTAAGAAGGTGCTAGTTTAAGTTGGAAAGTTCCGTAAGTTATGCGTCTTAATTGAGCTATATTTAGAACTGGAAAATTTTCTAATTAGTTTTGTTCTAAACAACCCTTCATTTTCCGCTCTAGCTTGTACATGATTAGGTTCGTTTACCATTTGAAGAATTTCTTGTGCTAGTTCTTCATTTGCTTCTTCCATATGTAATGGTGGATGGTAGCGGTTTATTAGGGCACAGGCAACACGGAAAAATGTCCGCAAATTGGGTACTTGGGCAATTGAAAACCGGTTACGAAAAATTTTAAATATTGACTGAACGTGTCCGTTTCGAGCTTCTACTACCCACCTTTGCTTAGTAATAATTCTGCTAGCGTTGGCTTCTACAGTTGGCAATTGACGTCTACCTTCTAGCGCTGGTGTAATTTGCACAGATATGCCAATATTATTTAAAAATTCTCGAGCATCTCGGTAGCCTCTATCCACAATCACAACATCGCCAGGTTGCAGCCAGTGTCTTAGTACTTGATCCTGATTATATTGGTATCTTAATATACTCGCATCATTATTTCTTGGGTCGGAAAAGTATGGGCCATGAACATCCAAAATATATCCATCTGGGGCAACAACTAGCACTGGCTTAACAAGATGGCAATGTTCGTGAACTGAATAGGACTGCCTGAGGGTCTGAAAATCTTTGCTACGCTCTATGTTAACATAAGTGGCATCGATACAAATAATGGCTTTTGGGTTTTCAGGTTCCTCATTAAATAACTCATTTGCAAATCTGGTAACGTGTTCATCAATAAATTGGTTACGGTTTATGTGACGAGGTCCTAAATTCTGGGGCACAAAATTATTGGATAATGATTTTTTAACTTTTTGAATTGCCAATGAGACACCCTGTCTGCTACCATAAGAAAACATCGCCGCTAAAAACGTGTCTGAAAGTCCTTGACGTAATTTACATAAAAAACACAGTAAATCTTTTTTTTAACTTTTTTTCTTCTTCCGTAAATATTAACATTTGCACAAAGGTTGAACAATTCCCTAAATTGATCCCTGTTTAAGGATGACAGCGCACTTAGCTCCTCATCACCGAAATTATTTTCATCCGAAAAAGTTTAATTTTTTGTGTTACTTTCTCGAATTGTTGTCAACAACTGATCCAACCCTTTTAAATTGTATGGCTTTTTAATGGACCTTATACCATTTTCTAATGGAAAAAGTAATAAACCATTCGCATCAAGATGGACAGGACAAACCTTACAAATACGAGGTATGTATAGGTACTCCCTTTCGCATAAAAATATTTGTCCTTGCCTGTCCTAATAAATGTTGAATATTTGCAGCATTATTGCATATTAAACAATGATTAGCACTATATTTTAGAGGAAGCTTCATAATTGTTGGATCTGGATCATTTTCATAGACCTGAATTTCTTCTATGATACCTTGACTGCAATTTGTACATAGTCTAGTATTACCATTTATGTCCATTGACGGAAGTGAAAGTTCTTGTCGTCTTCTCTGAGCGATATTTATCTTCTGGTCGGCATTTTGTCGTCAAATGGTCATTTGTCTGGGATTCCCCACTATTTCACATCCATAATACTGAAAGTTTAATCGAAAAGCCATTTTAATGCAAACTTAAATAATGACTTTAAGGAAACTTAGTTAAAGGTGACATTGTCAGTTTAAGTAACTGGTTGTTATTAACAATCGAAAGTGTAGATATGTATCAGGCTTATGGTTATATCTATAATTTTGAATAGTATTAACTACTAATTTTTAATAAAACACCATGTATTGAATGATAGAAAGTACAGAATAATGAAAAATTACTAAATAGTATAATATGTAATTGTAACACGTGTATATCAATGCTAAACC
>JARFJB010000275.1:685000-690000 GCA_036346205.1 Vesta saturnalis
TATTTAACGAATGTTTTTGTCTGCGAGGTAATACAATATTTGCGTGTATTTAGCCGGCACCTTTTCGAGATATTACTCATAATAAACGACTTAAGATATCAGGAATTGGTTTTTTGCATAACACATTACGCCATTTTTGCACTAATATAACATTTTATGATACTTTCTTGTGTTTTATTACTAAATCACGTTACATGTAATTACTAATTTGTCAGGAATTTATTTATACATTTATTTCATTACGAAACTACATTATATTGTTATGACTTTAGGTTATTAAGCATTATTTTGAATTAACTGCAAATCCAATTGAGATTATATTTATTTTGATTGTTAAACATCCCAAGTTATATATTTCCAATACCATTGGATACTTATTTATATTAATTATATGAATAGTTTACGGAATAATTTGTACACCTTCCCTTAAGAAGTCGGCTGATTACCGAAATAATATGAAATATTGTATCAAAAAAAAACACTTCTTTACGCAAAAATGCGATAGAAAAAATTAACAGTGCATTTTAATAAGAGATGCAAAATATTTTGTCAAAGTGCGAATTATAACACCGTGGTATCATGTAATTTCTGGTTGACACTAATGTGAACAGCTTATTTTGCAACAAAACTCGTCTACAAAAAAATGTCACGTCTGTATTTTTGTAGAATACAAAAATAAACACTTTGGTTTGGATCATTAAAGTAAAAAAACTTAATTGTAATTAATTATTAATACTTAACAATGATACTGAACAGTCTGATCTTTAATTTTTCATCATTGTCATATGAAGAAATTTCAGTAAAACAGAAAAAACAATTATTGCTTATTGAAAGCAAAACGCATGCCTGCTTTAACTATTTGCAATAACTATTTTTGTAAACGGTAACACAATTCCAATTATCAATTCACAGTATATATCGGTATAATCAAAGGTTTTCATTCGGAGAATTGAAAAATATGACAAATAATCTCATTATTTAATGTTACTCGTTTACGTAATCGATAAATAATAAAATAACTCTCTGCATCAAAATTTAATATAGTATCACTGTAAAATGGTATTATAGAAAAAGGCTGCTGTCAGTTGTAGATAATTTGTTTTGATTATGTATGCGCCATGTTCTCTAAAGTCTAAAACCGATTAGGCTTTTTTTCCTAATCTTAAAACCACAGTAATTTTTTTCTATAGGTACTGTGGCTAAATTAGATACGGAAAAGTTACATAAATAGGTTCCATCTTAAAATACGTACATGAAGACCACATTAACGAAAAATAGTGTATATTGTAATATATAAATCACTCGTGCCATAATTAATTAAAAAGAAAATTAAAACGATTGCAATTTTTATATTAAATTACAGCTGCAGTTTTTAAATATGCTCAGCAATTTTTATTCTCTTTGTTCTGTACGTGTAGTGTGTATAACAAATTTTGCCGCTGAAATGTCACCAATTCGACCTTGAACATTCTGTTTGGTTTACTAAAACTGCGCACGATGATTAAAAAAATTATCAAACTGTTAACGTCGCTGTATCCTATTATGTATCTACATCAGCTGATCTATATATTCAAATTTCTTTTCAACGTTAGTTGTAGCCTTTACGTGAGTTTTGTAATCGTGTGTGGTTGAAAGTGATAATTGCATTTGGGACTGGTAAGTATATATAATTTATTGGAGCACTAATTGTTTATCCATTAACAATGATAATAACGTTTCTTATACCGACATCAATAACCTACCTAACCTACATAAACGATAGATTAAGTAACATGTTTCCAGATTATATGATTTACAACGGGTTACATTAAATTGCACCTTTCGTAAAAAACCTAAAGTAAGCAGAATTATGCTTGTGATACTTGAAGCAGGTGATAAGATTTAGTCATTGATGTTTTTCATATTAATTTTAAGAGTGTACAAAATTATTAAGGTTACTTTTCAAAGAAATCGAAATTATTCAACACCTGTAAATAATTCTGTAATTCATGATCTCTTCTGTACAATCGGCTGAACTTTAAACCTTACACATAAATAGAATATTTTTATACGTGTCAACTATTTGTAATTATTAAGATTACAAACATCTTTACTTAGGGTTAGCTTAAAATAACCTGTACTTTTATTTTTATGAACCACTTCACTTTAACTGCAATAAGTATCTTATTTTAAAGTCTTTCAATCAGGATTAAATCAACCGCCATTCAAAAATTTGGCGTTAATTCGGCACTTTTATACAAAAAAAAAAATAAACTGGAACAATAAAAACTAAGAAATTGAAAATAAAGATTAGGGGTTAACACCTTTAAAAAGTTTCTATGCAATTTGAATTAATAAATAGATATTTCAATCTAAATTATGTTTTAACATCGACAGTTTTCATTACTCTAAAATATGTAAATTTTTAATTAGTTACTTACCTATTTTAATATTACAGATATAATCATGTTATCGCGAACAAGGAATATATTAAAACTTGCCATGAACATGACAAGTGGTACGTCGGAGGTTCATCGAAATTCAAATGAAGGTAAATAATGAACTGTAATGAACACTTTTTGTTTTTCCCTTATGTATGTGCCTACAGACACGTAAAGTCCCTACTTAAAAAATTCCTATTAGAAACCCAGGAGTTAAAACACCTTAATTTTGTGTATAATTGTAATTTTCAATCATTTGTTGTCATTAGCTAATTTTTTTTTTATTTTGTTAGATTTTGAAACCACATTCTGAGAAGAAAAAAGCTCTGGCAGTGAATATATACCTGAAGTTTCAACATCGTATGAAAGCAACGAGCATTTTTCAAAAAATAAATTGCACATTTTTCCACGTAAAGTGATGGAGAAAGGGCACAGAACCAGACATTAGCAGGATTACCAAATATACCAGCAAATGATAAAGTTAATCATTGGATACAATCTAATGAAAAACAGAACAATAATATTAATTGTAAAGAAAAAGTTCAAATAATTCAGGATATCAATTTACAAACTAGTTTGGAAGACAAGGGTGAAGATAATATTTCAGAAAATTTTCATGCTAAAACTGTGGCTTTGCAGTGTACTACGATGAAAACAAATAAAAATGCTAATGTCAATATAATAATAAATATAGCAAAAAAAAAGGATAATGGAACTCGTTTGAGAAATAAAACACATTCTTGTTACTTCTGTTTAAATGCATTCATTAACATGGCAAGGCATTTCGAAAAATGCCATTCTAATGAAACTACTGTTGCACGAATTTTAGCCAAAGAAAAAAAGTCAAAATCTAGAAAGCAAAGTTTTGCTGAAATTATTCGTGCTGGAGATTTCAACCACAATTGTGATGTCCTAGTAAAAAATAAAGGAGAATTAATACTAGTACGAAGGCCAACACAAGCCGAAGCTGAAAACTTATCTTATTCACAATTCGGTCCTTGTCCATACTGCCTCGGATTTCTTCTGAAGAAACATTTATGGCATCATACCAAAAACTGCTCTCTCAAAGGTAATAAAGACTTAGATTGTGATTTGAATAAAAATATAGTAGCAGAAAGCAATGCGATTTTATATCAAGAAGATATCATCATCATTTCTTCAACATATTGTGACGAGAATAAGGAATGATGATATTGGTACTTGCGTTATACATGATACCTTGATAATGAGCTTTGGAGCTATGTTATTCGAAAAGTATGATACAACTCAAGTTGAATTAATACGACAATCAATGAGGCAAACGGGTAATTTAGTTTTTTTTTATGTTTATTTTAATTTACTAAAGATATTGGACAAAAATTGGTTTAGTTTATATGTTTGTCTTCCTAAGAAGGCTTTTAAGTCAATAACCAAATTGCAATTGTCTTAATTTTGTCTTGTATGTAAAATACTGGGGAATCCAGTATAAAGTTCTATTGTGTACCAATGAGTGTTTTTTTTGTTTTAGAGCCTAAACAAAAAAGTGCACACAAGCCATGGAGTGATCAAGAAAAAGAATGTGTACTAAAATATTTTTCTGTCCATGTTAAGAACGAGATTGTCCCTGGAAAAAAGGATTGTGTTGAATGCATTTTAAAATATCCTTCAATCCTCTCAAATCGAAACTGGCCTAAAGTAAAGTTCTGTGTGAAGAATGAAATAGCAAAAAGAAAAAAACTTAAAAGTCAATTGTAATTTAATTAATAAATAATTTGTGAATTTGAAGTATTTCATGAGTGTACAAACATATAATAAAAATCGAAGATTGATATTAAAGTTATTGTTTTGAGAGCATGATAAAACCATTTGATTATTTTTAAATTTTTATTTAATTTTTTACACTGAAATACTGTTGAATTATGCAGTTAGTTCTTAGCCACAAGATGTGTAATGACCCTTTGTGCAGAGCATGCCAATGTATAAGATGAATTGCATAAAATGTATAATGAAAGGCAATCAGTTTACAACTCCTTTGGTCAGCGATGTAAGTTTCCTAAAATATTTAAACAAAAGTCATTCCACTTATCATCAACAACCGACAATTAATTTCTGCAAATGACGAATAATGTGATCAAATTCATTTCCAACAAAATCTATCTACAATTTTGATGTGACTCAAAATTCTGCTTTAGTATTAAAAAATGTGACTTGTTCATTGAAGAAAAATTGTCTTCAGGTGAAACTAATAATATAGTGGCACAAATATAACAAAACAAATTGTAAGAGTTATACATGCTAATAAGGGATAGTGAACAGTCTAATCTAATCTTCATCTAATTAGCAAATATATTTAGTTTCTGAACCTCTGTAGTTTGTAAAAATGGCATTAGCTATTGAAAGCAAATTATTTTTACTAAAACAATTGCTTTTGTAGTTAATTTTGTTGTAATTGGGAATCAGGAATAACCCTTATTCAATTCCAATTTGAAAGTAATCGTAATCTTTTTGAAAAATATCGACAAAGGTTAACCATGATAATTACAAAGTAAAGAAATAATCATAACTTATTGTAATTATGAGTCCTTCCATACTCATAATTAC
>JARFJB010000275.1:695000-842500 GCA_036346205.1 Vesta saturnalis
ACAGTAGTAAAACGAATTCTAACAGGGCTAGTAGACATTTGTTTAAACCTTCAGGAAAACAGTACTTCTACTAGCAAATATTTAAGGTTCACTTCGGGAATAGCGGTTAAATATTATAATGGCTTTTATTTATTCGGGTGATTACCTTTTTGCACGTCGAGCTCGTCTGTGGAGGCGTGGAAGTGTCGTGGTATCAGTACTGGGATTTATTAGAGGAGCAGGAAGGCGACCCGTAAAGTATCCTACTCGCGGATGTTTGGATGTTGCTAGATTAGGAAAACTTCTTTTCCGTCCAACGAAGCGGAAGGATGCGACGCTATGGAATTATAACATGCATGTCCCTGTCGCCCTGTTTGTGTAGATGTGTATTAACCTACGTGCCGCCGTATGTTGAACAGTCGCAAATGAGTTCGCAAATAGTTCAAGAGACCTCTAGTACAGGACAGGCGGCAAATACCCCAACAAAAACTCCGCTTTAATAACCGTGAATCACGGTTGTACATTGGGCTTCTTCTATTACATCAGCATCGGTGGTTGGTTTGTGACTGATGAAACTCGTATCGGTTTTTAGTTAACGGAAGAGAGAATAAAAACTGTTTATTGACAATGCGCTATTTAACTAAAAAAAGTTGTTAATTAATAAGCAATTAATTCAGGTTGCTTGTGTAAATAATTTCAATCCGTTAGAACATGGCATTGGTGACAATAGTAGTTCTAGCATCAAAGAGTTTAAATTCTCTGAGAGTGCGACGACCACGTATTGGCGCTATTGTTAGCATTGTAATGAATTTAGTAAAGTTACGTTCACGATTTATTAGTTGACGTCAGTCACAAAAATTGGTCAAGAGTGAAGTGAAAACTATCAACTTTCATAGTTAATAGTAGTTTCACGAAATAGTAGCATAGTAATGCGAAGCCGCATCCCTCTGACTCGACGAATAACCGTGATACCCCGGAAAATTATCGAAAGTTGACTAATAGGTACTTCACAGAACATCATTAACGTCTTCATGAAACCAGTTGCATAATCAGATTATTGGTAAGTTATTGCATACATCCTAATCTAGTTTTTATATTAAAATTCGTATGCGGAAAATTGGCCTAGAAAAAATTTGATTGCAAAGGATTGCTCGAACTATTTGCCCCCAATAAAACTGACCCCAAGTAAGTTCGCTTCCAGAATAATCGTCCCTGAAGATTTACCCAAGAAGATTCGCTCTATGAATATTCGCCTTACGGAAATTCGCCCCGTAAATCCGCCACAGAAAATTGGAGTTTGCGTAAGAGATGTTAAACATTTTTCATCATTTTATTTCGACAGACTTATAACTACTTCGTGTACCTTACTTTACGTATGAAATGGCTCCCTTTCATTTGAGTAGTGCACTCAACATATTCTGAAAAACGTTAGTTACTCAATTCAATTTAATATATTATAAGGACAGACTTCGTATAGTGTAACTATTGCATTTGACGTGAGGCAATCTTTATTCGCTTGTGTAAACACCAGCTTATAAATTACCTTTAAGATAGGCTTTAACCGTGTTTCTCCACTAGCTGACAACTAGTAGGCCAACGAAGAAGAGTGCGGTTAAATATTCATATAGGGAAACCTAAAGCAAAGCTATGTAGCTAAGGTATGATAAAACAACACCTGTCTAGCCCTTGCGATAACGCTAACTAATTAATAGGTAATTCACTTGCCGTTGAGTGATGTTATGTTATACACTTAGTATCATGATCTGGTTACTTGGTACATTAAAATATTGTGGAATGTAGTAAATTTCATTGAGGGTGCGAAGTTAGAACTGTAATTTGCAATTTCTAGTCGCACTTATGTAGTTGCATTGCTTGGTTGCATCTCCTGCTGTGACTGTAAGCTGATTTTGCTTACTTTAATTAAAGTTCACTTTAATTTGCCTCGGTCTAGCTCAATCGCTTCTTACATTTTATAAAAATGGGAGTTGTTCGTTGCTACTGTTTGTTTATAACAGCTACACATTTACAGTTAAGATTAATATAACTAACATAAAAACGATAAGTAAAAAACAGCAAAAGCATTTCAGGTAAAACAAACAAATAACAGAGAGTACGAATGATCAGAACCTCTAACCTTCCTCAGGTTGTCGGTTGGCGGTTCAGGATTCTCTGTAAATTGTAAAAGCCGGACCTGTCGAGTAGCAAATACTTTATACAGTTATAACTGTATTTATAATAGTTGGCTGGGACATGCGGTGATAGGATAATGAGGGTAATATTCTCTCTACCTGATTTTACGCTCAAACAATACTTTTAAAGGGATTATTTTCGCTGTATGCGTTTTACAAAGAACACTAGTTTAAATTACACTACTTAAATTGTATAACGTTTATACCTCTAACTTTTAAGAAGGCGAATTTCAAAGAAACGAAATAATATTGGTTTTTATTAATCAACTATCTATTTACAAGATATTAATTAAGCTGGATTAATATATTTCTAATTACTCTTAGTAATTAGTGGAAGTTAGTAAAACAGGATTGGTGGTGTTTACGAGTGAGTAAACTCTTTGAATTTAAATATGAATACTTTCGTATTGTATATTCTTGGGACGGGTACGGATTACGGCTATAATAAGGTATTTAAACCTTCAGGAACGTTACAGTTTAAAGACTATCAGGGACAGAACAAACCAAAAGTTTTTCAGGTGCGGGATTATAGGAGGGGGATTCTTTCGATAATTCTACGATTATGTCGATGTACGATCAGGATCAGATACAGGTTCGGGACCGATAAGAAGTAAAGTTTTCTTTTAATCTGGGAACGGCGTAAGACCTTTAAATCTTGGTATTTTTCGCTATTCAGCACTACCAAATAAACTGGCTGATAGCATGACGGACCGTTTACGGGACTCGGTATTTAACAAAGATGTTTAACAGGATGTTGCTTATGCTCTAGATATCTCCCGCTAAGCAAGGGGGTAGGAAAGCGGTTAATTACGTTTACCGAGATTGAAAGCTAATACTCACTGTTACGTACTGGGTTCGTAATTTGCGAAACTGGGTGACCGAAACATGGTCTAATTGCGGGCAGCTTGTTGCTTTCAATCCGACTTCCTGCACTTCGGTTTTAATTGTTTTGTCTGGTGTAGGCGTACTGGTGTGAGTTTGTGTATGGTGTGTGTATGGAACATCAATTAAAAGATTCTGGGCAAATACTCGTTTGCCCTGTTTAATTGATACCCAGGGTTTGGTAGAACTTAGGCGAGAACATTTCTATCCAATGGAGTAAGTAAAGACTACACCGGGGTCGGTCACTGGAGTAAGTGTGGTGTTGTATACTTAACTTACGTGATTTCAGATTTCAGCAGCAGTAAACCCTGGCGTACAAGATAAGAGCAGGTCAGTCTGGGCTCAAGAAAGAGACCCAGGTGAATGAGTCGAGTTGACCCAACGGAATGAGAGTCGAAGATTGTGCAAATACGGTCGGTCTGGGCTCTTGAAACAGACCCCGCGAAATGAGAGCGTCTGTAGCGCGTCTCGCGGTTTTATTTAGAAACCGCCGAGGACGGAGACGACTTCTGGTAGTGCTTCTAATGCCGTGATTGGGGAATAGACTGGATGGGACTCTGACGTAAAAAACTCTTTTGAAAATCACGTCGGAGGGGATGTTAAATCATTATTTGATGATATCTGTAAACTTAATAAAATTAGATTATTATAAGTTTTTGTTAGGAACGAATAAGTTCAAAGGTAAATATGTAATTAAAAAGTATTATTAATTTTATTAAATACATAAATAAAAAGTTTACCTCGAGTAGGATTTAAACCTACGACCTGTACTCTGCTAGAGTACCGCGCTAACCAACTGCGCCATCAATAATTTACTATTAGTCAATAATTTAATATTAGTCAAGTTGCTTTGGTATGTGTGAATCCTTGCGATATTGCAGGCTCACATTCCATTAATATAAGTAATTTGATTTTAATCTCATTATGCTTAGAATTTACATCAGTTCTACATACATAAGGACAAAATTTACATCGATTGGGGCTTGAACCTTGATGGCGCAGTTGGTTAGCGCGGTACTCTAGCAAATTCCAGGTCGTAGGTTCAAATCCTACTCGAGGTAAACTTTTTATTTATGTATTTAACCAAATTAATAATAATTTTTAATTAAAAACTTAGGGCAATTGGCAGGTAATTAAAAAGGATAAGTCGTAAATCAGGCTGGCTCTTTACATAACAACATCGTATTTGTGTTTTTATAATACAAATAAACATTCATTGGTAATTATACAGCACACTCATGTGGTTACATCTCTCGTGTTGTCCAAAATTGTTGGTGCAATAGACTTGTATGCTTGAGCCGTTTCAGAGCAGAATGTGGAACAACGGAATGCGGAACAACTTTCTTTGGTATAGAGTATTCCTGCATACTCTGGATGGAGAATATTTCGGCGGGGGAAATTTTTCCATTGGGTTTGGTTTCCTTGAGAGCGAATATTACAAGAGCGAGTTTTCGTGAGCGAATTTATTAGAACAAATTCTTTGGTTCGAGTTTTCTTGAAGAAAATATTTCGTGGGCGAATATATCTGCGGCAAATTTTCCGGGGGCGAATATTCTGGGGGCAAATATTCCGAGAATTTCGCGTGGGGATGAACATTCTTAAGAGTGAATATTCCGAAGCTCGCAAATAGCGATTATTTCAACAATTTTTTCTAATTAACATAATGACATTCTACTAACGAGTGTTTCAAAAGAAGGTCCTGTAGTGTACAGTGGCGTATAACTCATTTAATCATACGCAAAGGGATTATTTTGCTTTGTAATAGTATAACTCTTTATTATAGATTAGAATATTAAACTCATAAACAAAAATATTTTCAACTTTCTATTATATGTTTAATATATTAGTATCTAAAATTAGTAATAATTAAATAACAATAATGTTTTTAGATTTTTACGGCTATGGCAAAGTCTCATGACAATGTGTAGCTCGGCCACTATACGCGGATTATCTTTTATTATGAAGACCTTTCCAAACTCTTGTTACTATGAAGCACATTATTACGTAATATTTCTGTGCTTTTATAATTTAGTAGTGACGCTTCTGTCAAATATTCTTTTAATATTTTCAAAAATTACTGTACTTCATTTTGAAATGTATTTTTATTAAAAGTAAAACGCTGTTACTCAGCTAATTAGTGGTTGGGATTATCACCTTATAATATTCAAGTGTAAATACGATATAAAGTATAGGATGGTAGTTTTGTTGAGTTTTTAAGTTGCACGATCTTATGTTATGAATTTTTAGCAAAATTTTTAATCTAATTTTACAGTAAAATAAAATTAGCAATAACAATTGTGCTAACATACTGCTAACATCATAATTATGTAAAACTGGGATTTTCTATTCAAACCCCGTTTCAAATTAGCTATCAACAAAAATACACCCCCAAAGCAAAATCGTTACATTTAACTTTATAACGCTCCGATCACGGTTTTAGGGTACGTCGTAAAGGTAATCGAAACTCGTAAACCCTAATCTCTGATAGAAATTCATGACAGAATTGGAAGCCCAAAGTATTAAAATATCCACTTCCATCGAATTCCTTTGTATATCTTGAAAACGTTAAAATATATAAAAGTATAAAGTAGACTAATTTCTTTTCTCTATTTTGAAACATTGCAATTTAAATATATGAATCTTGCGTGGTTTTAAAATATGCTTATGTTAAACCAAGAAATAAAGTAAAAAATGTAAATTTTGTTACACTGGGTCCATATAAATCACGCAGTGATGCAAATTTTGTGAAAGATTAGATTTAATGTAAAATAACTCTTATATCACAATGTCAGTACCAATGAAAGTAATGTCAACAATATAAACACATTTCCTTTTTATGAAAGGTAAGAAATTTTAGTTCGTCTTAAGCACCTTGAAGCATTTTTACTAATTTAACCTTTAGTTAAGAGTATCCTTTAAATAGTCGTTTAAAGCATTAACTAAAAAATGGTTTCCGTCATCTTCGTTCACGATCCTTTAGTTTGTTGAGGCTTGTTCCTTATAATTTAGTAGAGGTGTGACATTTTCAACATCAGTATGTTTTAAATAAATCATAGGGGATAGAAAAAACAGAAATAATAACATATAACTTTTAGACATATATATATATATATATATATATATATATATTAGTGTGTGTGTGTGTGCGTGTGTGCGTGTGCGTGTGCGTGTGCGTGTGCGTGTGCGTGTGCTGTGTGCGTGTGCTGTGTGCGTGTGCGTGTGTGCGTGTGTGCGTGCGTGCTTGTGTGCGTGTGCGTGTGCGTGTGGCGTGTGCGCGTGTGCGTGGCGTGTGCGCGTGTGCGTGTGCGTGTGCGTGTGCGTGTGCGTGTGCGTGTGCGTGTGCGTGTGCGTGTGCGTGTGCGTGTGCGTGTGCGTGTGCGTGTGCGTGTGCGTGTGCGTGTGCGTGTGCGTGTGCGTGTGCGTGTGCGTGTGCGTGTGCGTGTGTGTTTGCGTGTGCGTGTGCGTGTGCTTGTGCTTGTGCTTGTGCGTGTGCGTGTGCGTGTGCGTGTGCGTGTGGGTGTGCGTGTGCGTGTGCGTGTGCGTGTGTGTGTGTGTGTTTGTGTGTGTGTGTGTGTGTGTGTGTGTGTATGTTTTGAGAAATTCAGATTACAACGGGCTCCAACGACATTAGAACAACGCACAGGCAAATGTACGCAAGGGCCAAATAGGTCGTCGTTAGGACCGTGAGTTTAACTAATAATTTTAGTTGCGTCCTGCCTTAAATCAGGTAACAAACAAAACTAATTCACATTAAATCACTTGAGATTGTCAACAAAACTGAATTATCGAACATAAAATCGTCTTTCTGGCAAAACAGCACATGTTACAAGATATATCAAATGAGCTGAGCGGGGCATCTAGCAGTAAAGTCCAGTGTCTTTCATAGCACATATTAATTTCTGCCAGAACTAACACAGGTACCATTTTATTTGATGTCAAATATCTCACCCTTTTGCAAAAACAGCTCAAGTCCATTCGGATTCCGCATAAAACATCAAATGTCCTGGTTGATGTTGCTAGGAAATTGTATCGGGCTCATTTGGCGAGCTACTAAGATGGTATTAAGTAACCGATGATTCAGACTCATTCATCGGTTACATTTGGCATTAAATGCTTTATTCGCAGGTTTATGATTTTTGGTATTTTTATCAAAATATTTACTACTTAGTATTTTAGGTGATTATTTATCAAAAAGAGGTGAAATAGTAGGAGAACTACATCAATTATTTATAGTTATTATTGTATAAACACTGTAATTTTTTTAATTTCGTGCTCCAAGGTCTATGTAGCATAAATAATAACAAGAGATAACAATAATACAAGGATATAAAAAAGCTTATTTTATTAATATACAGAGTGGTAAAAAACGGTAACATTTTTTTTATAATTAGCCGATTTTCTTCATTTTTGATTTGTTTGAATGAAACCAACAAACCCAAAATCAATGTTTTGGGATATGAACACGGTAAAAAACGGTTAGCTGTAAAGGACAATACGTAAAATTTTAGTTTTTTACACTGACTGCAAAATTAAAGATTTTATATTTGGGCTCGATTTAAATTATCCATCTGACTCACTCAGTTTGTTTTGGTTTAAAAAAAAATATCTAATTAATAAAATCTATTCAAAAATATTTGATATTAAAAAAATTCAAAATGGTGGATTTATTGAGAATTGATATCTCAAAATGTTGGCCAAGTAATGAATTTAACGAATTAAAAAAAAATAAATTATACGGACTGTCTCCAAAAGTTGTGCCCTACCAGCGATATTCAAGATTAGGTCATTTTCTAAAACCTTCGCAATCTTCATTTGTTATCATTATTTCTTATAAAGATAATAAAAACACAAGGATACTAAAAAACAGTATTTTATAAATTTACTCATAGAGATACATAACATTAAAAATCGAATTCTCCATTGGATAATTTTACTTTTTTGTTTTGTGTCCCCTATTGTTTGCCTTTTAAAACACAGATATTTACGGAATGTGGGGCTTTTTTTAAATAAACCTTTACACTTTGGAAGGCCTTCCTAATATTTTTATTTTCCAGTAATGCCACTTGTTCTCCGGCTGCAATTGTTCTTGATGGTGTACTTGGTTCAGAAGTAGCTTTAATTTTTTTTGAAATGTTTTAATGCAGAAGTGGTACAAACATTTTTTGAGTTGGTATATTTCCAGTTGTTAAATTTTTAAATAACGGCTGCCTGATGCATAAAGTATTTGCCGTTATAACCAACAGCACAAGTACACTTACAAAAACCGTATCGACAGTGTAAAATATCTCGGAATCCGTAAGACTTTATACAATGTATTGTCCATCACCCAAATCTTTCATATTCGCTATCACTTTTGATTCCTTAGGCATCTATGTTTCTTGGACAACTTTACAGACTCTATTTAAAATGATATCTAGTATTCTTTGATTATAATAACTTTCGAAGCCTGTGCAAATAAAATCGGCCATCTGAACAAATTAAGAATCCTTGTTCGTTCGAGCAGTATATGCTTTAAAAGTAGAAACATCACTTCGGTGTATTTATTGGTATCCGATTCTGTTAACGGAAGATTTTGTCGGTAACATATTGACCAGTCTTGTATGTGAATAAATGATTTCTCAACATGTAG
The DNA here is from genome assembly GCA_036346205.1 of Vesta saturnalis. Classification (NCBI taxonomy): domain Eukaryota; kingdom Metazoa; phylum Arthropoda; class Insecta; order Coleoptera; family Lampyridae; genus Vesta; species Vesta saturnalis. The sequence goes on from JARFJB010000275.1 coordinate 703,680, forward strand.
CCGAAATTTAAGGTGGTTGCAGAGTGATAAAAACTTGTTTTTGCTTGCAATTCGTTTTCCTATTTTGCATACACAAGTTTTCTAGTCAGTTGATAATATCTTTGCTGATCATCCTTAGGGACACCATTCTTTAATATACTCAGTCAACGCCAGCATGCTTTAAGGATACGAAAAACGCATAAAGACAATTTAGAAGTTGGGAAGTATTTCCTCGTCCCCTTCACTGCTGCTAATAATACAGTCAATTGGAATACCTCCAATTTCTGATTGGTTACAAAAAAATTAACCTCGTGATCTTGTAAATCACAATTTTCCGTAGCATCTACAAATAATAATTCGGGCGCTTGTGGTAGTTTTTGCGCTCTCTGAACTAATGGTGTAGATATAGATATTGTTCCATTTTGCGACGACAATATTTCTTCCAATTTCTCTAACATATTAGACCCAGTTCTTTTACCAGATTGTTGCTTGAATGACTCTTGCCATAAATTTTGTGCATCCGACCCAACAGATCAAAAATGGTTTCGCGATATTCATTTCCATATTCTTCCATTTTTGTTGTGTAAAAAGTGTGGTAAGCAGAACTAGCGGAATCACCTTTCTCAAATAAATTTAAAAGCCCTTGTTTGGCCTTAGAACCCACAGGTCCTTCCCTAAGAGCATGAACATCTGTTCTGTGGTTATGATTATCACCAAACTCTACTTCACACGGACATTGTTTATCAACTTAGTCTTTAGACTTTGAATTTTCAAGAAAACCGTTTTATTGTTATGAATAATTCAGCAGAGCAGTTTACATTTCTTGATTCCTTAACACTTTTTTTTCTGCATTTGTTCTACAACGTGTATTAAAGTGGCAATAATACATTCTTGTAAATCGATTTCTAGTCTTTCCACTTGTTTTAAAAGTTTTATTTGTGCTCCAAGTTACTCTTGTAAACTTCTCAAAATTCAAAACGAATTTCTAAAAATAAAACTACAATACCTTTTTTTTTATTTGATTTTCATGTTAAATTTTTTGCAAACAAAACAAGATATACAGATGCGATTTTCGGTATCTAAAAGACAATTTATTTTAAAATAAACTACACAGACTTTTTTTTTCATTTTAAATATCATGATTTATACATGGTGTAAAAGAGAATCAAGTTTTTACACTAGCTTTTATGAGGGTTTTCAAAATTCATTCAAGGCATTCCACTGCTGCCCCTGTATAAAAAGTAACAAAGTTAATTGTCTTACAATTCATACTGATTTTATTAGGCTATTTTTATTGGCTCTTAGAAGTATACTAAAAATACCTAGCTACGGAAAAACGACAATTATTAAGTTAGTAAGTCTTTATTTTAGAAAAAATCTAAGGATACTTATTTTAATCTACGTACATTGAATTATCTTTTAAATACGACAACCATCACTGTATATATTTTGCGAAAAATTTAACTTGTCTAAAGGAAATTAGGAAAATTTAGGGACAAAATGGAAATTTAGGCAAAAAGTAAAATGGTGTGTACATGGAAAATTCTATTGCAGTCAGTTCACTCCACAGAGTGTGAAGAAATTGTCTAACGTGCCATCTAAAGTGGGACACCCTTTATTGAAACCACGTTGTTTATTCATCATTTTCCGTTTTTTTTTAAGTTAGGTTATGTCATAAAATTTTTTTTATTTGCTTTTAGGCTAACCCATTCTAACCTTTTGTAAAAAAAAAACATACCTATTATAAATATTGAATAGTAGATTTTTTTAAGCTTTTCTGAAAAGCTTTGACCATGTTAGTTATCTGATCAGTTATTGTATTGTATATACAGGGTGTCTGGAAAAATGTGGGAAATCTCTCGGATTTAGACTGAAGACGAAAAAATAACATAAGTTACTATAAATTTCTTTCCTCCAGACCCTCCCTACGGAGATGTGAGCCCCTAAAGGACGCCGCTGGAAATAAGTTTTTCTTGAATAACTTTTAAAGTACTTAACATAATTTAATAAAAATTCAGTATGATGGCCACTAGTAAGGGCCTCTTAAAATAGTATTCTTGAAACATATTTAGCTTGATTATTTTACCAGGGATGGACTAAGTTATGCACCTTACCGCCTAAATTTTTAACACCCTGTATGATAACAATCTAAAAAAAATATTTTTGGGTAGTTAGAACCTTTCTCTAAAAAAAAGGTATACTCGTTTAATATCGATAAACTTAAGTATTTTCGAGAAAAAAAAGCGAATTTAGGTTTCATTTTCATTTAATTAAAAACTTCATAAGTGGGTTCAACATAGGCTCGGTGAAGTCTGATACACTCGCGACCACGACAAATTGAAGACTGCTGTACCCTCCACAATAACCCCACATTGTTCCTTAGCACATCACAATGAATCGTGATTTTCTGTGGAAGCTCCTCCTTAGTCTACCAATCGGACTACTACGGAATACACCAAGGCTTTGAGGTGTCCGCACAGGTAAAAATACAAAGGCGTCAGGTCGGGAGATCTAGGAGGCCAGGCGATAGATCCACCTCTACCTATCCAACGGTTTGGATAGACGTTCCCACAGCAATGCTAAAACAAGGTGGTGCCCCATCGTGTATAAAGTACGTTTCGGCGGGTTTCAAGAGGTAAATGCTCTATTAAATCTGGAAAAGCGTTCTAGAGGAACTCCAAATGAAGTTGTCCATTCAATCGCGCCGGCAATACAAATGGTCCAATTAAAAAATTGCCAATGACTCCTTCACGGATATTAATTGATTGAAACTAATGTTGATGATTGTTACACGTCCAAACCGCACTAGGCGTCGTGTATGATTACTACTGTAAGCGGGTTGCCAAGCCAGCTAACAGGGAGATGGGCGTGGTCGAAATAAGAAGTAAAATGAATGATTAATACTCAAATATATTTAGTACTACCCAGGTTATTAGAAACTTTTTGAATACACCTCGTATACCAAAATTTCCAAAACAAAATTTATCACTCAAATTTAATTGCATTCACGTGACCAACAGTTATAAAAAAAACTGAAATACACGGGTCGTCACAAACCTCCTGATTGTACCCTGTACATCCAGAATACCAAAGTTATAACACGTTAACTGAATATTTTCTACGTATCCCTCGTATACATATAAAGTTAAATTTCTATTTATTAATGAATAAAATAGTTCTTAATTCAATGGTCGATAATTAATTTTTAAAATTCCTAATCAAAAGAAAATCAATGTCATCGGCTTAATAATTGGTCCTTTATGATACCTCTGAATCGTATGGGACATTCGTAAATATGTAAGTTCTCAAAACTCCATCTCTTAGTTATACTTAATGAAATTTTTAAATCAACAGCTGATACGTCATTAGTGTATTGCGTTAAACGAAACTAACATGAAAATCTTCTTTTTAAAATTAACCTGGCAAATATAACCTTTCAGGTTGTTCATTAATCTTAAAACCAAAATATGCAAAGTCTACATTTAAATTGTCAAAAACTAGGTCACCAATTAAGTAAACGTCACGAATGTGTCTCATAACTGGCTAAATAAACAACAGAATAAAAGTTAACAATAAATATATATTGTCCTGCACAAAAAAAAACAAATGTTTACATATACTACGACAGCGTGGTTGAGAAACCACTGTCAATACAAATTTGCGTTTCTACAAAAATTCTTACTACTAAAACAGCCAATACAACATAACTCGAGATCGATTACCTTTTTCCTTCAACACTAATTAATTAAATAAAAATTACATAACAATACGCAAATAAAACTACCCAAAAAGATAATAGTGCTCAACTGAATTTTCAACGTTCTTAAATGTAATTCTTACTTAAAGACTGTCCATTCATCCTTCGCTTTTCTTTCTTCTCTCTTCCCGTAAACCAATTATTTGTAGTCCATGTGTATCCTTAGATTGCCTGAAGGCACATAACAAGTACTTCACAATTTCACAAACACTTATTCCTTTCGGTACTCGCGATTAGTCCAACTATACGAGGTTATTACTCCAATAAACCGTAATAAACTGTACACGTTTGGTTGCCTCTTAAAAGTTTTTCGCAACCTTTAGGACAATTTAGCCCTTCCTTAACACAAATAAACTTTTAATGTCATATAAAATTACTTTAACATTGGCTCAATTTACTACGAACATTTCGTTCACTTAAGGGTGGTCCCATAAATAATTTATACTAAAGATCATTACAAGCTCACGCGCCGCACTCAACACTATAACGTAACAACTGTTATCTTATTATAAATGTGCTTACGCATTTTTTTTTCTTGAAGAGAAAACTGATTTTATCTTCAATCTCAATTCTATTAATTGTTTTATTTATGAATGTCTTATACGATTCATCCCCTTTTGGGTTACGCAGTTGTTTAAACAATGACTGCCTTCAATATTATTCGCAAATATAACTCCAACTCAACCCATTCTGATTTCACACTTCACCTCGCGCGCGCGTCTTCCACCGAGCTCTCACCAAAAAGCAAAAAGCAAAAAAGCCCCCGTCAATCTCTGACTTTCCGATTTATACCTCAAGCCATCCATCTTTAAACATGTCTGACTTCCTCGCTATATTCACCAATGGTATTCACTCAAACTTTCTTAGTGCCGACTGATGCTACCATCTGCACAAACACGCTTGTAATTACTATACATCGCCATGTTTGTTCTTACCTGCAAATTTTACAATTACTTTATGGAGAAGCCATCTCTCGTCAGCACATTCATTCAGTGGCCCCTCTGGACCATTACACAACTTTCAACGTTTATCTCTCACATGCGCTCATCCTCCTTCCGCAACATTTGCAAAAATAAGTACAGTCTAAGGTCTCAAATCCCATATACGTGCACGTATTCTCAAAACTGATTGCACAACCTTACGAGAACTTTCTATAATCAACAATTAAACATACCAAATCTTTCTCTACATATTTTCTAAAACATTCTATACTTATACATTCACATCTTCGGGCCAAGATTACTCCTTTATCCTCCGACATTCCATTCCTTATTCAGTAGTCAACAGTAGCAAACATTATCGTCCCATGGACAAATTTCTCTTCATATTTACATTCATCAGAATCTATTTATTTCAACACCAATGTCTCTATAATATTCAAATACACGTATTTGCATACTGAATGATATTTCTCCTAAATTGCCAGTGGCGTATGATCCACCCACATACATTATGCATATACACAAAAAAAAATTTTTTTTCGTTCAAACTCAATACACCCGTACTCAAAACACGTAATTTACGTCATTATAACATCTTACATACAGGGTGCGTCAACACAACCTTACATGATGCGAAAGAATAGTTGCATGAGGATTTCCATCAGCCTATACGTGTGAGTTGTATAAATTCGTGATACAATTTTTAGTAAAAGCTGCTTCATCTGTAAAAAGAATAGTGCTAATGAAGTTTTCATTATTTCGTTGCTGATCCAATACCCAGTTTGCGAAATCACTCACCATTCTCTCTTAGACGATAATCAACTCGTTGAAATGTCTTCTGATTTGGAATAGTTCGATTAGGAAATCTTTCGTGATATAATCTTCTAACAATAGGCAAGACCATACATGAGATGCATATCTGCATATTCAATAAAAGTGAATTCCATATTTCGAATAAGTTTACAATTCAAATCACCACGAAATCCAAAAATCAGTAAATTTAAAGTAAATTAATGTCGATCAATGTATCAGCGATGTGACAAACGTTACATTCTAAAATGCAGGTTATTTATTTATTTCGTACCATAGGAATGTTTGACATATGTTATTTTTAGTGAAGATAAATAAAATGAACAAGAAATAAAATTATACCTCGTGGATCAATAAACTCACTTAAGTTTGCAACATTCTTTAAATAATTAATATGTTTAATTTGGTTTTCCTAATTTATTATTAAAAAAGTGTTTTCTCGTAAAAATTCGAAACAACACTGGCTTAATTTTTTTTAATAATTTATTAATTATGAAACATTAATTCGTTTATTATATTTTTTCTCGAAAATAGTTCATTTTATCGATATTAAACAACTATACTTTTTTTAGGTGAAGGTTAAAGATACCCAAAAATGTTTTTTTAGATCTTTATCATACAGGGTGTTAAACATTTAGGCGTTAAGGTATACAAATTACTCCATCCCTGGTAAACTAAACAAGCTAAATACGTTTCAAGGATACTATTTTAAGAGGCCCTTACTAGTGGCGATCATACTAAATTTTTATTAAATTACATGGAGTACTTTAAAACTTATTCAAGAAAAACTTATTTCCAGCGGCGTCCTTTAGGGGCTCACATCTCCGTAGGAAGGGTCTGGAGGAAAAGAAATTACAGGAACTTGTCATGTTACTTTGTCGTCTTCTATCTGAATCCGAGAGATTTCCAACATTTTTTCGGAAACGCACACGCATGCACGCACGCACGCACGAACGCACCCACACACGCACGAGCACGAGAAAGCGCACGCGCCTGCGCGCGCACACGCACAGACGCGCACACACACACGTAGATATAGTTAGAAGCGTCATGATTTGCATTAATTGGAGTCAATTACTTTGTCACGTTTTATGGAACATAAGTTTGATGAAATTTAAATTTGTCCCATTATCACTCATCGTTTGTTATAAGGAAATTAAAGCTTTTCACACTTGACACTTAGCTACCTCTTTCGGCGCTCACGCGCACGCACACGCACACGCACACGACATGCACACGCACACGCACACGCACACGACACGACGCACACGCACACGCACAACGCACAGCACACATAGCACACGCACACGCACACGCACAGACAATCAAACGACGCACACGCACACGCATACGCACACGCACACGCACACGACATACACAGCACAACGCACACGCACCACGACGCACGCAAGCACGCAGCACGCAGCACGGCAACGCAAACACCAACACACACGCACGCACACACACCACACACCACACACACAGCACACACGCACAGCACGCACGCACGCACGCACGCACGCACGCACGCACGCACGCACGCACGCACGCACGCACGCACGCACGCACGCACGCACGCACGCACGCACGCACGCACGCACGCACGCACGCACGCACGCACGCACGCACGCACGCACGCACGCACGCACGCACGCACGCACGCACGCACGCACGCACGCACGCACGCACGCACGCACGCACGCACGCACGCACGCACGACACGCACGCACGCACGCACACGCACGCACGCACGCACGCACGCACGCACGCACCACGCACACACGCACACACGCACACACCACACACACACACACCACGACACCACCACACACAGCACCACACACACGCACAACCACACACACACGCACACACACACACACACACACACACCACACACACACCACACACACACACACACACACACACACACACACACACACACACACACACACACACACACACACACACACACACACACACACACACACACACACACACACACACACACACACACACACACACACACACACACACACACACACACACACACACCACACACACACACACACACACACACACACACACACACACACACACACACACACACACACACACACACACACACACACACACACACACACACACACACACACACACACACACACACACACACACACACACACACACACACACACACACACAGACGCGCACACACACACGTAGATATAGTTAGAAGCGTCATGATTTGCATTAATTGGAGTCAATTACTTTGTCACGTTTTATGGAACATAAGTTTGATGAAATTTAAATTTGTCCCATTATGACTCATCGTTTGTTATAAGGCAATTAAAGCTTTTCACACTTGACACTTAGCTACCTCTTTCGGCGCCTAATTAAATATTTTTTACAATCTCGTCTTAGATATTTGATATTTATAATATGGTGTTCAATTTTAATCCGTGGCTGTTATTTGTAAAAATTTTAAATGGACTGTTTAAAGTAAAAATAGCATTTACAGAACGAGTTAGATCACAATAAGTATTTTTTTATACGGTTAATTTCATACTAAAAGATATTAAAATTCGGTGATAGAAATTATGCGTTGACTACTTTTTATTAGGTTTATACACATATTTTACTTGCAAATAAATTTTATTTTGTGTACAATTAGTATTTAAAATTATTCTAACCAGGTGTATTACAAATTTCTACTTAAAGTAAATTACACATTACTGTTTACACATTTTTTTATTAAACCTTGATTTAATTATGCAAAGCACGTCATAATAATACATGTTATTCAAAAGCCGATATTATTTTTAAAGTTCTAAACGGCCTTTAATATTTTATGCATTAATGATATTACATGTAATCTCTACATTTCAAAATATTATTAACTGAGCAACTGTGACATCACCGTATATTGCTTTGTGCCTCGTATTTTTTTATATAATAATTAGCGAACACTTAGAATACTAATCATTTGTAATGCGGAATTATTTGAGTGTTACAAACGTTTTAGTTTAGTCTACTAATGGTAATTCAAATTTAAAAAATATTTCAATTAGTAAATACGTAACATGAATAACAAATACAATTAAAACGAATAATTGACCGAGAGGAAATTTAATAGAATACATATTTAGTGTATTGTAGTAACGGTAATTATAAATTTAGTTGTAATTTTACCCAAATAATCTTTCCACACGCACACGCACACGCACACGCACACGCACACGCACACGCACACACACACACACCTACACTTCCATACACCCCCAGACCCTCTCACCGACACACACACCCATTAACCCACTCACCCATTCACCCACTCATCCACTTACCCCTCACCCACTGATCCACACATCCACGTACCTACGGGTGTACGTGTGCGTGTGCGTGTGCGTGTGCGTGTGCATGTGCGTGTGCGTGTACGTGATTGTGTGCGTGTGCGTGAGCGTGTGCGTGTGCGTGTGCGTACGCGTGTACGTGTGGGTGTGTGTATGCGTGTGCGTGTGCCTGTATGTGTGCATGTGCATGTGTATGTGCGTGTGCGTGTGAATCAGAAAGCCAGGAAATAGTGTTTAAGTAATACAAAAATATAGATATAATAAAATTAGTTCTATGTTTAACTGCTGTTTCTACATACGATTCTCCTTGAATATGTGGTTGTATTGCTTCTTTCTTCTGTGATTCGGTTTAGTCCCCTTGTTCTGATGGGAATGTAACCGCTTCCCTTTTGCAGTAGCCGACCTGTTTTTTTTCCGGAAGGAGCTAATATCACCGATGTAACCTTGTTGTTGGGTTTAATCGTTTACTCGATTGTTTTATTTCTAATTTATTTCACTAGCACTCGTTAATAGTTAGTTATCGTTGATCAGTAGCTGTTGTTTTGACGTAAGCATCTGTCGATGGCTTATTGCGGGCGGAGGAAGCAGTAGAGATCTGACGTACAAAAAACTATAAACGGTTTTTGTAATAACGACAAAGCGGGATAAAATTGGTTGTTCCTGAATTCTAAATCCTAATAATTACGGTAAATAGTTAATTAGCAATTAATTAAACGGAATATCTAACTGTTTACGCTGCAACAAACAAAGTAATACTAATAGCTATCCCTAACGAACACTTTGCTGTCAAGGATATTTATATACATTAAATGTTAACGGTACAATATTAAGTTGTAGTGTTCCAGGTGTATTTGAAAGTTCTTCCATCTAAACTCAAGTTTGCATAATGTCGCCTTAACATTGGAAACAGTTGGTTAAGACCATTGTGAGTAATTTAAATGCAGACGTAATCACACATAATGGAATGCTGTGCAACTCAGTTCGCCTTTAGCTTGTTTTAATCTCAAAACAGTTCAAATGCCTTTACTTAACAAACTAAATTTTAGATACAGTCAACCGTGAACCTATATACTGGACAAAAAAAAATACACGTACAATAAAATATGAACTCAGTCTGTGGTATAATTGCATGCAATAGAAGTTAATTACTTCATAAACGACAATGGCGTACGTAAGGGTAAACTTACAAAAACTTTTTTTATGCGCACAAATCTGTCAGTCAAATAAAGGGCAATTGATCATTTTAAATAAACAATTGTTAATACCTATAACACTTTTGAAATATTATATCTATCAGATACATACAATAGACATTCTTTCTATTCTGTCATACATCATAAAAAGAATATCCTTTGCACTTTATAGACTTGATATTTAACAAAAATATACGCCCAATGGATTTTTCCCGCTATCTGGGATGGAAAATCGCATTTAATTACAAACGCGAACTTAAATTATAAAATCATTGTAGTTCATCTTTATACTTAGAGGAGTAAATGTAAAATGCTGATATAACTATAAATATCACTAAAACAGTAACAAAATAGGATTGTGAGTAATTTTAATAAATGCAAACTCCTTTTATACTAGTGTGCAGTGTGGGTTGCCTAATACGGAACAAGATAAATGTGTTACAATTTCCGATGAAGTGGAGCAATACAATCATTCACTATGCGAATAAGCGAACTCAATTTTAGCCTTAAAGAATTAAGAACTACTGCTTATCACAGTTTTTATGAATTGTTTATCATTGTACAAGATGATTATTATTAGAAGAATGTTTAAATATTTATAAATATTAACACACATGTACTTAACGTATCAAACTCGACATCACATAGTTTAATTTATTTAGAGGTTGTCTTCTTCGGAACTTTAAATTAAACCGCTATCCTCGTCAGTACTCACAGAAATAACCTACGGTTCTATTATGCGCATATGATAAAGTGGCAACCGCAACACAAGTTTATTACTTCGTTTTGCTATTTCGTCACATGGGCATCGTATTTGTCTTCAATCGGATTAGACGTACAAGGTCTGATCGAACCATGTCTACATCTTATACACATTATTGTATTTCGCTGTGGTACGAGAGGTTGTTCATAACGATTAGTGCATTATCATAAACTTTATTTAGCAATGAAGAAAACGAGTCTTCAAATACTACAAAGTTCATTTCTTCATACTAATCAAGTGTTTTTTGCCCTCAAAAGGTAAGAATCCATCATTCACCAACAGATGGTGTGGGTTTAAAACATAGTAAAAGAGAATTAGAGCAACCAATACATGGTATTGACATAAATGGAAGAAACAGTTAGTCGTGTTTCTGGAAAAAAATAATATTCTTATACTTTAACAAAAATAACGTTAAGATTAATTTAATTAAATTAATTCATGGCATTAGAGGGGTCAGGATCTATTGTAGAATAGTGCCTATTACCTACCGAATAAAAGAGTATTCGGAGATTTGAATACGCTGCGCTGCGCAAAATGTCTCACTTTAAATGATCAAGCTAGTCTTCTATTTTTGTATGCTTAGGTGTTGAAATATGTGTATTACATGTATGTTACGTTTGTTTCATAGTTATGTACAATTTCTCGAATATTTCTGTAACCGGGTTTTTTTTACAAATAATATTTCTGAACAGGCTAAGATTTTCTTAATGTGCTAAAGCACTCAGGAACACTGAGAGGGTTTAGGGATATTTTTAGGCTGCTGAGAAATGTTTATGGATGGCTTCCTTAAATTTTCTTAAATCAAAGTTTGGAGGAAAACAGCAACTGGGTAGTGCATTCCACAATTTGGTCTCCGTGTGGAAAAATATAGATTTCCCCGTTTAGTGCGGCAAGATGGAATGTGAGTGCGTAATTATGCTGTTGATGGGCAAATCTAGTGTTCCTAGTGAAGGTATTAAGGAGGGTATTTCGTAGGCACACTTGCCATGTTAATAGCGATAGAACAAGAAAACAACCGAAACTATTCTTCAATGTTCAAGAGACTCAAGGGCGTATTGGGGAGCACTGGCCCAGAGGTGTGAATGAGATTCCAGGTGTGGTGGAATTGAAAATTATACAGTAAAAGGATGTGAAGTACTGTTTAGATCCGTATAGAAAACCAAGTTTAGGTACAGCTGTGTTTCTGGCTGACAAAAGGTGGTCAACGCATGAAAGGTTCGATGATACGGACATCCCTAACGTAGGAAAAGGGTTTGAAAACTTGAGATCTAAGTCATTCATTTTTACAGCAGGAAACACTGGATTTTGTCGGCGTTGAACGTGAGTAGATTATTCCTTCCCCATCAAGGACACGTTCTAAGTCACTGTTGATTGAGGCTGCCATGTTCTCTTTAACGTCCTGACTAGACAATGTAGAATGCTATCGTCTGCAAAGCAATGGCTCGGGTTAGTTGTTGCGGAAATGAGGTCATTTACGTATAGCAGGAAAAGTGTTGGAGGTATCACTGATCCTTGGAGTACGCCCGCGTTAAAATTAGTTTCTTTCGAAATAAAGCCATCGCAACACGTATACGCTTTTGTCAAGAAAGCTGGAGATCCAATTGATGAGGGTATCGGAAAAGCCGAACGAGGTGAGATTGGAAAATGGGCACTTGTGTCAAACGTGGTCGAAATCCTTCGAAATATCCAAAGTTACTACGACTGTTTCACCGGGCGTTTTTAAGGTGTTATTTTAAAGTTCGGGCACATATGAAAGATTACTCGTTGAATCACTGTCTGAATCTATACTTATGGCCTTAGAGGAGTTTATTTGGACTACAGGAACGAAAGTAGTTAGTGGTTGATGATTTTCTATAGAAGCTATTGCTCGATAGTATGAAGGATCGGATTTATCGCCCTTTTTAGGAATATGTTACCAGAATCATTGAGGCGTGAATTTAATGCAATGTAATGGGTAAAGAGGTTGGCTCTGTCAGTAGGACTACAGCTCCGTCACGAGACGTTATGGAAGGAAAGGAAGATGTACTAAAGTTTTTTCTGATGGCGTTAGCTAATGACCGAAATTTACGTTTACTCGAAGGACATGAGACTAATTACTTGCATTTACGTTCTTCAAACATCCTTTTGGCCATGGTCATGATGCTTTTGAAACTATTCCTTGAGGCAATATGGTGGGCGTGATTTTCAACAGATTTATTTCATTTCCATTTGGTATAGAGTTTATGCTTTTGCGATAATGAAAGCCCTATTAAACCATGGTTGGGAACGGACATAACCTATACGATTATGTTTTTGGGAATGTATAACTCCATACTCATCAAGATAACTTCAGTTATTGAAAGACCAATGTTTGAAGAAGAGGACCAATCAAATCAAGACTCACGCCAGAGGGAGGTTGCAAAAAGATCTCGCAGTTCGGTTCAGTTAGCTGATTTGAAACACCACATGTTTTATCTCTTTTTCTAGTAGCAGTGGGATTGGGTCCAGAGGAAGTTATTTCGATTAGGCAGTGGTGTGATTGACCAAGTGGGGAAAGGACTCTTCTTTACTGTAAAAGATAGTCATTGGCCATCATTTAGTTTGCCATCTGCACGTGTATGATATTATTAACTTGTCTAACGTGTCTACAGCACCTTTAGCTTCGTTGTAATCTAAAAGCTTTTTATGAACTTGGTTACACACTCCGTTATCGTGGTGCATGGTGCTCATGAACGTAACATTTTTATTCCGTTTGGGAATATAGGAAACTATCAACGTGTCCTTGGTAAAGTAAAATTTTGAAGAAAGAATTTCTTTCCTCTTGCAGACCAATGCGGCTAGCAATTCAGGCTTATTTTTGAAAATTAGCACCAAGCATGGTTATTTTTCTTTCCAATAGCATCTACCCCAGATCGTACGAGATAAAAAAATTATCACACGTACGTTATGACCTTTTAGAACATAAGTAAGGTCTAGCACGACTCTTCTACCTTGACATCTCTCTGGAGGTTCACCTTCTTTTTTCCCGAGGTAAACGTGCATGTTATATGCATAAGTAGTTACAGAATCGCATAAAGTACAAATCTTCTCTCTGTATTTAGCAGGTTTATTCGCGATATACTGTCTACAAGGACAATGGCCTCTAAAAGTTGCTCATCTACTTTTACATTTTCGTAAACATTATAGAGCATAGGTAGAATTGCAACCCATTCATTCCACAAGTCCCGTATGGGAGCTAATTTATCAGTTTCACATCGTTGCATTCGAGTTTTTTATCGTCAAACCAAATTATTCGTGTAATTACATGAAATATTTGCAGGGGCATCGTTGCTCCGAATATTGGACGACCTACATTTCCATCCCACACACTGGCTGTTGCCTCTCTATGAGATTTATACACTCCAGCTAGAAACAGTAGGCCAAAATTTGCTTCTAGTTCAATTAGGTTAGTTCTTGCAACGTGTCGTCACAAAATCCTTTGCCTTCTAAATTTGACATTTTCAAAATTAGGGTTACAATTTTGGGTGTGAAATATAAGAACTACGCGGATTTTATGTCAATTGTTCGCGACGTCGCATACTTTGTTGGCCCAGGAATCAACGAAATAATATTTGCTGCAGATAACCTTCCCGATTGACGTGTCTTTTCGTTGAATACTATATTTCCATCTTTTAAAGTTACGTGATTATCCGTATCAAAACCGAAAGCGCTAAAAATATTTCAATATGGCATATATATATATATATATATATATATATATATATATATATATATATATATATATCGGTTTCGGACAAATGGTCTTCTTCTTCAGAAACATTGTATTCACTATCAGAAACACACAAAAGTTTCTCAAGTTCACTATCCGTAAGCACTCCCTCACAACAGATTTTCAATAATATATTTCAATTCTTAGGTATTTCTTATAAGAGTATAGCATCCAGTTTGATATTTACTACCGAATCTAACACGCAGATGCCCACTGGTTACATTTATACGCTGAGCCACAGACAAGTTTCAACAGGAATAAACTTGTTTACCGGTACGCAAATAACGCACGCAATATGCGCAATAATGTGGCAACATTATGTAAGTTATTCATATTTATGCAAATAAAACAAAACTAATAAAATACATTCGTCTATGATAATAAACTGCTTCTCGTTCTTCTAATTTGAACCATACAAATCAACGGGTCATATAAACCCAAACAAAGCGAGTGTTACAAATGTATTTAAAAATAACTAATTATAATTTTCTAATATCAATCTAGGTACATCGTTATTAGGGTAATGAAGTAAAAGTAATGCAGTGGCAACGAAATATTTAAATAAATTAACGAATTATGCACATTAGAAGAACTCGATTGGGTCATATTGACCCGAACACAGTAGGAGGGTTAAAGGAACCGTATTTTTTCGTAGAAATTCAAAGCTATAGCAATCATAAATATCCTATTTACGCGCCTTTTTTATCTAAAGAGACATTCCATACGTTACCAAAATTTTCCTGTTTAGATTATTATTTTTTATTTTTGTTTATTATTAATATTCAAACCGCTAAAAATCAGTTCAAAGACTTCGTACTTCGTATGTAAAATAGATTGTTCCCTACGCGACTTGCTGTTATTTATAGAAACATTATTTAATTATTTTTGTAAAGGCAAGTTAAGAATTTAAATGAAATATTAATATTTAAGTTACGTATAAGTTCCTCTTGTGAATGTAGCATTATATAGCATTTTCGAGGTGCCATTTTTGCATCTCTGTCAGTGCAGACAGTTCGTGCATTGCGCTTCCGTCTATCAGAACGGTTGAAAAATCACGACTTCATATTAGAATGTCAATGATAACACAAAGTGTTTGAGGTGTTATCAGTTATTTTGTATCGAATCAATGTATTCAATCATTCAATAAATTAGTGCAGTGTTTTTAAATACATCTACTTCAAATACAGTCCACATCATTTCAATCGTAATGATGTCTAATTTCATCAAAATAACGATGAAACGGCACATTACCCAACATGGTCCTTCGAGCCGGATTGTTGTTTAAAATCTGCATTAATGAAACAATTACTGCAATACAGAAATTGTAAGTAAAGCATCAACAAATTTAGTTTTAGCAAGCGAGGTGCAGTGATGCCATACGCACGTTTTTGCTTCCTTGCGTCTTCAAATTAAATACAAAGCTCTTCGTTCAACATCATTTCAATTAAATGGAATGGTCTTCGTTGCAGTGCTGCTTCAACTGTTAGCAGTTTACGTATACGCAAAAACAAGTAAGTGCAATCCTTCATTTCCATTTATTTTAGCATTGTATTTCTATCTGTGTTAACAAGTGCAAAGCTTTATTTTGTGTAAGGCATAATTAAAACATTAAAAATACAACGATCACGCAATTCTTAACATACCCCCCGGCTGGTCCTTCGTACATATCCCTAAATAAGGTAATACAAACAACTCGTTTTGTCAATAATTTATTACGCCAAGTTTATGAAATCAGAGCTTCCTTTTTCGCATTTTCGCACTTTATTCTCTAACTTACGTGCTAACGCAAAGCTTTAAAATCGTTATATGATAATGGAATCTTTAATTCGGTCTCGTAGTGTTATAAAAGGTAAATTGACGCGATTTAAAAACTATGTAAATGCGCTCAACACCAATTACAAAGATCCAAATCAAACAATTACGAAAGAACAAATTCTAGAGATTCAAAGAAGGCATGGTACTGCCATCGCACTGTTAACAGAATACGAATCATTACATTTTCAAATTATACAAAGCGCTGATGATGTCGCAATTTCTAAAATCGAAGCAGATTATGAGCTGTTCGAAAGTTCCTATTTTTCTGCCATCTCCGAGGCAGAGCAGTTAATCAAGGTTCTAACAGTTGGTTCACGTGGGAGTTCACCTAACGTCTCGGGCCGTAGTTCGCCAAATCTTAGTGAAAATTCTGGCTCACCTTCTCAACGCTCGCTTGGGTTTAATTTGCCGAAAATTACTCTTCCTGTTTTCTCTGGTGATGCTCTTGAAACTTGGACCGAATACAAAAATATTTTTTCTAGCTTGATTGATCAAAACGGTACTTTCAACAGCATTCAGAAATTACATTATCTAAAAGGCAGTCTAAAGGGGCCAGCTGCTGAAGTCATAAAATCCCTAGAATTCACAGCTGACAATTATCAAATTGCATTTCAAACTCTGATTGCTAGATATGATCAGCCTAAACTACTGATTCGTAATCATATAAAATCCATTTTAGGACTGGTGCCTCTAACAAAGGAATCGGCGTCAAGTCTCAGAGGAATCAACGACGCACTTTTCAAACATGTTACAGCTTTGCGGTCATACGGTAATTCAGAACAACTTTTTGAAGCATTTATAGTTCACATTGCTTCAAGCAAATTAGATCCTATTACTTATCGTCAATGGGAGTCTAAGCGGAATAAATCTACATCGAACTTGCCTGCCTTAGACGAGTTCAAGGATTTCCTTACAAAGCAGGCGAACTTTTTGGACAGTTTAGAGATTAAACAAATCAAAACAGTTCCGGAGAGGTCCAAATCTCAGCCTAAGTCTTTTGTAGCTAGTGGTTCTTTGTGTGCACTTTGCAAAAAGGATCACTACATTGCTAAATGTGAAAGTTTTCTTAGGATGCTCCCCAAAGACAGATCTGTCAAAGTGAAAGAGTTAAAAATATGTTTTAACTGTCTGGGTAGTGGTCACATGTTGTCCCAATGCTCATCAAGATTTACTTGCAAGGCTTGCAAGTTAAAACATCATTCATTATTACATATCGGTGCATCAGCACCTACCCAAGCGGTACAACCAGGCCCAGTGGCTTCTGAGCCTCAGACGCCTGCTACACCCGCTCCCAGCTTTTCAGCACTTTGTTCGAACACTGCCAAGGTTCTACTTCCTACTGTGAGTTGCAGGATCCTTGATTCCTGTGGCAGATCTCATTCCATTCGTGTTTTGCTCGATTCGGGTAGCCAATCAAATTTCATACGCTCAGAACTGTGTCAAAGATTAAACTTACCTACTCAAAAGGTAAATATCTCAGTTTCGGGATTGAGCACTTCTCTTTCTCATATTCGCTTTCGCTGTAGCGTGGAAATTGGTGCCCATCACTCTTCTTACAAAACTAATCTCTCTTGCCTTGTTCTAGATGAAATTACAAGCAACATACCTTCTTTTCATGTAGACAGCTCTAATTTCAAGATACCTGACAACATTCGATTGTCAGATCCGTTGTTCGACCAACCAGCAGCAACAGATTTGTTGATTGGTTCTTCCACATTTTTTGAACTTCTTTGCATAGGTCAGATACGGTTGGGCCCCAACCTTCCACTCCTACAAAAGACCCGTCTCGGTTGGATCGTATCTGGTCCAGTTTGCGCCAACTCAGCCACTCAAGTTCAATGCCATTTGTGTATCGCTATAGTTCCAGATCAATTAGCTCGATTTTGGGAACTCGAAAACTATCCGTCTGACAAGGTTTTCTCAGCTGAGGAGAGCTCTTGTGAGGCTCATTTTCTAAAAAATACTTATCGAACTCAAGAGGGTAGATTTGTCGTTACTCTCCCCCTAAAGCAACCGGTGGAAATATTGGGAGACAGTATTTCCACAGCCCAAAGGCGGTTTCTAGCTCTGGAACGACGCCTGCAGGCTAACCCAAGTCTTTCCGATCGCTACAAGGCGTTCATGCTTGAATACTTAGATATGGGCCATATGTTGCCATCTGATCCAACCTATATGGGCGTTTCCTACTATCTTCCCCATCATGGTGTCCTAAAGGAGGACTCTCTCACAACCAAACTGCGAGTAGTTTTTAACGGTTCCCAGGCGACCACAACGGGCTATTCTCTAAACGATATACAAATGGTAGGTCCCACAATCCAGCAAGATATTTTCTTGATTTTATTGCGTTTTCGGAAACATCCTTTTGCCATATCTGCTGACGTGGAAAAGATGTACCGCCAGGTTCAAGTGGAACCTAAACAAAGACCACTACAGCGGATCTTATGGCGCTTTTCTCCTGCAGATCCGATTCAGTCTTACGACCTAAACACTGTTACCTACGGTACAGCCTGTGCCTCATTTCTGGCTATACGCTGCCTCTTTCAATTAGGCTTTGATTTAGAAAGCTCTAATCCAAATATCTCTAAGATTATTCAAGGAGATTTTTATGTCGACGATCTGCTCACCGGAGCCGACACTTTAGATAACGCTCGTGAGATTTGTTCTCAACTTTCCAATACTCTAACCTCTGGTTGCTTTAAACTCAGAAAATGGATCTCAAATGATCCAGCGGTCTTGAAAGGAATTCCTGAAGCCGATCTTCCTCCTGGCGTTCTTAAGTTCAACGCTCAGGAGCCCACTACCACACTAGGTCTTATTTGGTCCTTTGCGGTAGATTGTTTTATGTACTCAATTTCGGGTTTCGACTCAGCTGAAAGGACAATAAACAAACGAATTATCCTCTCTGAGATTTCTCAAATTTTTGATCCCCTCGGACTTCTTTCTCCTTGTACATTAGGCGCAAAGATCATCTTACAGCAGTTGTGGTTAGAGCGATTATCTTGGGACGACCCAGTTCCCGCCAAAATAAGGTCCAAGTGGATTTCTTACCGTTCTGAGCTTCTTGATCTTAACGAACTTAAAATACCTCGTTTTGTTTTATGTCTAAACCCGGTGGATGTTCAAATGCATGGGTTCTGCGATGCTTCTCTTAATGGTTATGGAGCATGTATGTACCTCCGTTCCATTGACGCAAACAACCATGTTCACGTTCATTTACTTTGCGCCAAGGCTAGGGTTGCCCCCTTAAAACCCATAACAATACCAAAGCTTGAACTCTGTGGAGCTCTGCTTTTAGCAAAGCTTGCCGATCACGTTATTAAGGCCTTAGATATGACAATTTCGTCTTACTTCTTATGGTCTGATTCTACCATTGTCTTGGGCTGGTTAAAAACTAGTCCCAACCTGCTAAAGACGTTTGTCTGCAATCGGGTTGCAGACATACAGGAATTGGTCCCTGATGCTATCTGGCGTCACGTCTCTTCTAAATCAAACCCGGCAGACTTGCTGTCTCGCGGAACCACTCCTCAGGGAATAAAGAACTCGGATCTTTGGTGGCACGGACCGCCATGGCTACTAGAAGGCTCTGTTTCTTGACCTCATCCTAGTTCGTGTACACCAGAGCTTCCCGAACTAAAGACTAATTCACGTTGTTTACTAGCCACTAAGCGATCCTTCCTATTTTCTAATTTCTCCACTCTCAATCGTCTCCAGAGAGTTGTCTCTTATTGTTTACGATTTTGTCATAATTGCTCCACTCCTAAGAACTATCGGGTTTCGGGTCCTCTTGATCCAAAAGAACTAGCTCGATCTTTGCTAGTGCTGGTCAAACTGGCTCAAACTGAATCATTCGGGACTGAGCTCAAGCAGCTCTCTCAAGGCAAGGTTTTACAAAGCACTTCGCCTTTGATAAATTTTAACCCATTTGTGGATTCTGATGGTGTCATCCGTGTTGGTGGTCGACTCGGAAATTCCCAATTTTCGTTTGACAAAAGGCACCCAAGTCTGCTTGCAGGAAAGCACCCCCTGTCGAAACTCATAGTTGAGCATGAGCACCTCCGATTGTTACACGCAGGATCACAACTGGTGCTGTCCTCTTTACGCGAGATGTTTTGGATCACCTCTGCGCGCAATCTCGTGAAGCAAGTTGTGCACCGTTGCGTCAGGTGTTTCAAATGTTCTCCAAAATTGGCGCAGCCAATTATGGGAGACTTACCTGCTCTACGCGTAGAGCTTACAAACCCCTTTTGTGTGACTGGTGTAGATTTTGGTGGCCCCTTTCCTATCAAAGACCGTAAAGGTCGTGGTTGCAAGGTCTCTAAACCTGCCTCTGCTTATATGTATGTTTCTCTACAAAGGCTGTCCACCTCGAGTTGGTGACAGACTTGACCACCGAAGGATTTCTACTCTCATTTCATAGATTCGTGGCGCGTCGAGGAAGACCTGCCCGCGTTTTTTCTGATAACGGTAAAAATTTTGTCGGCGCAAGCTCTGAGTTGAATTCACTTGGCAAATTTTTACAAAGTAAATGGTCCGTAATTCCGGAAAAGGTTGCGTGCGAAGGAATTGCGTGGCAGTTTATACCGCCCTATAGTCCTCATTGGGGTGGACTGTGGGAAGCAGGAATCAAGTCCTGCAAACATCATTTAAAACGTATAGTTGGTAACTGTATTTTAACTTACGAGGAGCTAAGCACATTGTTGTGTCAGGTGGAAGCCGTGTTAAATTCAAGACCTTTGTGTCCTTTATCCTCCGATCCTAATGACTTCCAAGTACTCACTCCTGCGCACTTCTTGATTGGAAGGCCACTGACTACCGTTCTATCTGAAGATTTAACCGGGGTCAACGCTTCCCACCTCTCCATGTGTCAGAAGTTACAACAAATGAAACAACATTTTTGGAAGCGGTGAAATCTTGAGTATATTTCTGAGCTACAGCAACGTTATAAATGGAAGACTCATCATTCAGATCTTAAGGAAGGAGCTCTTGTCCTGGTAAAAGAAGAGAACTCACCACCCTTTAACTGGAAGCTAGGAAGAATGCTCCAGGTACGTCCAGGATCCGACAATGTGAATCGTGTGGCATCCGTGCTAACTATTAGAGGTGAAGTGCGGCGTAGTTTTTCAAAGCTGTGTCCATTACCAATCGAGTCTGCTGAGTGCGAGACTTCTGCGTCTTCGTCGCTTGTCTCTATCGTTTGACGTTTAGTGTTCGTTTGCGTTTATGTTTAGTGTGCTTTAACCTGCAGTGATATTTGATGCGGAATTGTAACATTAATTTCGGCCATGTATTTTTATTTTTTTTTCTTTTTTAAATTGCAAATTTTGTTAAAATTTCAATTTGCCGGGGGGTATGTTAAGGCAAGTTAAGAATTTAAATGAAATATTAATATTTAAGTTACGTATAAGTTCCTCTTGTGAATGTAGCATTATATAGCATTTTTCGAGGTGCCATTTTTGCATCTCTGTCAGTGCAGACAGTTCGTGCATTGCGCTTCCGTCTATCAGAACGGTTGAAAAATCACGACTTCATATTAGAATGTCAATGATAACACAAAGTGTTTGAGGTGTTATCAGTTATTTTGTATCGAATCAATGTATTCAATCATTCAATAAATTAGTGCAGTGTTTTTAAATACATCTACTTCAAATACAGTCCACATCATTTCAATCGTAATGATGTCTAATTTCATCAAAATAACGATGAAACGGCACATTACCCAACATGGTCCTTCGAGCCGGATTGTTGTTTAAAATCTGCATTAATGAAACAATTACTTAATTTAGAATTTCGATTGCAAATTAGAGCTAGCTATTTGTTTATTTAATCTATTTCGTTGCTTTTTTTATTATGGATTATGGATTCGATTTAATTATTTATGTTTATCATTTTAAGGTTTCATTTTTATTAGAAACATTGTTATAAGTTATTGAAATTTTTAAATTTTAAAATTCCTAACTCCGGTCCGGGATAAAATAGAAACCTCATAAATCCCATTACATTTTCGGTACATGTAACTATAAAATATGTAAATTTGAAAGCTATACGTTGATAGGCCAGCTACTATAACTTGCAATACAATAAGATATACTTACCTACAAAAATTATTTTTTTCTTATTCAACTTATATTTTGCAAATCACTGTATATTTTCACGTGTTTGGATAGTATGAGAAATTTACTTTAAAATACTTTAGATTTGTATTTGAAACTCATATAAAATACTACAAAAATTTGAAAAATATTTTTTTTATTTTCGGCAAAACCGGAAACGCTAAAAATATTTCAATATAGCAGTTTAGTATATATATATATATATATATATATATATATATATATATATATATATATATGTATAATTATTATTATTATTACTATTATGAGGGATTTTGAAAATTTCAAATTTGAAAATTTCTAACTCCGGTCCTGGATAAGTTAGAGAAATCTCATAAAGCTCACTATATTTCGTTATATGTGACTATAACATAAATAAATTTAAAAAAAATTATCAGAGCCGTTTTTGAGAAAATCAATTTTGAAAAGAAGGGCAATTTTAACCTCATAATTAAGGGCAACATTTTATTTTTTTCAAAAAGATTTACATACCGTTCCAAAGCATGTGCTTTTACTTACAAGTTGTGATTTTCTTAGTGACAGCACAAGCGCCGAAATGTACTAAAATCGCCATATTTGTGGCCATTTTGAATTTAAATGTTTAAAAAAATTTTGTTCGATCGGGATTTAGGGTTACTAACTTTTCACCAAAGATTTCTGGCTCTGGTTTTGGAAATGCACCCCCAAAAAACCCACCCTAATTTTGCGAAAAGCCAGTCTTATACATAACTTTCAGATATAGGGACCCATGTTAAATTTCATTAAAATCGATCAAATCTGTCACAGACAGATACATGAAAATTTTTTTTCGAGAAATCGATGTTTTTCGAATCAGGGAACACAAAAACTTAGAAGTTCGCGAAAAAAAATGAAAATTTTTTTTCGAAGTCAATACTTCCTCTTAGTATACGTAGTATACGAAAAAGTAAAAGGGCTACAACAGCTGGTTGTCCTACTGCACTGTTTAGACTGGGTAGTCGTTCCTGCCTTTCTATATTATTTAACTGTACGGTTGACCGTTGACTTATAAATTCCTATATAAAAACGAATTTCCTTTAATGAAAGCATTTAGATAAATTCGATTACGTACCTTCTATATTTGCAATTTTAGTTGTTATTCTTAAGTACGGAGTATGACATAAGATTTATTTCTACGTGTTTTCAGATATTCATACATGACCCAAATTTACTACACACGTTGGTTTTTTCACATGAGATGTTCGCCTTACTTGTATTTGGTGTCGAATCTATGTTTTGAATGTTTGGTACTTCACAGACTAAATATAGTGAATTTTCTTATAAGTAACTGAGTTGTGTAGCTGAAATTTCGGCAAACAGGCATAAAACACACAAAAAAAGAAGTAATCGACTGAAAACGTACAAAAAAAATGTAAAAGACGGCTAAACTAAAATGAAAAAGGCGTTGGGTGAGCGTAAACACGGCATCGTGCTAATCAATTGAGAGTAATCTTTTTTGAGGGAACGCTCTAGTTAATTTAAAAATAGGATATAGTAACATTGTGTTTCATAACCAATTGAAAATAATAAGTTTAGAGCCCACTCTTTACTTTAAAAGGATACTGTATAGGACAGTATTGAAAGGTAAACCGTTTCTATAAAAAGTTGCCAATTAAAACAGATTGTTAGTTCATTAAAAGGATTACTCGGAACGTATCTGGTAAAAAAATATTATTTTACCTTTTCCAGTAGTTAATTTTTAGCTAATCTGAGATTAACTAAATTTAGAAAGATTTTATAAGACGTTGAGGTGTAAGATTTAATAACGTTTAAAAGCGTTTTATATACAATTTTATTTAATACACACGATATCGGCTTTCCTAAAACAACTATAATAAATGTAAATCTGCATTTAATTTAAAATATTACAATTAACAAAATAAATAATCCCTTTATGATTCCGGTTTATTCAGAGCAAGTTTTAGGCAAGGGAGGATAGCAGTAGCAACATTGCCGATCATACATCAACCGCACCCCATTAGGGATTAATGATGCCAACACCACCGAAATTAACTCCCGACAGGCTTACGAAGGCAATAACGCTAACATATTAACCATTTGTTAGAATAGCAATATCGCGCCTTTACTTCATTACCTTTTGGCTCGTAAAAGGGAATTTATTTATATAATATTGTCGTAACTGCGTCTTCTTAATAAAAACGTCATTGTTGAATTTTGAATTACAGTTTAAATACCTTTAGAGAGTATAGACTTTTAGCTTTATTGCCAACTTATGGGTTATGGTTACACTAAAAAGTAAAAACGTACTTATTTTTATGGCAATCAAAAATTTTTACTCTCTTGTCATCATTGAAATTTTATTTTAATCAACCACAAAGTATCAAATAAACAAGTATCCATTATTTCGGCTTGCGTTGCACTAACGTCCATATCATCATCTTAATTCTCCTTTGAAAGCTTTTAGTTATATCTATGTATGTATGTCTGTATGTATATATATATATATATATATATATATATATATATATATATATATATATATATATATATATATATATATATATATATTAGACACACACACACACACACACACACACACACACACACACACACTATATATATATATATATATATATATATATATATATATATATATATATATATATCTACAGGGTGGTCCAGACCAACCGTCCACCCGTTTTATAACTCAGGAGCTTGAAAATGTTTAACAAATTGGCGGGGGACCTTACTAATATTGTTGTTCTCTATCGAATGACTCGAAACCCACCCTTGAGGGCTAAGGGGGGTAAATTTTTAATTTGAAATGGGAACCATAATTTTTTTCTTCCATAAATCGATTATAATCATAAAAATATGAAAAATTTATTCGAAACATTTTTTTGTCGTGACAACATGTGGCGCTGTAATCGCAAAAACTCATTTTTTTTCTGCGTTTTTCGCCATCTCACTGGGGATTTACTGGAGTACAATAATGTGTACATCATAAAAAATTATTGAAAACATATTCTAAGCTCTAAGTTACTCTGCTTATGACAAAACAGTATTAAAATTTTAAACATTTAATTTACAAAGATACAAATTTACTACAATTATTTCCTAGATATCACTATTTAGGTGTCAGATTTCTGAGAATAATGCATTCTCAAAAGTTCCTGTTTACCATCCGCGATTTCGAGATCTTACATTGCTTTTTATGTTGACTACGGTGGTCAATTATACGGCTTCTTTCGTATTTGAAACCAATTACAAGAAATCACATCGAAATCCCTCTTTGTAAAAGACAGTAGAGTGCGGAACAAAGTTCATCATTTACAAGGTTAGTTTTAGCAGTAATAACCATTGTTTAATAAAATTAAATTGACATATTTGACATTATTTGATTAAAGAGTTTTAATATTAAGTAGTTAAACATTTTTAATATTTTAATTATAAAAATATTGTAACATTTAACTGTGCCTAAAACATACATTATTGTTTTAAATGTAACACTCATTTTACTTTTACATTGAGTGGTATTAGGAGTCATATTAGTAAAATATAGTTTTTAATTGATTTAAGTACAAGTTTTTTTTTATAAATTTCAGTAATGGTTGATTCAAATAAAGAACCATTCGATATGCTGCAAGTTTTTGCCGAGTGCAGTGGTTTATTTGCATCTGCAGAAAGAATGCGACAAGAGCGGTACCCTGATCGCACACCCCATTCGCGAAAAGTATTTGCGCGTTTGAAGAAGCGTGTTAGGGAACAGGGAGTCGTTCAACTTTCCCAAAACAAAGAGCAGGAGATATTGAGACGGGTTTGAGATGTCAGGGCACCAGAAGTCATTGCATCAGTTCCACTGAGCGCACGATTTTACGAGACGCCTGTAATATGATTCTGGAATCAGCAAGACTACTATTTTGCGGAGCTTAAAAGATAACAGGTATATGGGATGCATCAACATCAGACGTTAAGTGAACACGACCATCAAGGGAGATTGGAATTCTGCACTTGGGCAAGTCTACAACAGCACAACTTCCACAGAATAATTTTGTTTTCGAATGAATGTAGTTTCAAAGTGACGGAGAAGTGAACAGTTGGAATAGTCGTTATTGGGCCACCGAATCAGCATTGATTGAGGGAAGTTGATCATCAACATGTGTGGAAGGTGAATGTCTGGTATGGCGTCCCTATTTCATCGATGGTAATTTGACCGCAGTCAAGTACGTCGCACTATTGGAAGATCTGTTGGACACCATACCTCTACAGTTCCGCCAAGATATGTGGTTCCAACAAGATGGATGCCCGGCGCACACTTCTCGACTGGCTCTGATACGTGGATCGGGAAATATGGTCATGTCACTTATCCTCCTCGATCACGAAACCTCACCGTCCTCAATTACTATTTGTGGGGGAGGATAAAGGATTTGGTATATCGAGAGCGTCCGTCTATCAGGGCTAACGAAATGGAGCGGTCCAATCTTTAGATGCCTCTGAAATTTTACACGCTGTCGATTCGTTCCCAGACAGAGTGAACATCTGTATCATGCAAAATGGTGCACACATTGAACACCTTCGAAACTGATATTTACATTATTTTAAGAATATTTTGTTCAAAAACTTATTCGTTCTGTACACTTTCTTCGCTCCACTCATATGTATCTACAATTTCTTTAATTAATTTTTTTTTGTTAGTAATTCTTATGCACTGATAAATTTTTATAATGCAATTAAGTTTTTAATTTACATTTGTAAAATAATTTTTTATTCTTCATCGGTAAACAACGTAGTTGTTAAAAGTTTGCTGCTTAATAAATCTACTTTACGTTTAAACGATTCTCTGATCTTTATTCTATTTGAAATTGAACCCCTGTTTCTTCTGTATCAAACTTGGAATACGTTTCTAAATCGAGCTCTAACAACATTTGTGACAAAAGAAAAATCTGTAAGAACCTTTTTTTTTGTCACGTAATATATAAGTATTGTAGATACGATTTTCCGTAACCTCCCTAGAACGTGAATTGTGTTTTTTTTTAATTTCAGTAACAAAAAATGTTTTTTTATAAACATAAATATTAGCTACGTTTTGATATTACTATGGCAAAGAATAGAAAAAAATGATATTCACAATTGTACACATTGTCGTATGCTAGTACATCCGCAGCAGGATGACATAAAAATGAGTTTTTGCGATTACAGAGCCACCTGTTGCCACGACAAGAAATGTTCTTCATATTTTTATGATTATAATCGATATATGGAATAAAAAATTGGGGTTCTCATTTCAAATTACAAACTTCCCCCTTCACCCCTCAAGGGTAGGTTTGGGTGATCCAAGTTTCGGGTCATTCGATAGACAACAACAATATTAGTAAGGTCCCCAGGCTATTTGTTAAAAATTTTCAAGCCACTGAGTTATAAAAAGGGTGGACGGGTGGTCTGGACCACCCAGTATATATATATATATATATATATATATATATATATATATATATATATATATATATATATATATATATATATATAATATATTCAAAAACGGAATTTCCTTTTTATATTTTTTATTTCTTAACCTGTTTCATTGATTTTGGTTTTGTTTGAAAGAGAATTGATGAAGATACATCACTAACCTAATATTTTCGTGATTTGCTTTAAAAACAAAATGGCGGACACATTCAAACTTTACCAAACTTTAAAACTAGTTGGAACCTTTTCGAGCCGCACTGTATATTTTTGCAAGTTACTTTATGAAAGCTTGGATATTTGTGAATAGAACGAAAGGTCGAACATGGAAATCTAAAAGCTTTCTGATCTATGGCACGACAAAAGCAAGTACGTTTTAACATATTGACTCCTATTTTCTTCCGACAAAGCAACAATATATTAGGTTAGTGATGTGTGTTCATCAATTCTCTTTCAAACAAAACCAAAATGAATGAAACAGATTAAGAAATAAAAAAAAATATTAAAGAAGGAAATTCCTTTTTTTTCTGGACAACCCTATATAATCGAGGTGTTTCAAAAAACATTCCGCTAATTTCTAGGATAAATAGAATATTAAAAAATAACGTTAGTTTGGTTAATAAACATCTCCTAAAATGCCTCTTTAAGAAGATACGGCCCTGTAAACGTGGCCGCAAAAATCCTTTTTTTTATTATCTCTAAAACGGTTTAAGATACCTAAATGAAATTTAAACTACAAATACCTTTGATTAGGTCATACAAGATAGTGCTGACAAATTTTTAATATTTTGCATAGGAACGTCCCTGAAGGGGGAGGGGCGGGGGTGCCACTTACTTTGCCTCCCAACTTTTTTTATGGGGATGTTTTTAATTTTTTGGGCAAAAATAGTATTTTTTAAACAATTCGCCAAAGTAAAAAAAATTACTGGTTTTGGAGTTATTTGAGGTTTTAGCAATTAATGCTGACCGAATTAATAAATTATTTTAAAATGAAACAATTAATAATTACTTTCACATCCAATGTATGTGAGGTACTGTATCGCTAAAAAAATTTTCAAACATTTTTATTTGCTCAATCGCTTTAAAATGTTGAAAAATGTCCAAAAACAAAAATTGAGAAAAAAATCTTGTTTGTATGTCTATGTCTGAGTATGTGTATAGATCTCAACTACCCAAAGCGACTGATTATTTTTGGAGTCCGTGGGGTATAGGAAAAGGGGTAAAATTGGCGGATAAGTACCTCTTTTGCAAATTTTTATCTTTTTATATATTTTTCCTTTTAATATGCAATTGTGAGTATTTTTTGTTCCTACAATTTTTCTGTAGAACAAACGGTTTACAAGATACTGGCAAAAAAAACGTCACTTTAAAAAACTGGTTTTTCTTAAATACCTCCGGAACTACTTAACATATTAAAAAAACTAAAAATACCATTAGATAGGAAATAAAATTTCTCACAAGAAGTGAGATAATTTTCTAAATATTTCCTTAACAATGAATAACAACGAATAACGCAAAACAAACAGAAACAAAAATTGAATAACTAGGTACGGGTTTTTACATTAAATGTTCGAAATGCCCACCATTTTCACGAATACATAATCGTAAACGTTTTTCTAGTGAAAACATAATCCTTTGAAGTGGCCGTTGCTCTTCAATTAACATTCTTAAATTATTTTCAACTCTCGCTTGAAGTTGTTCAATGGAATTTATTTCTCTTGAATACACTTTTCTTTAACTAAACTCCACACATCAAAATTCATGCGTTTTAACCCAGAGGACCTTGGTGGCCAGTGGATAGGAGGATCAGCACCTTGACCAATCCAATGATTTGGAAAATGTTCGTTGAGCCATCTTCTAGTTTGTCTCTGAAATGAGATGGAGCAGCATCATGCATAAAAACCATATTTCTTCGTAAATCAAGAGGCAAATTTTCTAATAGCGGAAATGAGCGATTATCAAAAAATTCATAGGAAACATCAGCATTTAAATTTCCATAAAAAATATGGCATGCAAAGAGGCCTATTGAAGTAGCCCATACATTTAACTTAAAATTATGTTGATAACGCGTTACACGTTAACCTTTGGATTTTTCTATGCCCAGAAGTGACTGTTATGACTACTAAACATGCCTTGTCTAGTAAAAGTTGATTCATCGATGAAAATAATATTTTGTAAAAAATCAGGGTTCAGTTTCATCCTTTCTTATAACAGTTCTTCAGGCATTAATTCTTGTACTTACCTGTAGTGAAACGGGAGCAATAGTTGTTCTTTTAATACACGATGCACACTAAAAATACTTGCGTTACTTTCCCTTGCCACATTTCTTACACTTATCGTAGGATCGTGGTGGACCAGAATTTACCTTTTTTGGTTTAAAGGTTCTCACGGCACCGCCTCACTTGATTCAAAAATGTTTTGAATCCGAAACACTTCTTCTTGGAAATTTTTCCGCATATCTTCTTCTCTCTGCTTTATCATTTCCAGCACATTCCCCTAATATTAACAACATATCGGTATAGTCACTATTAGTGTACATTTTTTAAAGTTTTTAAACAAACCAAAACTATCAACAAAAATGTGTAAAACGAATATGCCAAACAAAAAGAAAAATCTCATAAAAAAAAGTTGGGAGGCAAATTAAGAGGCACCCCCGCCCCTCCACCTTCAGGGGCGCTTCTATACAAAATATTAGAAATTTGTCAGCACTATCTTTTATGACCTAATCAAAAAAATTTGGGGGCCTAATAAATTTTATGACAGGTCTAGCATTTCCACTAGACAATTTACCAACCCGGTGAAATAATAGAAGTATCAGTTTTAAAGAATTGTGTAATTGCATGCGAGACGCAAAGATTAATTTCGTTGATATATTTCCTGATTAGCGACATGATTGATAGAATACCAGTTACTCGAATGTAAGTAAATTAGTGAAGCGCGTACGAAGTACGTCTACTCGTGAAGAATCATAAGTAGACAGGAGGTGTCATTAAACTTAAATTTACTTACAAATTAAGTTTAAATAGAGTTAGATTTGCTCCCTCTATGATGAAGTGGGTAACGCATTTCTCTACAAAAGAACAGATCTTCGGTTTAAATCCCACTCGAGGAATTCTTTTTGTGTTTGTGTTTTTAAACTTATGTACTTGATATATATATATATATATATATATATATATATATATATATATATATATATATATATATATATATATATATATATATATATATATATATATATCTCCGATACGACCGCTCTTATAAAACATGACGTTACGAAACCTTTTAAATCAGTGGACAGATCCTAAAGTTATATACGTATAATTCTACACCCATGCCTACAAACTTTAAATATTTAATAGTTTGTGTAATAAAAAGAAGATTTGGCGCCTTTTGCTCAATCGCAGATTAAAGTGGGCCAGGTTCTTAAAATTATTCGATTTGCCTATTAACCAAAAAATATTTACATGTACCTAGATATGTTCGCTTTAAAATCGAGGTTGCTTCTTTCTGAAAATAATTATTAAATACACGGACGCCAACTTGTTTTTAAATATGGATTAAACAAGTAAACCGTTATACAATAAAAGTTAAAAGAAAATTTCTACAATAACAAAGTTTATTACATAACCTATAATTAATTATAAACAGAAATACTTAAATCTAACGTTAGTAACGTTAAAAACTATGAATAATTATTAACGTTGTGGGCAACTAATGGAATCAGAATACCTTGTTCTTGGTCACACTGTAGATAACGGATGCATGCTGTGGCAGCGTTTTGGAAAATGTTGCGTAATATTACTTCAGGGTTGAAATAAATCTGGATTTGTATGCTTTATAATTCCCAAATGACTAAATCTGCAAGATTAAAGTGTTTTAGAATTGCACATTAACTCAGGTGATTACCGCACTCTTGATTAATCGTAATCAGTAATAGTGAAGTTAAAGTAAAAAATAAATCGTAAACGTGAAAGTAAATATAAAAAAAGTGCCTGAAAAATTGGAAACGTCTCAAATTTTAATATAATAACGTTTTTATAACTCTCCATACAATTTATAGCATTTTTAATAAAAATCGTTTAACAGCAAAAATGGATCCTACATCCAACTTCTTAACTCAATCAAAAAACGACACTCTCTAAAGGTCTTCGCGCAAGAACATGTCTGAAACTCGAATGTGCGAACACCATGCGTACGAGTTCTAATTAAAATAGTTGAATGCATGTCTTCATGCAACTAGATATGCAACACACGCTGCACGAAATGCACGTGAAGTTGCCTAAATAAACGTAAATTTTATTATAAACGTAAACAGTTTATTACAACGTTAGTAACCATTTGCCGCACCGCATATCGCAATACACCATTGGTAAGCAATAAACACAACCTCTAATAATTCTCCTCTTTCGTCTGCCTATTGTGTTTTACCACGATTGTTTCCCATTTTTTCACTTTAAAAAACAGGCTTTTTCAAGACTACCAATCTTTGTCAAATAATTATAAGGTATGTAAATTACATTTTGAACAACAAATTCATGTTTTATAATTTCAGAGTGTAATATTGTGCGACATGCCTTTTTCTATAATGGATAATACATTTCCTTTACGTAACAAAATGCTTAGCTTTTGTAGGTTTTTTAATGGTGTATTTTAAATTATACAATCCAAACGGTTCGATAACACTTACAGTTATCTTCGTCGGTAGTAGTATCTGTTAAAATTGTTGTAAACAATTTTGTCAAAGTTGAAACATTAAGACATGAACATCAGCCTGCTACTAACATAACAGTTTGAGAAACGTATAAAGCATGAGTTTTTCGTTTTTATAAATGGTGTACATTCTAGTATTCAGTTTACCATGGAAAAAGAAACTAATGGAAGTTTATCATTTCTTGACATATTAATATCTGAAAATAATAATTCAATATCTTTTAAGGTTTACAGAAAGCCGACACACACTGATAGATACCTTCATAAATTATTCAACCACCATCCACGTTAAAAAATTGGTGTAATTAAATCTTTAGTAAATCGAGCAAAACGAATTTGTGACGCTAAATTTTTGAAGGATGAATTTAAATATTTAACAAAATCCTTACAAGATAATAGATATACACTTACAGATATTAAGACCAGTTCTTAATGTTGGTACTGCTTCTCTTCCTTTTGCAGCTAATGTTACAGATAGAATTGAAGGAATCCTAATTAAACATGGAATTAGGACTATTTTTACACCTACACGAAAAATTAAAGAACATTTAAGATCACCTAAAGATGTGTCAAACCATTTATCATCTTCCCGATTGTATAAGTTATCTTGTTCATGTGTAAAAGTATACATCGGAACCACAAAACGTAGCTTTGATACAAGACGTAAATAACATTTGAGATTTTGTAGATTAGGTCAACCAGAGAAGTGTTCTGTGGCTGACCATGCCCTGAATAATCTAAATCATGACATTCAATTTGACAATATGGAAATATTGTCTAGACATACTCATTACTAGTTTCGGAAGCTATTGAAATATATAAAACCCTAATAATTTTAACAGACAAGAAGAAAATCTCCATTTAAATAGGTTTTGGCATCTTATAATTAAAAAAAGGCATAATGATACGTCTTAATTTTGGTTTTTATTTTGACTTTTGGTATGTTTAGGTTTTTTGCTGTGTTTTTACTAGACCTTGAAGCAAACGCTTTACCAATTATATGTTAAATTACCACAGCACTATAATTTGACATAAGTAGTTGAAATTAAGATTAAAATTAAAAAATTACAAAAAACGTTCGGCATTATGCTTTTCATTGTTAATAACACTTGCACTTATTGATAAAGATA
This sequence comes from Vesta saturnalis, assembly GCA_036346205.1. Taxonomy (NCBI): domain Eukaryota; kingdom Metazoa; phylum Arthropoda; class Insecta; order Coleoptera; family Lampyridae; genus Vesta; species Vesta saturnalis. Next base: position 737,431 of record JARFJB010000275.1, read on the forward strand.
TAACTTTATTAGATTTAACTGGATTATTTTATCAGATGCCAAGTTTTACACTTACATCATAACTTGATTAAATTTTGTTAAATGTGTTTTTTGACTGACATTTTTCATTATTGGCTTTCGTCGCAGAGAGTGTTCTGATTTGTCATCTTTAGGACAGTATAACAATATTTAATTTTTTATGACCTGGTTATCCTTTACTAAAATTTAATTCTATAGTCGGCTTTATACGTTTCTCAAACTGCAATATTAATAGCAGCCTGATGTTTATGTTTTAATTTTTCAACATTGACAACATTGTTTACAACATCTTTAACAATTTTAACAGGTATTACTACTGTTGAAGATAATTATAAGTGTTATCGAAACGTTTAGATCATATAATTTAATTCGCTAGCGTATAGAAGAATTTCGAGACAATTTCCGGACAATGCGGTCGATTACGATATTATACTCCGCCATGTTTATTGTATAGTTGAGCGGTTTGATAATACAGGAAGCGTTGCTTCTGGAAAAAAACCTGGACGCCTACACTTGTTAATGAGGGACTCGTCTTGAGCAAGGTCCCCAAAAGCCACTGCGACAATTGTCCAAACAAACTGGCTTGTCATATGGAACGTGTCACACAATTGTCAAGAGAAAGTTACATTTCTATCCATACAAATTAGGAGTATTACAAGAACTTTATCGTTCCGACGTTCAAAAGCGTTTAAATTATTACAATTGGTTCAATACGCATCTATGAGACGACAAATTGTTGGCCAAAAGTTGTTTCTCCGACGAAAAATGCTTTCTCATGGCTACGTCAATTCTCAAAGCTAACTTGGAGTGCAGAAAATCTGCATGTCTATCAGGAAGCTCCGCTCCATTCTCTGAAGCGTGTGGATAGCTATGTCGAAGAGGCGAATTGTTGGACCGATGTCCTTTAACGATACTGTGAATGCCGAACTTTATCATGCTATACTGAAAGTTTTTATTGATAAACTCCATGATGGCAAATTGCAAGAGGGTTTCTTTCAGCATGACAATGTTGGTGCACATACAGCTGCAGAAACAACCGCAGATTTTCCAGCAGTACTTTGATGACCATATGGTTGGAAGAAACCTTTGGCCTTCAAGATCACTGGATCTAACACCCTTGGATTACTTTTTGTTTGGTCATCTGAAAAATGTAATTTATCGAAATCGTTTGCATACACTTTCCGAATTACGTGCAGCTATAGAAGCGGCTGTACACAACATAACGCAACAACAATTGGAGAGAGTTTTTGAGAGCATGAAAAGCAGAGTGAATGTGGTGATCACTTTGAATGCTTATTATAATATGCCACTGACATCAGCTGATAGGAAATTAAATTTAAATTCCATTGATGTAACATTCTCGATATGTTGCAGTGATAGTTTTCGAGATATTCACATTTTTATCTAATTTCAGTTTTTATTGCGCATTGCCGCGGTGCTTTGGATAACGTTTGTCAATTATTTTAAACGACTGTAAAGAAACGTCAGTTTCTCGAGCTTCTGTTGTACTTTGCTGTCTTGTGTATCAGTTTAAGTGTTTCTACAAGACATTTCCATTAAAATGTTGTTGTCCGACGCAGAGTTGGTCGACATGACTTTGATTCTTGGAGAATGCCAAAGAAATGCGTTATTGGCTTCAAGGATTTATGCGGTAAGGATTTCTGTACCATGCACACACAGACATACACCGACACGCAAACACACACACGCGCACGAATACTCACATACGTACACACACATAATCACACTCACACGCACACGCACAACACGCACAACACGCACACGCACACGCACACACACGCACACACACGCACACGCACACGCCCACGCTCACGCACACGCATACGTACGCGCGCTCACACACATATCCACACGCATACGCACATATTTCAGTCTATTGTCCGTTTGTATCCGAGATTACACCAAAATAACACAGCTTTCTTCAAATCTGTTTTCGTTATTGGAATTATTGAGTCAAAGATGAACGTCAATAACCTATGACAACACCGGTGTGGTTCAAGAGCATTAGGAACACGTTGAACGGTGAATCTTTTGTCCTCAACACAGACCTTAATGCTCACAAAATGAGGTCAAATGGCACAGTCCGTTGCCGAGATTACAGGGTGCAAGCTTTTCAAATTTGTTTTTGATAAATCGTATACCAATTTGATTTATGTACCTCCTATTTTAATCTCGATACGGCTCTATGGATCGTATTCAAAATAAATTTTCAATTCATAATCTATGGTAACATGGACATTATTCAAATGCAGTTTTAAACATATTTTTACTTCACTTTAACACATGACCGGTTTCCGACAAATTTATATTAAATGTCAATTTCGTGTCCGCCATTACCACCAAGATAAATTGTTTAACCTTTTCCTAATTTTTTTTCGGTAGTTCATAAATTAAATATGCCCAACTCCTCTATCGACGTCAATGGCATACCCCTTAATAGGATAAAGGTCAAGGTCAACCAAATCTATAATGGATACCAAACAACAAGAGATTATAGATTTGTTTGCATTGTCCTATACTGATGGCACTATTTCATAAGCAATTGATGTTGAAAGGATAATCAAGAATAATTGCGATATTCACATTGTAGGTGCCCCTCGTGCAACTAAAATTATGTATAGTCATCAAGAGAACCATAAACAGAAACATAACAAAATTTAGTCGAGAAGTGTTGATTTAACTTTTATCGTAATGAAATTGAAAAATAAAGGTTAAGGAGTAGTATGGTTGCTAATTAGAAAAGTTTCAATAACTGTAAGTCTGTTTCTTTTCTTCATTGTTTTCTATTATAACAGAATATAAGTGACTGGCTTAAAAGAAAAAATAAATCGGTTGTGACTTAAAATATGTCACATCCAATAGGAATATACGATACCAGTTGCATACTCAATGTTTCTTAGACAATACTCGTTTTCCTTAGATAACTGAAATACAAAAAATATGAGAGACTTATACCCACATGTAAACTAATTGAATGAAACAATGGCAGGGTACATTAGTATAATCACTATATCAAAATAATTATTACTGTTCAATACACATTTGTGGTTGTTTATAAAGTTTTACAACAATAAAGCTAATTGCTGGTAAGACCAAAATATAACCTACTTTTATTATCTAAATTAATAGTTTAATGTAATAACTTAAATTTATGACGTATATATCAACATGCAGATTGGTGTAACCCATAATTAACTGTTTACTAGTTACGTCTTATTAGTTAACACTACATTCAACTCTACTGAATGTTAACAAAAATAGCTTATCCCATTTTCTCAACACAATTTCATCGAATTGCTTACCTAAAATCATAAATTTACAAAAACAAAAAGGATATCTACGTACGATTTTCACTCATACCCAAATTGTGTAAAATTTTGCACAATGTATTCGCTTCTCTACGATAGGATAGGGTAAAACGTAAAGGGAAACAGTGTTTTTCCTTCAACATAACGTTAGATAAAACGTGAACAACAAAATGAGTTAAGATCAACATTCTTCAATAACGAAGAAGTAAAGATATTAGGTATACTGAATAGCAGCAACGTATCTTGCTTCGAGTTTTATTGATATACAAGAACAAAATGTATCATTCCACTTAAAATATTCCATTTGAAAACACTTTATTTTCCAACCATAGAATCGCCTTATTTTATTTGTATAAGTACATAGGTAATACTTTACTTAATCTACTTGAATCAAGAATTAGTTCATAAGTATTTATGATGTCCCTGGTTTTACGGAAAGTGGAGTGTCTCTTTTTATTGTAATAAATTAATACACGAATCCAAAGAAGATAATTACATACCTTTACAGAAACAAACTTAATGAACTAAAAGAGATAAATCTGTCACGAAACATACAAGGCAAAATCACGCCCTATCAAATGACTCCGCGTAAATGACAAATAAATGTATAAACTCACCAACAACGAATAATGGAGACATACTATCTGTTTAGAGATAACGTTTAATACTAACGAAAAGATATCAATATATTATACTGAATCTAATTATTAAGGGAATATAACAAATTATACCTAAATATACCTTAAATAATGTAAAGAGCTTTATAAATAACAACCAAAAATCGACAATTTTAATACAAGAACGACAGCCAAATATTGGCATTTTACAAATTCGCTCATTTTTATTAAGTACACGAATAACAAATTGATCTTAATATAATTATTTTTTAATAACGAACAAACAATTCAGGGATTTTGCTCACACCTGAAACATGCAATTATACTGTAGATATATATATATATATATATATATATATATATATATATATATATATATATATATATATACAGTAGAAATAAAATACACCCATATATACTGGGTGTCCAAACCGTCACGCAACGGAAGATTGTGGCTTTGCTGTTGATATTTCATTAAAATCATTTATACAAAAGTCATATGGTTCCAATACGTTCACCACTTATAAATATTTTAGCACCTACAGGGTGGGTCGTAAAAGTAGGGGGGTACAAAATTTTTTATTTTAAGTGGAGCACCCTGTATATTATCACATTTTTGGATGGTATACATTTGTACATATAAAATACAACGTTGCCTAGTAATTTAACAAAAATATAATTTTTTCCTAAATGTAAGGTTTGCAATAAAAATTAATTCTTGGTTTATTATCTAAGTTGAGACAAATTAGTTCAAGGATATAATTAAGTTAAGTATAGGCTTTGAAAAGATGTAAACGTTTTTTATGCTACATGTCTAACCAGCATGTAAACATTTTTTTGAGAGTGCACTCGACTAAACTCCTGCGTACGGTCGTTTGACCGCAGAGCACTTGGATGCGTGGGGTTTTGGAGGGTTGCTACAAGGTTGTTGACGTGGTTAGATAGCCACTAAAGGATAGGCGCCACAGGTTTTAGTCAGGAAAGGGAGAAAAGGAAAGAAAAAGGAAAAAGAGGAGTAGAGTAGGGGCAGGCCCTGTAAAACCTGAAACAGGTAGTGCTCAAAAAAAAAGGAAACAATTTAAGAGAGAGACAAACTTTTACCCGAACAACCAAACAGTAACCGTTTATTTAATTTAATTTAAACTCACATCAATACTTGTCGAATAAATATCGAACGTAAACAATAATGATACTATGCTAGTTTTCCCCCAAAGTATTCATAACAATCTTAACTAACAAAATAATTATAATTCAGCCCTGACGATGGCAAGTGTGAGCCGTCGCAGATGCCCACAAAGAAAAAAAAACTAAATGTATTTAGTTCGTTAATCGAACCCTAAACGTAAAATAAAAGTTTCGTTAATTGTGCCGCTCCCGACGGTTGTAAGTACTTGCAAATCGCAGCCGAAAGGGCGAAAGTAACCCATAAAGTGCGATCCAAAATAGATCCACAATGAAAATAGTAGTGCTTAATTTTTGAAACGGCTTGCCTACGTTTCACAAAATAGAATTTAAATCCCCAATGATTTTGATTTCGGTTTCTTGAATTTTATTAAAACCCTTAAGAAATGGTATTAAATAGAAATATCGGGATAGTCTGTTCAGTGCAAGGCATAGAATTGCAGCAAGACATTCAATAGTACAGAAATTTTTATTACAGCAAAACCTGCTCTGAACAAAATTATCCGTAATGACAATTAATTTATATTAATGAAAGACAAAGTACAGAAAAGTTACAGAAATTCTAAATTTGAATATAAATATATATACAGTTTCAAACAATGACTGTAATTCATACGACCTCGATATCTGTTCCACCCTGTATATAATGTATTTTAAAAACAGGAGCTTCAACGCGCAACTACCGTGTGAAGGTAGTGAACTAAGTAGGTCAACGTCCCAGTGAATAATAGGTGTGGTTTTTTTTTCCCCTTCTTTTTGTATGCAGAAAGAAATTACAAATTGAACAAATCAAACTCTAAATTATTCAACCACTTTAGCCTCCAGTAAAAGCATATTAATGATAAAAAATGATAAATTTTTGTTACAAGTAAGTAAATAAGGTTAAACACCGAATGTAACCTAACTCTGTTGTACTGATTTTAGCAATACACTGTTCATTACACAAATCCTGTGTATATTGAATAATAAAGAATTCTGAACTTTGATGAAGAATTACCAAACTGTAAATGCCCTTCGTGTTTCGAAGGTGGTAGTTACTTTGTGGGACCAAGACAGCTAATCGGTAGCTAAGAGCCAGCATTCCAGTAGGAATAGGTACGGAGGTGATCGCTAGTGGATTCCAATTTGCTAGTTAGGTATATAAATAAAGAATAGCTGTTTATTTCGCCGGTATCAAGGCGCTGAAAGTGATACAAGTAAGTACGTTACTAATTACCTTATACAAGCATACCTCTTTTTAGATGTTTAGAGCCGATAGCGATGATTTCGTTTCAACAGACCTATGTTATAAATTTAATTAATCTTGCGAAAGTGCCTAAATGAAAGAATCGATTTACTAAAAGTTGTCGAACATGTGTTAAACTTACCCGAGGATATGAAGATTGAGAATTTCAATCAGATCCGCTTGTAAAGCGTCAGTAAGGTTTTATACCAAAACCATTACCTTATATGAAAAATTTTCCAAAGAAACGATGCTTAAACATCTTATAAACGGAAGGAAAAATTTTTCTTGAAGATCAATCTCCCCATAGTAAAATGGCGTGTGAAGTAAAAGAAAGATCAGGAACAACGACCTAACAAAAGCAATATTGCAAACCTGTCAAAACTATTCAAACTAGATAAGAATGTTAAAACCAAATTTTGATAAATAAATTTTACAGATATCCCATTGTTGTCTTTTAAAAACAAGATTCCTTTTCAAACTTTATCAAATGACCCTAAATCTTCGAGATGGCGCAACTTGTTTAAATACCAAATTTATATCTATAAAGGAATAAAAAGATGTGTACGTTAAATAAATTAGTTTAACTGTAGAGGTGCGAAAAATAATTTTTTAGGTACGAAATTAAAAACATTCCACCAACGAATATGGAAATATTTATTTAGATGTAACTAATTAGTTCATTCATTAAATAAAGTAAAGGAAGTTATGGAAAATACACGTTATTCACGATAAACACGTAACACGTTTTATTGATATATTGAACAGCGGAGAGAAGGATCTCTGTGAAACTTTAGCCTGTTCAACGTACATCAATTCCCTTATTTCAAACGGAACACCCTGTATATTTTGATATAGGCGAATAGTACTCTTAAAGACCTAAGTTGTATCCGAATACATTGATACCGCTAAAATGTATAGTTTTTTAAATATTTCCATTTCTTTAATTTTTCTATAGTTATTTCATAACGTAACGATTTAATAGTGCCATGATTTAAAATCAATAAAACAAAATTTTAAAATGTCAATTAGGTGTATTTTAAATTTATTTCATTCAAAACTACTTTTCTCTACATTTGTATTCATAAGAAAACTTGAATTAAGGGAAGTTAACTCTAAATTTTAAAATGAAATATACGAAGAACGAATTAATTTAAATGATTTACATAATAGATGCCCAAGGTAATTGTTTATTTGCTTCTAGAATTTTAGATTTAGCAAAGCATGTACTGTTCATCTACTGCGCTTTTTGGAGTACCTTCGTGAGTAGCAATTGTTGTTACATTAGTGTTTGGATTGTTCTCGATATAATTCATAATACGCACTTCCGTTTCTGGAGTTAGAGTTCTTCGTGGACGCCCTGAATCAAAACGTGAAGTTTTAAAAGATCCATACTCCCCAAGTCTCTGAAGACTAGGTACAAAAGATCCGCGGTTGTGGTACCCTTCTAGCGAGGCATTTCCGAATAGAAGGGCACCCCTTCTATTCGGAAATGCCTCGCTATACAAACGCCTTGCTCTAAGTGCATTGCGGCTGCTAATATATATATTATATATATATATATATATATATATATATATATATATATATATATATATATATATATATATATATATATAGACGTTTGTTAGTCTCACTAAAAGTCGAGAACGGACAGATTTGGCTAATTTTGGTTTTGAAATATTTGTAGCAGTCTCAAGAAAGTTCAAAAGATGAGAAAATATACCTAAAGAAATTGCAAGGAAAACATTATTTAAAAAAACCTGTCAAACACGGTGCGTTCAAAATCAATAAAAAAATGTTTTCTCTTTATAATTTTAGTCGTAAAAGTAATTTCCCTTTTTGACAGTTACGAACTTTGACAAATTATTTATTTTTAAGGCTATACGAAGTTGGCCGGGTCACCTAGTCCATAAGAAAAGTGTAGGTCACGTAGTTCTTCATTAGAATAATTATTATTGTTCATTTTATTTTAAAAATTAACAAGCTGTTACTGTTGTTGAATTAAACATTTGTTACTTTCTTATGCAATTCATATGTTTTATCCAGAGCACTCTTTGTTAAATGTATTTATCCATGGCAAGTGTAAACGTATACGTACTAATACATTTCCGTAAATTAGATATGTTGAAATAAAAATGAGGATTTTATATGTATGAATTAACCATTTATTATTCGGTAACATTAACACTATCAAAATTATACTTCCTACAATTGAAAATGAATTGCATCTTGAATCTGGTTTGTATATCTAAGGTCGTTTCTCCAGAAGATGTTTCGCCATCTTGGAACAAGGTCCTTTTGGTTAGTTTGCCCGGTTTCCAACATGAAGTTTTGTCAAAAGAAAAAGAAACCAACATCTTGGATGTGTACCTCTTATATCCAATATCCTTGACTTCAGGCTGAAGCGTTGTTAATCCATCTTAAAGCTGTTTTTGGCACAATTCGTATTGGTCCAACATCTTAAATTTTGGTTCTGTATCTGAGGTGCCATTGATACAATTTAAAATATTTTAAATCACATTTGACTACTTTTCAGTTATTAAAGCGTTAAGGTATATTAGAAGTGTATTGGGTAGATAATTATAATTATTACACTGTACAGTCTTCTAAAATACCATCAAACCCCATACGTTTAGCAATATATTCTTGTTTAAACTATAATCACCATTGTTCAGACAAATTGAAGATAGCACATAGGAAGAAAACGTGGACTGGGAAAAGCATTCTAGAGTTTATAAATCGTGTAGAAGAATGTGGATTGCGCCCGTTTGGTACGACAAGTTGAAATTGGTACTAGATATTAATGGTGTGAATGAATGAACCGAGCACCTGCATCAAGCGTGGCCCGAGATCGCACCAAAGAAGTAGTTTAGCAGCACAATAGGTATACCTTACATAGACACAGCATTTATGAATATTTGATTTAGTTGACAGATTAAATCTACCTATGGTAGATTTGAAGGTACGTCATTCTTAACACAGTAATAGAGTACGAAAACTTAACCCTCGCGTTCTAACATCACACAAATTTCCTTGTTATCTCAACGTTTTATTAAAACACATAGATACTGTATAATAAACAAACTCCAAATATTTTGTTACCTTTTTTCCAACATGCAACCCGCTTGACACCCCGTGGCTGAGCCACACTATTCTGGAAACGTGCCCGGATAGCTGTTTGTGAAATGACAGGTTGCCGCTACTTTTCTATATCGTCCTTACCAAATAAACATGGAATGTCTTGATCAGAACTGCTTGACCCAACACCCTAATTGACTTCATTCTGATGGAAAACAGACAGTAGTAGCAGATTGATGGCTTTTTCCATGACTCTTGTCGCCTTATTTTGGGAACAAGGCAGGATTGGTACTAGTTCGGGGGAACGCTTGCTTAAGATATCATATCGTGTAGGAAACAAAGGTGTAGTATCGAAGTAGTTTGCATGGCTCTCAATCGTTTGATTGGATTGCCATTTAGTATAAGATTCATTTTTAAAAGATATTGCGTTAGCACAAGCCCTATCAAATCAGAGTTGGAAACAAATGACCTATATGGTTTTTTTGGAAACTTATAGAAGGGGCGAGGATGACCTAAAACAATATTGACGTCATGGGCAGGTAGCTAAGAAATCACCCAAATTACTTCAGTTACCTAACTTAAAATACCGCAAGGTTCTATCAGTGTTTTGAACAGAGGAATTCTGGACTGTAAGTTATTTCTATTATGCAATGATCATATAGACATAGTGCACAAAGAACTGGTGTTTTATAAGCAAAAAGGAAATTGTTTCTGTGAGAACACATGAAATCCAAAATGTTTCTGCATTATGACTAGCGGGTCAAGTGGTAAACGAAAATGAAGCCAATTAGAGTTATGAACATTGAAAGCTCCCAGAGTTGAGATATCGCAAGATGGAAACTGATTCAAAAGGTGGTAAAATTTGAAACTAAAATAATTAAAGAAGTATTGAAAGTTACTGTGACTTGAAGACCTACAGATGCAACAGTAGAATTTCACAAATTTTGGGACCCGAATGTTTGAACCAAAACACTTCGAATTTTTTATCCTCAAACGAAGAAAGTATTTTGTTTCTGATACAAACAAAATGTTAAGTCAATCCGGACACCCGAATAGGGCAGAATTTTAAGTCTGAAGATTTTTACCTTAAGAAGCACAGCCATGTTTGGTTAATTTTGGACTTTTAGTCCGATGAAAAGATTATAGTGCGACAAGAGGAAGATTGGGATGAGAATGGTTTAAGAATATGGAAAGAGTGACCGGAAGTCCTTACCGAGCTCAAGAAATAGGAGAACCCATATTAAGGAAGTAGTACTCCTCCCAGATGGCACGGGGTACACGTGCCACCTATCATAGAGATTTACAGTAATGGATAAAAGTTCTAGCTGAAACTTTAACCTTTGGATACATTTCTATTAACGGATTAATGAATGCTCAATTTGACATTCTATCGCTGAGGTCTGAACCATAAAGTATACATTGAAAATTAAAGATCTAGGTAATCGGTAATTGGCGTTTTTCACCATATTTATGCAACCAGGAACATATACCAAAAAAAGTACTTATTTTTCATACAGCGTCTTTTTCTATGATGTAAACGAGAGAATATCGCTAAATTAATATTATATATATATATATATATATATATATATATATATATATACAGTGCGGATGATAAGTCTTACCTCCCCCCCCCCTTTAATCTCCGTTACTGAAGACAAAATTGAAAAACGCTCGGACACGTCAATTTTTATTTCAAACGAGGTGTTTTTTAACAACAAAAAAATTGTCGCCCTTTTCACCCCCACCCCTTGACAGCTACCCCCTCCATTTTTTTAAATAGCAAGGGGGGTTGTGCGATACATTGTTGGAAAAGATTTTAAAAGTAGAATTCAAAAATTATCATTTTTAATTTTTTTAAATAAAAATACAAATAAAAATAAACAAACAAATAATATTAAATTAAATCTTCAAAAATAAATGAACTGGACAAATTATTCTAATTAACAACTTAATTACTGCAGGAGGTGTTCAAAATGTTCTCCATTTACTTCCTGACAGAAGTAGATTCTTTGTTTGGTTTCCTCCCTAACAATTTATTTTAAGCTCAGTTGTCTCCTGGTTAATAACAATCTATTCCTTTAAGATCCTCAACAATACCAAATCAGGTACACTGGTTTTACTTTCATATGGGACAATCTATTAACAAAGTTTATTTAATTTTTATTCTTACTTATTGCCGAAAAAATACTTTATAGGTAAGAAAGTATCATTGTTAGAAAACTTTTTTTAAACTATCTAGTTGGCGTGTCTAGTTTTTGACAAGTATTGTCAAAAATAACAAACATTTTGCACTATTGAGTCTAAACAATATTGACAACATCAAAGCGTAATTATTAACACTTGGTGAGTTTTGGTGGTACCCTGTAAATTTTTGTATTCCAAACTCGTGGTTTAGTGGAAAAATGTGAAGTCGTTCTAATATTTAGTGAAGCTGGCAGTAACTTTCATGAAGCGGTAAGAATATTTAATGAACGTTTTCCGGATCGTCCAATTGATCGACATTACTATAGACTACTCATCAACAAATTTTTTGAAACTGGTTCTGCCGAAAACAAAAAACGGGTTGGTAGAAATAAGACTTCTGAGGAAAAACAAGTAGATATTGTATCCCAATTTGTAGTAAATCCATCCAGTTCAAGCAGAAATGTTGCTCGCGAATGCGAAGTAAGTCGACCGTTTTAAGCACTTTAAAGAAGCAAAAATAAAATAAAATAAAAACGGTGCATGAATTGACAGAGGATGATCCAGATCGACGAATGCAATATTGTGAAATTATGGATAATAATATTACACAATATCCAAATTACTTACAACATATTTGTTTTTCCGATGAAGCTACATTCCATTTAAACGGTCATGTACATCGACAAAACATTAGATATTGGTCTGACGAAAATCCTCGATTGTTTCAAGAGTGCCACACACAATACCCAACTAAATTAAATGTTTGGGCAGGTATACTAGGGAATCACATTATAGGCCCCTTTTTATCGAAGGTAATTTAACGGGGGATAGCTACCTTAACCTATTGGAAACACAAATAATCCCTGCAATTAATGATGTGGTTAGAACCAACCCAGGTGAATTCACTCAAGATATTGTTTTTCAACAAGATGGAGCTACGCCACATTACGCTGCTGGAGCTCGAAATTTTTTTAACAATTTATATCCGAGGAGATGGATTGGGCGTCGTGGGTTCATTGATTGGCCACCTAGGTCACCAGATATGACTCCTATGGATTTTTTCCTATGGGGTTACCTTAAATCCAAAGTGTATCGAGCCAGTTGATGACACTTGATGAGCTTCGTCAAAAAATATTCGAAGAATGCAACAGAATTGATATGCAGACCCTACAAAGGGTTAGGGAGGAAACCAAACAAAGAATCTACTTCTGCCAGGAAGTAAATGTAAAGTAAACACCTCCTGCAGTAATTAAGTTGTTAATTAGAATAATTTGTCCAGCTCATTTATTTTTGAAGATTTAATTTAATATTATTTGTTTGTTTATTTTTATTTGTATTTTTATTTAAAAAAATTAAAAATGGTAATTTTTGAATTCTGCTTTTAAAATCTTTTCCAACGATGTACCGCACGACCCCCCTTGCTATTTAAAAAAATGGAGGGGGTAGCTGTCAAGGGGTGGGGGTGAAAGGGGTGACTATTTTTTTTTGTTAAAAAACACCTCGTTTGAAATAAAAATTGACATGTCCGAGCGTTTTTCAATTTTGTCTTCAGTAACGGAGATTAAAGGGGGGGTAAGACTTATCACGCACTGTATATATATATATATATATATATATATATATATATATATATATATATATATATATATATATATATATATATATATATATATATATATATATATATATATATATATATATATATATATATATATATATATATATATATACTGTGTCTCTTGAATTTCTGGACATAGGGAATTCCATGTTAAAATAAACTATTGTAAATATTGGCTCCCCTAATTATTTTACAGTAAAATGTCAAATGTAAAACTTCTTAGGGAAAAAAGGCTGCTTTTTATGTTACAATTGCATTTACATTTGGTTGATCCGTTTTCGAGAAATTTAGGAAAAACTTAAGTGCTTTTTCGTAACTGGTCAAGGTTGCTTTGCTTTAGACAGACAATGCTAACAATAATTATTAATTGTCATTGTAAATCATTCATTGTTCAAAAACAATTCATTCATCATTAAAACTTTATTTGGGACAGATTATTACTCTTTAAAAAAAAATTGTTTATTAAAATGAATTATTACACCATTGAAGAAAAAGTAAAATTTATTGAATGGCATTACTCTGGCAATTCACTTACAAATATCATAGATTTGTACTCGGCTAGTTATCAAAACCGGCAAATTCCAAGTGTTTATTTAGAATACTATCTTCTTGTTTATAACAGACTTATTTTATTTGTGCTCCTTATTGTATTTATCCTGACACTTACATGGCTTATTAACGTTAGCGGTTACGAAAAAGCCCTTAAGTTTTTCCTAATTTTCTCGGAAACGGATGAACCAAATGTAACATAAGAAGCAGCCTTTTTTCCTTAAGAAATTTCACATTTGACATTTTACTGTAAAATAATTAGGGGAGCCAATATTTACAATAGTACATTTTAACATGGGAATTCCTATGTCCAGAAATTCAAGAGACACAGTGATATATATATATATATATATATATATATATATATATATATATATATATATATATATATATATATAGGACACTAGAGACTCACAATTATGAATGTATTTTACCACATGGACAATCGTACTGTTGAAAAAGTTGAATACTAATACTACATAAGCTAAATTAATTTACTTTAGAAACTTTTGTTACCTTAGTAACTAATGAATTAAACATAACCATATTTTCAACGCAGAACAAGGTAGTTTTGCATTAAATTAATTTAGAAACTACGTTGGGTGCAAGTGCAGCTCTTAAAGGACTGCATAATTTTGTTAAGGAGCTAAATTGCATAACTTCAAATGTGAAAATAAGTATATGTTAAGAAAACATGTATATCTGACACCTCAGGAATAATAATGCAATATTACAGTAATAATATGTCATCTACAACATTGTTAATAAGAATTAGGTTCACGTTAAAAAGTCAACGCTTTCCGACGTAGCATCATTCAATAACGTAGTCTGTTTACACGCATGCTCCGTTTTCACCGATCGCTAGTACAAATGGAGGAATATAATGAATAATTTTTACAAAAACAAACTTATTTTTGTAGCATAATTAATTCGAAAAAATTAATAACTTTAATGGATATTGCTTTTAGCAAGTTATAATCAAGTAGAACAAAACAGGTGTGAAGTAACGTGCACTTTGCATGTATAATTGCATGTTACAGATGTGAGCAAAATCCCTGAATTGTTTGGTCGTTATTAAAAAATAATTATATTAAGATCAATTTGTTATTCGTGTACTTAATAAAAATGAGCGAATTTGTAAAATGCCAATATTTGGCTGTCGTTCTTGTATTAAAATTGTCGATTTTTGGTTGTTATTTATAAAGCTCTTTACATTACTTAAGGTACATTTAAGTATAATTTGTTATATTTCCTTAATAATTAGATTCAGTATAATATATTGATATCCTTTCGTTAGTATTAAACGTTATCTCTAAACAGATAGTATGTCTCCATTATTCGTTGTTGGTGAGTTTATACATTTATTTGTCATTTACGCGGAGACAATTGATAGGGCGTGATTTTGCCTTGTATGTTTCGTGACAGATTTATCTCTTTTAGTTCATTAAGTTTGTTTCTGTAAAGGTATGTAATTATCTTCTTTGGATTCGTGTATTAATTTATTACAATAAAAAGAGAAACTCCACATTCCGTAAAACCAGGGCCATCATAAATAGAAAATTGACAAATACTTATAAACTAATTCTTGATTCAAGTAGATTCAGTAAAGTATTACCTATGTACTTATAAAAATAATATCAGGCGATTCTATGGTTGGAAAGTAACGTGTTTTCAAATGAAATATTTTAAGTGGAATGATACATTTTGTTCTTGTATATCAATAAAGCTCGAAGCAAGATACGTTGCTGCTATTCAGTATGTAATCTACCTAATATCTTTACTTCTACGTTATTGAAAAATGTTGATCTTAACTCATTTTGTTGTTCACGTTTTATCTAACGTTATGTTGAAGAAATAATACTGTTTCCCTTTACGTTTTACCCTATCCTATCGTATAGAAACGAATACATTGCGCAAAATTTTACACAATTTGGGTATGAGTGAAAATCGTACGTAGATATCCTTGTTTTTTTTTGTAAATTTATGATTTTAGGTGAGCAATTCGATGAAATTGTGTTGAGAAAATGGGAGTAAGCTAATTTTGTTAATATTCAGTAAAGTTGAATGTAGTGTTAACTAATAAGACGTAACTATCACATAATTTTGGGTTACACCAATCTGCATGTTGCATCTGCATACGTCATAAATTTAAGTTATTACATTAAACTATTAATTTAGATAATAAAATTAGGTTATATTTTGTGCGTAGTTGATTCTTATCGACAACTAGCTTTATTGTTGTAAAACTTTTTAAACAACCACACATGTCTATTGAACAGCAATAATTATTTTGATATTGTGATTATACTAATGTACCCTGCCATTGTTTCATTCAATTAGTTTACATATGGGTATAAGTTTCCCATTTTTTTTGTATTTCAGTTATCTAAGAGAAACGAGTATTGTCTAATAAACGTTGAGTAAGCAACTGGTATAGTATATTCCTATTTGATGTGACATATTTTGAGTCACAGCCGATTTATTTTTTCTTTTAAGTCAGTCACTTATATTTTGTTATAACTTACAGTTATTAAAACTTTTCGAATTAGCAACCATACTGCTGCTTAACCTTTATTTTTCAATTTCTTTATGATAAAGGTTAAATTAACAGTTCTCGGCTAAATATTGTTATGATTCTGCTTATGGTTCTCTTGATGACTATACATAATTTTAGTTGCGTGTGAGTATCTGTGTGCATGTGCACGCGCATTTGGGTCAGTGTATATGCGTGCGTGCATGTGCGTGTCCGAGTGCGTGTGTACGTGTGATTATGTGTGTGTACGTGTGTGAGTATGCGTGCGCGTGTGTCTGCGCGTGTCGGTGTATGTCTGTGTGTGCATAATACATAAATCCTTACAAAAAATCCGCAAATTAATTATTAAATTTATGCTCCGGTGCAGTTTAAAATAATTAATTATTATGCCTTCTTCCGTAATTAAGAAATCGTTTTAGATTTCGACGCAAGAACCCCAGCAAAGCGTCATCTCCGTTCTCCTGTCCTCTCGCGTTAGGACGCGGACTATATAAGAGGAACTGCGATGCGAGATTACCTGTCTTGTTGAATTCTGCCCAGAAATCTTCACCCATCTTGTTGCTTCCGTCCTGAGGTTTTCATCGATCTGATTAGCCGCAGATTATATTATTTCCTGCCTACTTATTCTGGAGTAAGTCATACATTTCTTATCACATTTACCAGACCAGTTTTCCGTTAAACGTTTATTTTAGTATTCTCAGATCATAAATCTACCCTGTCTGCAATACGCAATACACCGTAATACCTGTACAGTGTACACTGACATTTACTTGGGCGTATACCCAGCGTAAACAAACCTATCTATAACAAAAAAATCCTTCTCTTCGTTTTTAGGCGTATGCCTGAAAAGCACTTATATTCCCAGAAGGAATTATCCCCTAAGGAGTATGCCTGTAAAGATATTTCCTTTAGCTACCTAATATTAATTTCATGCATACTCGAATGTACGAGATTTTTTATACTTTTTGCATTATTAAAAGTAATTATTGCAAAACCTCGAAGTGAAAAGTTGCTAAAACAATAAATAAAATAAATAACAAAACAATGAAATGATATCTGCTGGCCTAGTGACCAACATACAGCCATTGCACTCATAAAAGCGCGTTATCAGTCCCTCTTTTGATTCCTAGAATATATTTATATGAATACGTCTACTTACGAGCGCTTGGATAATTTAAAAATAAAATTTTGTAGAATATGAAGTAAACCAAATGTATTGATTTTATTTATGAGTGAAATAATTTAATTGATATGCGTAAAATAGTAATTATACAAAAAAATATATAACGTCAACCAGAGAAATTATTATCGTATAACCTTTTATCCTTGTATCATTAATTATCCAACCTTCAGATATTCCATAGACCAGGAGGACCATCACCGAACTCCACCTTCCTGGTTGCTGTAAAGGGCCACCTGGGGACTGAAATAAAAAAAGAAGGGTTAAGTTGTAAATTCGTTTAATGTGAAAAGTAGATTTAAGTAAAGTGTATAACTATAACCGATAGGCAATAAAATAGTGTGTTTTGTTACGATTTTGAAGTTGTCAATGATTATGACAAATCACCACGTCTTCGACTGAAGTTATGCCGGGCTAAAACAAATAGCTTAGTTAACAGTTAAGCAAAAAAAAGGAACAGGCCACGTATTTCATTACCTCCCCAAGGGAGAGGGCAGGCTGCTTGACCTTTCCGAGCTCCTTCAGCCACAATCATGGATTCCCAGCAAACATACATACATTATACGTATATATGCATGGTGGGATTAAGGATGGGTATAGTTAGGATAGTATCGGAAGGAACAGAGTTAGGGTTCTGAGGGGATAAATACTACCCCAGCATTCCCCTAAGCAGCCGCACATGGTGTGCATATACGCAGTAACCATGCCGCTACAGGTGTATGAGGAACACCCCTCCAAAAAACATCATACAAGGTAGACGGTAACGGGAATCGAACCCATTACCTCCCGAATGCTGAGCAGGTCGTGTCATCACTACGCTACCAGCTGGGTGTTAACAGTTAGCGTACCATCTCCTTGTGTGTGCGAGTGGTTGTACGTGCGTGTTCGGGTGCGTGTCCGCGTGTGCGTACGTGTATGTTTGTAAGTGTGAGAGTATGCGGGTGTGCGTGCACGTATTTATGTACGTGTTGCGTGTGTGGGTGCGTGTGGTGTGTGTGTGTGTGTGTGTGTGTGTGTGTGTGTGTTCATGTGCGTAGTTTTTCTTTTTATCAAATATTTCTGGAACAGCTGCATCTTCCAAAGATGCAAGAGAAGTATTGATTTAAATATTTTTTATTTTTTTGAGGCTGACGTCATGAAGGATTAAACGTCTGACATGCTATTATTGTTTTTATAACGTTGCCTTTTCACATTATGAACCTATTGTAAAATAATGTATTAGTTTATTTGTTTTTCTTTCACTTTTTAAGTTGGAGGGTTGTGTTTTGTTTGGTACCAGATATTTTTATCCTAGTTTCCATAAATAGTAATGGTGTTTTTATTTTTGGCCGCAATAGTTAATGATGTTAATGAAGATCAACAGAATTTCTAATTGATAGCATATGACAGTATGGGTGTCATTCAAAAGTAAAGATTTAAAAAACATATTTTATTGACTTCATGATATGCTTCTTGCAAAGTGCAATATAACATTGATGTATGTGTGGTCCGCGATGACAGAATAAATGGTACTGTTTAACCTGGTCTCATTTAGATTTCGCACATCGGTTGTGTACCAACTAAGAAAGTGTACCATCCATACAGAATATGGCCGCCTTTCTTGCATATCTTGAGCTAACGGAATTTACACGCTTACCTTACAAATAGTCTAAATTATCTTTAATTTTATACGCTGAAACAGTGTTTCTTTATTTCTTCACCAATTTCGTTTTCGTAATCATATTTGTCTAATGGTCAACATGCTGTGATGAAGCTAGTCCTAACGCTTCCGCCGTATAGGATATAACGGTTTTTCGCAACCTCCCTAAAGTTGTAGAAGAATTGGTCCAAAATATCAAGACACAGACACAGGCACAGACACAGACACAGACACAGACACAGACACAGACACAGGCACAGACACAGACACAGACACAGACACAGACACAGACACAGACACAGAACAGACACAGACACAGACACAGACACAGACACAGACACAGACACAGACACAGACACAGACACAGACACAGACACAGACACAGACACAGACACAGACACAGACACAGACACAGGCAACGACAAGACACAGTCACAGACACAGACACAGACACAGACACAGACACAGACACAGACACAGACACGACACAGACACAGACACAGACACAGACACAGACACAGACACAGACACAGACACAGACACAGACACAGACACAGACACAGGCACAGGCACAGACACAGACACAGACACAGACACAGACACAGACACAGACACAGACACAGACACAGACACAGACACAGACACAGACACAGACACAGACACAGACACAGACAACGACACAGACACAGTCACAGACACAGACACAGACACAGACACAGACACAGACACAGACAGCAGACGCAGACGCAGACACAGACACAGACACAGACACAGACACAGACACAGACACAGACACAGACACAGACACAGACACAGACACAGACACAGACACAGACACAGACACAGATACAGACACAGACACAGACACAGACACAGACACAGACACAGACACAGACAAAGACAAAGACACAGTTACAGACGCAGACACATGCACAGGCACTCACTCACTCACTTACTCGCTCGCTTACTCACTCACTCACTCACTCACTCTCACTTACTCACTTACCACCACCACTCACCACCACCACCACCACTCACCACCACTCACCACCCCTCACTTACTCACTCACCACCACCACACCACTCACCACCACTCACCACTCACCAGTAACTCACTCACCACCACTCACTCACCACCACCACCACCACCACCACCACCACTCACCACCACCACCACCACCACCACCACCACCACTCACCACCACCACCACCACCACCACCACCACCACCACCACCACCACCACCACCACCACCACCACCACCACCACCACCACCTCTCACCACACACCCACCACCACCACCACCACCACCACCACCACCACCACCACCACCACCACCACCACACACCACCACCACCACCACCACCACCACCACCACCACCACCACCACACACCACCACCACCACCACCACCACCACCACCACCACCACCACCACTCAGACTCAGGCACAGACACAGACACAGACACAGACACAGACACAGACACAGGCACAGACACAGACACAGACACAGACACAGACACAGACAGAACAGACACAGACACAGACACAGACACAGACACAGACACAGACACAGACACCCACACAGACACAAACACAGACCCAGACACAGACACAGACACAGACACAGACACAGACACAGACACAGACACAGCACAGACACAGACACAGCACAGACACAGACACAGACACAGACACAGACACAGACACAGACACAGACACAGACACAGACACAGACACAGACACAGACACAGACACAGACACAGACACAGACACAGACACAGACACAGACACAGACACAGACACAGGCACAGGACAGCACAGACACAGACACAGACACAGACACAGACACAGACACAGACACAGACACAGACACAGACACAGACACAGACACAGACACCGACACAGACACAGTCACAGACACAGACACAGACACAGACACAGACACAGACGCAGACGCAGACGCAGACGCAGACGCAGACACAGACACAGACACAGACACAGACACAGACACAGACACAGACACAGACACAGACACAGACACAGACACAGACACAGACACAGACACAGATACAGACACAGACACAGACACAGACACAGACACAGACACAGACAAAGACAAAGACACAGTTACAGACGCAGACACATGCACAGGCACTCACTCACTCACTTACTCGCTCGCTTACTCACTCACTCACTCACTCACTCTCACTTACTCACTTACTCACTCACTCACTCACTCACTCACTCACTCACTCACTCACTCACTCACCACGCACCCCTCACTTACTCACCACTCACTCACCACACTCACTCACTCACTCACCACCACTCAGTAACTCCTCACCACCACCACCACCACCACCACCACCACCACCACCACCACCACCACCACCACCACCACCACCACCACCACCACCACCACCACCACCACCACCACCACCACCACCACCACCACCACCACCACCACCTCTCACTCACTTACACACTCACCACCACCACCACCACCACCACTCACTCACTCACTCACCACCACCACCACCACCACACACACCACTCACTCACCACCACTCACCACCACCACCACCACCACCACTCACCACACCACCACTCACCACCACCACCACCACCACCACCACCACCACCACCACCACCACCACCACCACCACCACCACCACCACCACCACCACCACCACCACCACTCACCACCACCACCACCACCACCACCACCACCACTCACCACCACCACCACCACCACCACCACCACCACCACTCACCACCACCACCACCACCACCACCACCACCACTCACTCACTCACTCACTCACCACCACCACCACCACCACTCACTCACCACCACTCACTCACTCACTCACTCACTCACCACCACTCACTCATTCACTCACTCACTCACTCACTCACTCACTCACGTACTCACCCACTCACTCATTCACTCATTCACTTACCCACTCACTCACTCACTCACTCACTCACTCACTCTCTCGCTCACTACTTTGAAGGTTGAATTTAAACAAAAATGGCTGATTAAATTCATGCGTAAAAAAATAATTAATATACCACCTGAGATACGTCTTATACTAAGTATGTTGGTTTGTTAAGTGTTGCTGGAAGCCCATAACTTAATCTTCTTTATGGTACAAGAAGGATAATCGATGAAATAAGAAAAATTCTGGTTACTAATTTACGCACGACAAGATATGTGGCTGAAGTCTTTAAAGGAAACATTTAATACTCCCGGTCTGATAGGTCCGATTTATGCGTATTGGGGTTAACGCAAATTAGGGACGCTGTTTACATAATGGATTCAGTAACGAAAGCATCAGTCGTCAGTATTTTAACCTATGACACAATATTGAATACATGAAATGTAACTGAATTGCAATGACTCCGTTTGCTCCCGTGAACGCAAAGTACGATGATAGAATAGTGCATAAAACGATTTCTATCTATAAATAAAGATATCGGACGCAATGAAAATTAAACGAAAAACAGGAGGAAGGGTCCAATAATATCAGCCATGAACCATTCTCAATATATATTGTAATTAATTAAATAAACTTTTACTTTTAAACACTTGGTATATTAGTTTTAGTGCAACACAAAAATGGCAGACACTTACGTTGTGCTTATGGTTAATAGAAAGTTTTAGAATTGAACTTTAGTAATACAAGCTTTTTTCTATTCTTTGTTTCCTGTAATTAAGGTTTAGAAACCGAAGTTTTAATTTAATTCCAAGATTACATTTCGATAATATGAAATTTAATTTTATGAAAATTCTGTCAAATTTAGAATGCAACGTCAATTGTTAGTTGTTACGAATCTGTTTGATAAACGGTCCCAACTGATTGAAATCGGACTTGTGATAGCAGCTGAGGTTTATCAGTTGGCCAAACCGTAAATCTCTGCGGACTGGGCGTCAGCAGGGGTGGCTTCCCGATCCCGACACAACCCGTCAGAGGGGCTAATGGTGTTGGATTATTTAACAGCTATACATCTCTGTACGATGGATAACCACTGTTTGAAGCCTCACGAGACCTGAATTCCCCCAACACTAAAGTATCATCGAAGGGATTTTTTTTCAACTGTTTGAAGTCACGACCCTAGAGAAAAACAAATAAACATAGTAGAAACATTTTTAAAAATTTAAACTGCTTTAACTTTTTCGAGTTAGTTCAACCATAAATTTTCAACTAAATTTCTAAAGAATTTAATATTCAAAAGCATCCTTCTCTTCCAAGTATTTCATAAGATATCAGGGGTAAACGTCGAGTCGTTGAATCAATTGAATTCTCATAAAGTGGATCGAGTAGGACGCTCCAGACTACGTTTGGGGGGAAGAAGAAAGGCAATTGGGGGTTGCCAGGATATTGTAGTATCCATGCTGAGGGCGAGGCTACGCTCAATAACGCAACCTTTCGTATAAGCGCAATTTCATTTTTCTAAATTGAGAAAGAACACTTACAGCATTTCATTCCTTGATTCAATATAAATTAAAGCGGTATTATCCTTTGAGTGTATTAATTATTTCGATGTTATGTTGTATTTATAACCCTAAATCTCAAATTTACTTAGGTTAATACGTATATAAATAAACATAGTTTCAGGGTTAAGAACATATCAAATTTCTGTTAGCTGAACATAAATTAGATCCATTGCGATAAATTTCAACAGAAGTTTAAATAGTTTGATACTTTTTTGTAGAAAAAGTTCACATTAAGTTGATTAATTTCAGGTTTTAAACAAAATTAGTATTTAATGGAATTAACATAAATGAGTTGCTTGTTTGAATTAAAACTTCTGTAAATTTTAGAATTACTGTACTTGAAAAATTGCCTTTTTTGAAACCACACCTAATAAGTATAAGTGATTGTATTAATAGTATAGGAACTTAAGCAAGACCTTACCATGTGACCGAGCAAAAAAAAAACGGTATAATATATTAAAGTCTGAAAATTTTGATCTCAGGCTGAGAATGAAGAGTATAGCAAAACCCAGGTGTGTGGAGATAGCGGGATCTTTTTTGAATAACATGGTTTTAACTTCTGTACAGTTAGGTGCTAATTATCCGCTTTCTGCGCCGTTGAAATTAAATTTTGCGCTCCAATAGGGAATCAGTTGTAGCAAAAATCCTATTAACACGACTAACTTCACAAAATTGCAAACTGTTGTATAAATCATTATTTTTTTATTCAGTAATTAGGCAACAGTTAAACACCATATTGCGCCATTAAAATAAAATCTTGCTACCTTATGGGAAAGAAGTTATTGTAGAATTATATTGACACAGTTAACTTCACAGCCGTGAACTTATGCATAGACCAAATTTTTTATGCAGTAATTAGACGCCAACTATGCTCCACTTTTCGTAGCTAAAATATTATTTTACGGCTCCACAGGAAATAAGTTATCCCAAGAGTTACATCGGCAATCGCATAAGTTTATTCGTAACCTTATGAATAAATTAATCTTTTCTTACGCGATTATATGGTCTTTTGCACCCTTAAAATAAAGTTGTGTGTCCTTATAGAAAAGAAGCTATTGCGAAATTATACAGACACGGCTAAATCCACAGCCATGAACTTCCGCATAACTCAATTTTTTTTATGTAATTAGTTGCCAATTAAATTACATGGACAAGGCTAACTTCATAGCGCTATGAGTAAATTAAACTTATCGTACACGATAATTAGACACATATTATGCCTTTTATTGTAAAAATTACACCGGAACGGTTAACTCCACAGCCAAGAACTTCGAAATAAATCATTTTTTTCTTGTGCAGTAATTAGGTGGGCATCAAACGCTGTTTGTGCCGTTAAAGTTAAATTTTACGCTTTTATAGGCAACGGATTGTTGTAAAAATTACGTAGAGACGGTTAACTTCACAATCACGAATATGTCAATAAATCATATAGTAATTAGGTGCCCACTGTGTGCTATTTGTGCCGTTAAGGTTAAATTTTGCGACCCTATAGGAACCTAGTTGTTACAGTCGATACCTTCTACATAAATAAATTCTTTTTTACGCAGTAATTAGGCGACGATTATACACCGTTAAAATACAATTCTGTGGTTTTTAAAAAATTAGTTGAAAAGATTACGACAAGGCTAACTTCACCGCCGTGAACTTATCAATGAACTAAATTTTATTGCACAAAAATAATATTACACCGACACGGCTAACTTTACCGTGCTGTGAACGTAAATCAGTTTTTTATTATGGTCTAATCCATTTTTTTAAATGTACTGTTGTTTACCTGTTCGTTTGCTTAATATGTAATTTTCTACATAAATTCACGACTGTTGGTGTATTTTCTACAATAACTTGTCTCCTAAAGGGGTGCAAAATTTAATTTTAGCGGCCCAAAACGATACATGATAGGTGCCTAATTATCGCGCAAGAGAAGGTTAGTTTATTCATAAGGCTGTGACGCCAGACCTTTATGTAATTTCGTAACAACATATTCCCTATAGAGCCGCATAATTTTATTTTAGCAGCGCAAACCCAGCGTATGTAATTTTTGTAATAACCAATTAAAAATTATTATTAATTTTATTAAATACATAAATAAAAAGTTCACCTCGAGTGGGATTTGAACCTACGACCTGCACTTTGCTAGAGTACCGCACTAACCATCTGCGCCATCTAGCAAAGTTCAAATCATACTCGACGTAAATTTTTTATTTATGTATTTAATAAAATTAACAATAATTTTTAATGACATATTTACCTTTGCACTTACTCCTTCATAACAAAACATAGTAAATTTGTAATAACTAATTTTCCATAGCGGCACAAAAGTTTACTTTAGCGGTGCAACATGACGCATGATCGACGACTAATTACTGCATAAGAACAAAGTTATTTGTATGGAAGTTCACAGTTATGAAATGAATGAAAATTTATTTTAAGGACGTAAAACAGCATCTAATGCAGAAGTTCACGGCTGCGTAATTAGCCGTGTCAGTGTAATTTTATTATAACTTCTTTCTTATAAGAGCGCAGAATTTTATTTAAACGGCGCAAAATGGCGCCGTACTTATAAAGCTTTAGTACAACTTATTTCCTGCTAGGACGCAAAACTTAATTTCAATGGTGCCAAATGCCCAAGTTTATATTACTTTAATATATACACACAGACGCGCGCGCACATGCACACATGCAAACACACACGCATACACGTGCACACACATACACACGCACACACACACATACACCCACACATGCACACACAGCACACACCCACACACCTAGCAAGTGGGCACATGTGGGACATCATGGCCGATTTTCGTGAAACTTGGCCAATCGTTATAGAATGAGCTGATAAAACGATATAGCGTTAGTGAAAATAAAGTCAATTGCATAACCTTGTATGCCTACGTACCTGTATGTAGTTTGGATGGTAACAATAAACAATATATAGGAGAATATGAAATTACAAATTAACTCCTTAAATATGGACAAAATGAATTAATTGGGTAACTGAATGTATTAGTACAAAAAGTTTTAAACAAAAATAGAATCCTAGCTTATGAGTGACAGCAATGGGACCTTGGAACGCCGCCATTTTTACGCTGCTGTTTGGACGCAAGAATGTTTGAACGCAAGGTTATCTGAACGCAGGTACATTTGAAAGCGCGGAAGTTCGGTAATGAACGAGTATAACGCAATATTATATATTTTATTATACAAAAAATTTACATAGATATAAAATGAATTGTCCATTAAATAATTGTGCGATATACCTCTTAAATATTCAATTACATTTCTTGCTGAGAATTTGCATAATGCAGTCAAACAACGCAAAATCGGTTCAATCACAATAAAACAACTTTACAAAGTCTATTTTTCGAATGAAGTGATCCAATTACTGGTTTTTGGTTTATGTAAAGACATACTCCTATACTCATTATGCTGATTGTTGTATATAACAATAGGTAATAATGTTATCATTACCAATAATGAGGTGAAAGGGAGAAAGAAATAAATTCCAAGACGCGGCCTAATTGAATCGCGATTATGGAAGGTGAAATTTTCACCTAAAAGATAATTAATAAATAATAAACTTTGCTTAAAAAGTAGATTCAATTACACCATGTTGTTGGGACGGAACTGGAAATTTTGTTTTCTCTACTTTTACATGTGGGCAAAAATACGATTATTTCTCAATTGTGCGTTCAAACGTCCTTGCGTCCAAATGTTTGGCGTTCAAATATACTCGCGTCTACACGGCGGCGTTCAATCGGCTGCGTTCACTCGGGTGCGTTCTAGCGTCGTAAACCGTAGGGGTGAAGAACAATTCTGTGAGCGCTCTTCAAAATTTACTAAACACCATTCTTAAACTAACAACAAACACAATAACTGTTTGTGTTGTAATGTATTTCATATAATGGCACACAAGACATAATACAAGTGTTGTCTATTAATCAAAAAGTCAAACAATTTCTTTCTAAACCGGCTCATTGAGAAATTCTTTAAATACAAATGTAGCGCATTGTACAGGGTGGCCAACTAAGAATTCGAGGTACTGTATCTAGGAAACTATCCATCGTAGAGGCTTGCGCAAAAAAAGTTGTGACTAAAATGGCCAATACAAAAACCTGGAAAATATTTTCAAGTTTCTGAAATGGCCGCTAGTGGGCGTAACTGCCATGTTGAATCTAAAAAAGTGATGTTTCTATGAATTCTGCTATATTAACCTAATAAAAACTGATCTTTAAAGTCGAGGATAATCTGAACTTTTTCGTTTGGCACTTTTTGACGTATGTCTAAAAATAAAGTGGTTGGGGGTATTCAAAGGTTTCCTTAAATAACCCCCTGTATCTTCGAAACAGCAAAACCGATTTTAACAAACTTGGGCGTGTTGAAATGAGCTATTCTTGGCCTACAAGTGTTACAATACTTGAAGTTTTGTTAGTTACACATGTCGTCGCTAGAGGGCTTTGTTCGACATTCCGACAGGAACGGTTCACTTTCGCAAACACATTAAAATTAAAATTAAATGCATTGACTTTTTTTCATGAACAAGTAGCTAAATGATGTCTAAATAAGCTCACGAAAACCACATCTCGATATCTTATTCCTAACCTAAAATATCAGCCAAAGAACTCTTTATACGAAAATCCCTTAAATTTTTATTTTTTTTAACTGTATTTTTCTGGAATTGTTTCTATTATGTAATTTGTGGCCCTCAAAAGGACCGATTTAAAGGAGGAAGGTTTTTAATGCCCCCGTAAATGCTCGAAATGCTGACCATCACGCTCTATGCATTGATGAAGCGTCTCATGACTAGACAAAACTGCAGCTTCAATTTCGGCTCTCGGTATGTTACATATTGTGTTACGAATCCGGTTTTTCATATCTTCTCTAGTAGTAGGTTGAGTCCGAAACACGATGTCCTTTAAGCGCCCCCATAAATAAAAATCGAGGCAAGTTAAGTCTGGCGATCGCGGAGGCCATGGAAACAGACTTCATCTTCCAATCCACCGCTGTTGAAATACTGCATTAATATGATCTCGCACTTTAATAGCAAAATGTGCTGGGCAACCATCCAACTGCAAAAACAATTTTTGCCTTGTTTCCAGAGGCACATATTCTAACAACAACGGTAATTTGTTTGGCCAAAAAGTCAAGAAATACATTGTCATTTAGGGTTGCTCGAAAAAATATGGCCCAATAAGTCTGCCTCCCAGTATGCCACATCATACATTTAAACTCCAACGTCCTTGGCGCTGAACTTCACGCAACCAATGGGGATTTTCCGCAGACCAATAATGCATATTGTGCAGATTGACTCTCCCGTCACTACTGAAGGTGGCTTCATCGGTCCAAAGAATTTGAAATAAAAATTCTCTATTTTCGCGTATCATGCCTAACATCCAATGCCAATAGTCTAATCTTCGATCAAAATCTTCCTCTTTCAAGGCCTGATGCAAAACGACATGATATGGGTGCATTCTTAAAGTAATTAAAAAAAGTTTAAACGAACACCTATATATATTGATGGCCATTAGAACTTACCTATGGTCCTTCAAAATATTTTGAACCATTGTCCGTGATATACCCAACTCAGTGGATAATGCTCTTGTGCTAACATGAGGATTTCCTTCAATATATCCCAGTACACGGTTAATATTTTCTTGTGTTCTTCCAATTCTTTGCCGTTGAAACGTAGGCCGAAAACTACCATTGGCTCGTAAGCTCGCCACTAATCGGAGAAAAACTCTTACATCGCAAAGACGCCGATTTGGATATTAAGCCGCGTAAACTCTTTCAGCTACTGCGGCATTCTGAAGACATTCAAAATAAACCGCAAGCATATGAACAGCTTCATTATTCGTAAAACGCATTTTGAAAGCACAAAAATTGCTCAAAGTAACACGAAGATATTGACAATTTGAGGATTATGCATATTTTGTTTAGGTATCTGTTTCCATAGCCTGCTTCTATTAATGCTATTTTTCGTATATATCCATAGTGAATATGCATTTAAACAAACAAAAAATAGGCCCTTCGTGTAACTTTTAGCATTGCTTACTTGCCCGTAGTAATTTCAAAAAGGGTGATTTTATTCTGGTGTATAAATTTACAAACATTGAAAATCCAATTTCTAGGTAACCTATTCAGAGCCGAAATTGAAGCTGCAGTTTTGTCTACCCATAAGAGGCCTAAGCAATGCACAGAGTGATGGTCAGCATTTCGAGCATTTACGGGGGCAATAAAAACCTTCCTCCCTTAAATCGGTACTTTTTAGGGCCACAACTTACATAATAGAAACCACTCCAGAAAAATATAGTTAAAAAAAATAAAAATTTAAGGTAATTTCGTATAAAGTTTTCTTTGGCCTATATTTTAGGTTAGGAACAAGATATCGAGATGCGGTTTTCGCGAGCTTGTTTAGGTATCATTATACCAATGCATTTAATCTTTTTGCGAAAATTAACCGTTTCTGTCGGAATGTCGAACAAAGCATGTGAAACTAAAAAAACTTATTTTAACGTTTGTAGCCCAAGAAAAGCTCTTTTCAACGCGTCCAAGTTTGTTAAAATCGGATTAGCCGTTTCGAAGATACGGGGGGTGATTTAAGGAAACCTTTGAATACCCCCCACCACTTTATTTTTTAGATACGTCAAAAAGTGCCAAACAAAAAAAGTTCAGATTATCCTTTACTTCAAAGATCAGTTATTTCTTTATTAGGTTAATATAGCCGAATTCACAGAAACATCCCTTTCTTGGATTCAAGATTGCAGTTACGCCCCCTAGCGGCTATTTCAGAAGCATGGTTTTTGTATTAGCCGTTTTAATAATAACTTTTTTTTTCCGCAAGCCTCTACGGTGTATAGTTTCCCAGATACAGTATCTCGCATTCTTAGTTGGCCACCTTGTGCATTGCAGCTATGTTGTAGCTAAATGATCGTTTAAATAATGGCGTTTTATGTTGTGGTCTTAAAGTATATATAAGGAGGTTTCCTCCCAATAATGAATTTACTAAATGACGTTGCAGTTTGAAGATGTCGTCTATTTTCCATTAACATCCAATGAGCTTCTATTAATGTATGTGAAATGTGTTGAAATTTTAATATGCCGCTCACAAATCGGAAACAAGCAGAAACATTTTGAATATGTTGTGATGTGTCGTAAGTAATACTAAACGCATATGTAAGGGTACAATGAGAAAACTGAGTATGATGGTGAATTGGTAATGTGAGTTTTGAACCTTAGGGATGTATCCAAAGTTACGCCGAGGATTTAACATTGTATCCCAAATGGTATAGTGTTATTATTTATATGTACATTTGGAACTTGAAACGACACGACCATGTTACTAAAAAGTAAAACATGAGATTTGGAAGGATTCAGCTACAAGGCATGTTTTTCGGAGAAATCGCGCACTAGATCTAAATCGCAGTTTATTTTCAAAATAGCCTTAATATGTAAATTAGTGGTAGAAAATGTATGATAAATCTGCGTATCATCAAACTCTCAGTCACTCGTGTATATTGTGAGTAGTGTGGGGCTCGGGATTGAGCTTTGAGGAACACATTTACTAATGTGTGATGCGTCAGATATTTTCCCGTTAAATTTAACCTTTTGAAGTTGATGTTGCAAGTAACTAGAAATAAAACACACAACATTATATTCCAAACCAATGTAATGCAATATTACTAACAGTATGGCGTGGTTAATCGTGTCAAAGGCCTTACTTATGTCTAAAAGAGTTTTTTTTACTTAGTAGTATTTCCAAACAGGCTAAGATTTTCCTAACGTGCTAAAGCACTCAGGAACACTGGGAGGGTTTAGGTATATTGTTAGGCTGCCGAGAAATGTTTATGAATGGCTACCTTAAATTGACTTAAGTCAAAGTTTGGAGGAAAACAGGAACTAGGTAGTGCATCCCACAATTTGGTCGTCGTGTGGAAAAATGTAGATTGAGCCCCTTTGGTGTCACACAGTGGAATTTTGAGTGCGTAATTGTGGTGTGAATGGGCAAACCAGGTGTTTCTAGTGAAGATGGCCTGCGAAGGTATTAAGGAGTGTATTGCAGAGACACACTTGCCATGGTAATAGCGATAGAACAACGAAAGAACCGAAACGATTCCTCTATGTTCAAGAGGTTGTAGGACAGAAGTCAGAGACGGGTCATTTATAAGCCTGATAGCTCTTTTTGGGATCCGGTTTACCATATCAAGGGCGCATAGGGGACCATTGATCTAGGGGTGGGAATTGTATTCCATATGAGGTCGAATTTGAGCCTTATACAGTAAAAGAAGCTGTTGCGATGTGAAGTACTGTTTAGATCTGTATAAAAAGCCCAGCTTACGGGCAGCTGTTTTGTTGGCTGACAAACGGTGGCCAACCCATGAAAGTTTCGATGATACGGATATCCCTAACATAGAAATAGAGTTTGAAAACTTGAGATCTAAGCCATTCATGTTTTCAACAGGAAGTGATCGGTCATTCTTGGCGGACACAAGGCAACATTGCATTTTATCAGCGTTGAACGTGAGAAGACTATTCCGCCCCATTCAAGGACACGTTGTAAGTCACTGTTGACTGAGGCTGCCATTTTCATCTTAACGTCCTGTCTAGACTTATTGTTGTGGGAAAACTGAGAAGAATTACAATGCAGAGTGCTGTCATCCGCAAAGCAATGGATCGGGTTAGTAACAAATTGGGTCATTTATGTACAGTAGGAAAAGTGTGGGAGCTATCACTAATCCTTGGGGTACTCCCGCGTTAATAGTAGTTTCTTTCGAAAAGAAGCCATCGACGACAACGCGTATACGTCTTTTGTCAAGAAAGCTGGAGATCCAATTGATGAGCGAATCGGATAAGTCGAACGAAGTGAGCTTGGAAAACAGACACTTGCGCCAAACCTGGTCAAAAGCTTTTGAAATGTGTAAAGCTAATACGACTGTTTCACCGGACCTCTTTAATGTGTTATTCCAAAGTTGGGTGACATATGAAAGAAGATCACCCATTGAACGACTCTGAACTCATACTGGTGGTCGTTTAAGAGTTTATTGGACTCAAGAAACGAAAGTAGTTGGTGGTTGATGGCTTTCCTTATTATTTTCGAGAGAGTGGAAGGGATCGGTTTTGTCGCCCTTTTTAGTAGTAGTCTGGACATTTTCTAACTTCCACAACGAGGGAAACTCTCCGGACGACATGGAGATCGAAAATAGTTTGGACAATACAGGTATTAGCTCGGTGTAGCATCTTTTAAGGATGATAGCTGGAATACCGTCACGGCCAGTCGCCTTATTTGAGTCAAGTTTATTGATAATTGACTCCAGGAGCTTGTAACGAAAGTGGATTAATTTAATAGCATACGTGGTAGATTTGGGCGACGGCACAGTTTTACAAGAATATTTGAGACATGAATTTGATGCAAAGTAATCCCCAAAGAAGTTGACTTTTTAAGCAGGATCAGCTACTACAGCTCCATCGCGAGACGTCATGGGAGGAAAGGAAGATGTACTAAAGTTTTTACTGATGGATTTAGCTAATGACCAAAATTTACGACCACCCAAAAGACATGAGACTAATTCTTTACATTTCCGTTCTTCCAACATCTTTTTGGCCTTGGTGATGATGCTTTTGCAACTATTCCTTGCGGCAATACAGTTGGCGTGATTTTCTATAGCTTTATTTCCATTTGGTATAGAGTTTATGATATTGCGATAATGCATCAGTGCAAGCCCTATTAAACCAGGGTTGGGAACGCGCATGACCTTCACGATTATGTTTTTAGGAATGTATAACTCCATACCCATCAGGATAACTTCAGTTGTTGAAAGATCAATGTTTGAAGAGGAGGACTATTTAAAGCAATACTAACGCTAGGGGAAGGTTGCAAAAAAATCTCGCAGTTCGCTCCAGTTAGCTGATTTAAAACACCACATAGTTCTATCTGTTTTTCGAGTAACAGTGGGATTGGGTACAGAGGAAGTTATTTCGATTAGGCAGTGCTCTGATTGACCAAGTGGCGAGAGGACCCTTGCTTTATAGACAACTGGGTTAGTTGTAAGGGATAGGTCTAGCTGATATGGAGTATGATTAGTGTTGTCAGGGATTCTGGTTGGTTCGGAAATGATTTGTGTGAGATCACAGGATACAGCAAATGCTTCTGCACTATGACCTGTGGGATTAGTACTAGATGAAAAATGAAGCCAATTGGAATTGTGGACATTAAAATCTTCCAAAGGTAATCAGAAAGGTCTATACAAACAATAGTAGAATTTCAAAAATTGGGGCCCAGAATGCTTGAAACAAATCGCGCCAAATTTGTTGTTTTTCAAAGTGGACGTCCTCTTACAACCTACGTTGTCTTTGGTATACGCACATACTCCGTCTTTAAGGCGAAAGTTAGAGTAGAGGTTTTATCTGGAAATTGCAGGTCAGGCGAATCAGTGCTTCCAGGGGAGGCTTGTGTTTCTGATAGATACAGAATCTCCGGTTGTACGTGTTCAAGGTGTTGGTGAATAGCATTAAGATTCGACCTGATACCGCGTATGTTGCAGTAATGAATCCGGATGTTGGTAGTTTCGATAACCGAGGTCGCTTGAGGCCGCCCTCCCGGGCATCCAAATGGGGCAAAATTATATTCCCCAGATCTTGCTCTTCATAGTCTTGATTTTGGCATTGACGAATTTTTGCCCCCCCGCCCCCAGAACCCTTGGAATGGATCGACAAATCGATGTGAGAGTGTAGGCTTCTCGCCCTACTCACCTGGGGTATAGCGTCTGTTTTAGAACTCGTCATTTTAAGGGTTTAGCCGTTAAAACGCCTCGTTTGGCAAATGCGTGTTTGCGAGTACATAAGGAATAAAGGAGAAAGTGACCGGCAGCCCTTACCGAGTTCGTAAAACTGTAGCACCAATATTAATGCGCTCATAGTAAAGATGGTGGTATTACACCGGGCGGCATGGGATATACATGCCTTTCACCTATGAAGTTGTAGAATATTACAGCTGAAAAGGAAACATTAATTAGTTTACATTGCATCTTGCAAGAAAATAAATGTACTTAAAACAAAGCAGGATATTCATTAACCTAATCTAATTAAAAGGATCGTGAATAAGTTGTATAGTACCCCAATCTGTTTATGATTAGTTCCGCAGGTGTTGACAGCATTAAGATTGAAATAACTTCGAGTAAGTGTAGAGCTATTCCCGAAATCCAACGCTGATATCAAAAATGTCTAGAAATGCAGTATTACTATTATAAGATACTGTAAAACTAGACGGATTAGCAGGTAGAGCAGAATTGTCAGCTAAATGTGATAAAAATTGCGTTCTAAAATTTTTGAAACGGTAGGTGATCGGTGTTTAATCAGTGAACTGGGTCGATATTCTTTGTGTACTGGCGTTATGAAGGCAGTTTTCAATCAAGCATCAGTAAAAAATTTGGGCGATGAAGATTACAATATATAGACAGCATATCTTGATCACCTTCAGACCGATCCCATAAGTTCCTAGTGCGTTACTTTTAAGAGATTCAAGGATTTTATAGAATCCTCGTGCTCAATAAGACGAAAATGAAACGTCATTTGTGTAATACAATTTTCACTATAGTAATTAAAAGTTTCAGAATAAATACATAAATCAGAGGTGCTGGTTAAGATTAACCTCATTCACATCTGCCATTACTGCGATTTCTTTATTACTAACATTTTTCTTTTTGTGCAACCATCTCAATGTAGACTACATTGGTTTGGAATTTCGTGTTCGAGCAATAAACTTAAAGTAAGCTTGTTTTTCGGATTTGATACCGATATTTGCCATATTGCAGAGCTGCTTATAATCCCTGCAATTTCCAACAGAATGCTGGTGTTTAGCTTTAGCGTTATTTCGTAATTTCATTAAAAGTAAAACGTTCTCAGTTAGCCTTGTGTAAGCTTTTCGGAAAAGGTAATTGTGCACCAAGAAGCACGTTTATCAAATATAGCAATTATGTTAAGGTTTAAAAAGTAAATTGTAACATTGATATTAGGGAGTTGATATAAATGTTTTAATGATAAGCCTTGTGATTCTTCGCAAAACTTCACTATCACAGTTTATAGTTTCCAAATTTATTGCGTAGTTAGCATGTTTATTAAAGAAGAAATGTGATACATCACAAAATATCAATTAGTGGTCAGTAAAAGGAGCGTCAGATTCACCAGTCTTTCTGACAATAGAATCATTGGTGACAATAATAAGGTCCAATAAAGAGCTTTTGCAATCCTATGGTAGCTGGTTGACTCGGTAATCTACTGTACTAAATTAACCCTTAGATTACGGTACAACTAAAATTAACCTACATGCCGGTACGGGGTCCTTGATGGACCCCATTGAAACACACATTTTCTTGCAAATGTCTTCAGGAATTTAAAAAAAATAATACACTTTGAAGTATTTTATAGAAATATGTTTAATTTTAACACAAAATGGAATGGTTGACAAGGCACATAATGGCTGTTTGTATTGAAAATCTTATTAGCAAAAAAAAAAGAATAAAATGTTATTCCATGCCATTTTTGCTGTGAACTTCGTATAGAAACTTCCTACATAGTACGCAGGTTACGTTAACTTTCTTGTCCAATTTTCGGGAGCATTGATAGCGCCTGGCTCGTTTTCTAGCCGGAGCTACTGGCTGAGGAATATATTGATCTTACGCTACTATTCCAAAATCTAGCAGAACCGATTTTATATGATTGTTGTAGTGGGGCCCTTTCTCCATATTGGTCTGAGCTAGATCATCTCCTAATTGTAAGAGAAACAATCGTCATCGCGAGTTATTTTTTGTTTGCCAATCAGAATTTTTTTTCAACGTACAAAATAAAAGCATTTAGGGCACAAATATATATCATGTTCATATGGCCATCGAGCTATTCTTCTGGTGCACGAATGCTATCCAATAAGCTTATCGGCTTTGTCAATACCACCCTTACTTGCATTGTAATCTAAAATCATGTATGGCTTGTTTTTGTCGTCTGCACAGATTTGATCATCATGTTGGTTTGATATCAGATGTACCATTCTATACTTTTCCGGAAGACACGAGACCATCGTTAGGTCTCTAGTAAATGCAATCATAGATGACTCGACTGGCCTGAATGTTAGTTTTAGTTGAGAAATAATTCGCCAATGGAGCACAAAAAATTATCTACGGTTATTACTCGCCACACGAAAGCCTTGATTCTTCTCTGTTACACCCGTGCGAGATTTTCAGTGTACACCTGAAATATAACGTTTTGACGTTAGTGGCTGGCCAAATTTTTGTCCCATATCGTCCAGGTTTTGATTTTATAAACACACTAACTATTTGTCAATCGTAATATTTTCGTACGGTTCAAACACCTTTCTACAATTATCAACAAACATGTCCCAAATATTTATTATTGCTGCTAACTTACTTTCTAACTTTCGCTCAGCTCTACTTAATCGAATCGTAAAAATACTGATATTTGCTTAAATCTATCCCGCGCTAAGGGAACTTTGATAAATGCTCGACGTATGGAGTTATTAGTACACCACATTTCTCGAGTAGATTCCTTTCGACACGTTAGTGCCCTTAGTAAACCATCAAGATCATCTGTCAAGAACTGTCCAATGTCTCTTATTGTTTGGATTTTTTGTACTCCACTCATCAAAATAGCTTCTTCGTTGGTATGACGAAAAATGATTTCTTTCCTCAATACCTCCTTGAGGTCGTGTATTTCTAGGTTATCCTCCATTTCCGACACATTTTCCAACATCAAATCTTGAGCTTCTTCATTGTTCAACTCTTCATCGCTTTCATACTCCATTTCAGAGTACCGATACAGATTCTCGATTAGTATTTCATGTTCTTTTTGTGTTAGTAGCCTGGTTCCCTCCCAATGCTTTATTCTGAATAAAAACTATAAAAAAATCATACTGTAACAAATTATAAAATTAAAACGCGGCTCTCAAAAAGCTTCAATCATGAATGTTTTAATTGACAGTTATAATACAGGCATTATAAAAATAATCGTTTTTACAAAATAATAAAATAATCGTATTAACCCAAATTTTTGGTATGGCTCAAGGCAGAATCGGTGCCTCAGCGGGGGCCCAATTCCTCATGATTTCTATTATTAGACACTATCGCCACGACGTGCTGCAGCATACTGAAATTTGCGCAACACGTATCTACCGACATATACCTAGGAACGATCTTATCAATATATGAAAATGTAAACGTTCATCATTATCACACATAATAAAATACTTATCTGTGTTGGGTTGTTTAATGGTGTATTTTAAATTATACAATCTAAACGTTTCGATAACACCTACAGTTATCTTCGTCAGTAGTAATATCTATTAAAATTGTTAAAGATGTTGTGAACAATTTTGTCAAAGTTAAAAGATTATAACATAAACATCAGTCTGCTATTAATATTGCAGTTTGAGAAACGTATAAAGCCAACTATAGAATTAAGTTTTAGTAAAGAATAACTAGGTCATTAAAAATTAAATACTGTTAATCTGTCTTAAAGATGACAAATCAGAACACCCTCTAACGTCGAAGGCTAGCAATGAAAAATGTCAGCCAAAAAACACATTTAACAAAATTTAAGCAAGTTATGATGTAAGTGTAAAGTTGTGAAAAACTTCAATTTCAAAATGATAGAAGCATTCACAAACATAAACATGAAATCAAATAAAACAATCCAGTTAAATCTAACAATCTTTGTCAGTAATTGCAAGTGTTATTAACAAAGAAAGGCATAATGCAGAACGTTTTTTTTTGTAATTTTTTTATTTTAATCTTAATTTCAACTACTTATGTGCTGTGGTAATTTAATGTATAAGTGATAAAGCATTTGCTTCAAGGTTTAGGAAAAACACAGCAAAAAACTTAGGCATACCAAAAGTCAAAATTAAAATCAAAATCAAGACGTATCATTATGCCTTTTGTTAATTATAAGATGCCAAAACCTATTTAAATGGAGATTTTCTTCTTGTCTATTAAAATTATTAGGGTTTCATATATTTCAATAGCTTCCGAAAATAATGAGTATGTCTTGACAATATTTATAAATTGTCAAACTGAATGTCATGATTTAGATTATTCAAGGCATGGTCAGCCACCGCAGACTTCTGTAAAAGAAACTATTGAATACATTGATCATCTATTTGGAAACATGGAGAAGAGGCACTGCATGAGTTTTTATAAATGGTATACATCCTAGTATTCAGTTTACCATGGAAAAAGAAACTAATGAAAGTTTACGATTTCTCGACATATTAATATCTAAAAATAATAATTCAATATCTTTTAAGGTTTACAGAAAGCCGACACACACTGATAGATACCTTCATAAATTATTCAACCACCATCCACGTGTAATTAAATCTTTAGTGGATCGAGCAAAACGAATTTGTGACCCTGAATTTTTGAAGGATGAATATAAATATTTAACAAAATCCTTACAAGATAATGGAAATTCACTTACAGACATTAATAATGTTATTACATCTTCCAGACGTAACCTTAAAGAAAAACCAGTTCTGAATGTTGGTACTGCTTTTCTTCCTTATATAGCTAATGTGACAGGTAGAATAGAGAAAGTCCTAATTAAATATGGTATTAGGACTAATTTTAAACCTACAATAAAAATTAAAGAACATTTAAGATCACCTAAAGATATTTCAAACCCATTATCATCTTACGGAGTATATACGTTATCTTGTTCATGTGGAAAAGTATACATTGGAACCACAAAACGTAGCTTTGATACAAGACGCAAAGAACGTATGAGATTTTGTAGATTAGGTCAATCAGAGAAGTCTGCGGTGGCTGGCCATGCCTTGAATAATTTAAATCATGAGATTCAATTTGTCAATATGGAAATATTGTCAAGACATACTCATTATTATGTTCGTTTACAACGTGAAACTCTTGAAATATATAAAATCCTAATAATTTTAATAGACAAGAAGAAAATCTCGGTTTAAATAGGTTTTGACATCTTATAATTTAAAAAAGGCATAATGATACGTCTTGGTTTTGATTTTAATTTTGACTTTTGGTATGTCTAAGTTTTTGCTGTGTTTTTCTTAGACATAAGTAGTTGAAATTAAGATTAAAATTAAAAAAATACAAAAAAAAAAACGTTCTGAATTATGCTTTTCATTGTTAATAACACTTGCAATTATTGACAAAGATATCTCTTTGTTAGATTTAGCTGGATTATTTTATTTGATGTTATGTTTATATTTGTGAATGCTTCTATCATTTTGAAATAAATGTGTTTTTTGGCTCACATTTTTCATTGTTAGCCTTCGCCGTTAGATGGTGTTCTGATTTGCCATCTTTAAGACAGTATTTAATTTTTAATGATGTAGTTATTCTTTACTAAAATTTAATTCTATAGTTGGTTTTATACGTTTCTCAAACTGAAATATTAATAGCAGGCTGATGTTTATGTTTTAATTTTTGAACATTGACAAAACTGTTTACATCTTTAACAATTTTAATAGGTATCACTACTGACGAAGATAACTGTAAGTGTTATCGAAACGTTTAGATTGTATAATTTAAAATACACCAGCAAACAACCCAAAAAAGTTAAGTATTTTATCTTATCAATATGTTTAGATAAAAAAGTTATTAGATGAAAATACCACTTGGGGTCTGGATGGGACCCCGAACAGGCATCTAAGGGTTAAATGATTGAAGTGAGTTTGCAAAATAGGATGTAGCATGGGATTAGGATTTAATAAGTCTATGTTACAATGTCCTACACAAACTATATTAGCTGACAATAACGATCAAAATGAAATTGAACTTTATAATTCATTAATAAACGTTTTATAATCAATATTCAAAATCTAGAGATAACATTGTATAGGTAATGCTTGGTACAAAACTAAACTTTTTAATATTTTTAGTCCAATGCTATTGCATTTTAAGTATAGTTGTTTATATAAAAGCAACAATGCGTGTATTAAGGACTTATACAAGAATTTTGTTTACAGGTTTGGTTTCAAAACCGTCGAGCAAAATGGAAAAAACGGAAGAAGACTACAAATGTATTTCGTACACCTGGTGCTCTTCTACCTTCGCATGGTCTTCCTCCTTTTGGAGCAATGGGTGATGGTATATGTGGATCTGGAATGTTCGGTTCTTCAGATTCACGATGGGGTGTCGCTAGTATGGCAACTGGTAAGCTTTTACTTTACATTGTTAAATAACCAACAATTTGTTGCAGGATTGGGTCAACTTAGTCAAAGTGGTGTATCAATGGGCGGCTTTGGTCAATCGTTAGGACAATTAAACCAAAATTCGGGTCTTAGTGGTGCGTTACCGATAACAACGGCGACAGCTAGTACTGTTTATCAAGCACACTACGGACTTAATTCCCTCGGTAGGTATACACTTCCATTAAAAAATTAAATAGAAAAGTCGTCCTTTAACAGCCTAACCTTAAAGAAGTCGTAGACGTAGGTAAAGTCAAGATAAATAAACATACAGAATTTACATTTGACACCTTCCTTCGAAAGTAACAAGTTAGTGCAGCATTCCATTTTCAGTGGCGCGGTTTAAAGGGGAAATGATGAACATACAATTAGCGGTGATTAGAGATGAACTCGTTATCTGCTACCGAAATACGCGCCAATGGCTCTAATTGCCTTTGTATACATGCATGAGCATTAACACTATTTACAACAAGCATGTCTACAAAATTACTTAAGTCTAAGTAAAATTTAGTTTCAATGATTTCTATTGTGTTTAAACAAGGCATGTGGGTCTAAGTATCTGTTTTTTGAGAAATCGCCCATTTTAGTGTGTATTTACTACATTCTAATAATGTGTTTCGTGCTGTTTGTATAACTAAAGCATATTACAGTTTTAAAAACTTCAAATTGTTTAATTTTCATTATGAAATTCTCAGGAAATAATTACCAAATTTGTTCTTTAATTACCACTAACTACCATTACAAACTAGGCAGTTTCGTTCTTACGTGGAATAAAAATAATTGGCGCCTGCTTAAAATAAAATGTAAATTACACACAAAAATTCACATTGGTTAGAAAATATGAATATGTAAAAGTCGTAAAATACAATGTAAATAAAATTATGGATTCGGTTACTTACTCATAAAGTAAGCAAATTAAATACCATTAAAGTTCTGACATTTCCTAAGAGCGTATGCAAGATATAATTAAGGTAAATTGTTAATTCCCCTAAAGGGTTGTAATGGATCACGTGATTTTGCGGTTTAGGTCAATATTGTCGTTGTCCAGGCGAACCTTCTACTAAAATACACAAATACCACAAACTCTCTTCCTTCCTACCACAACAAATCCAATTCAACCGCAATTTGTTGGTGTTTGTAATTTGAGACTTCTTGATAGCTGACGATTTACGATTCTAAATAAAAAAGTAGCAGTTTTGCTGTTTTCTATTTTTAATCGCAATTCAACATGGAATTTTTGAAATTAATAATAAGAGTAAGCATGCATTAGTTTATGACGGACAATAGGGTAGAGTGACAAAAACAAGTTTTGATTTTAATGTGTTATAGCGCGGAAAAGTTTCCTTTTGATGTGGATAAGACACAAAAATTTAAAAAAATTGGAGTACACCTGAGGTGCCGCGAAGAATATAAATTTTCATAAAATTGCACTTTTCCCTACATTTTTAAGTTTTTTTTTAATAACCTGTCCCATATTCTTTTCAATTTTAGATACTGTCAAAAAAGCAGCTTTTATATTAAAAAAGACAATTTTTTTAACTTTTTATATTATGTCTTGAGGTGCCGTAAGTACGACAAGGCTTTAAAACAACGCTTTTTTTAAAGTGTCTCGATTATGCAATAAAAAGTTTCAAATAGGCGTTTTAATATGAATAAAAAGACAAACAGTTTACATTTCATTACTCAATGGTTTAACTATTGCATTGGCATTCGGGAGTATTAGTCATCCCCTAGCGGACGTTTAAGGGGGGGGGCGGAGTTCAAATCAAGTGTCTGTCGTTTTGCCCAGTTCAGTTGAGGTGACATTTATTGCGAAACAGATTAACGTAATATTTTGTTAGTTTATGAGCTACTCTATTGTTGTGAGCTAAAATGTCTAAAATAACTACCACAAGGGCTTTGAGGAAGAAACAAGCAACAAAAAGAAAAAACTACAGGAGCTAGTAAAGTTTAATCTAGAACAACCAAAAAAATACTAGTGTATCAGGAGCGGTTACTGACGACAATGACACCGCTGAAGAGAAAGTAGAACAAGAAAAAGACTTGATCTTTGAAGAAGAGATTAATCTACAACTCCCTTCAAAAATGAAAAAAGAGAAAAAGATAAACACACTGGGAGACATGTGAACTCCATGACAGTCGGGTAGGTAACCCCCAATTTTGCCATGGGCTCCTTAAAACTGGGTCTCCGACTTGCTGAGCTCGGTAGGGCTGCCGGTCGCTCTTTTCCTTATCCGTAAATCTATTCTCATCTTATTTTTTCTCCCCCCTCTCGCCGTCTACCTATCGGATTGAAAGTTAAAAACAATGTCTGTAGTTTCGAGAGTAATAAATGCCAGACGTAAAATTCTGCCTCGTTTGGATGCCCGGGAAGGCAGGGCCCCAGCGACGTCGGTAATCGAAAGCACTCACTTATGATCTATTACTGCAACATCCGCGCTATCAGGTCTAAATTTGTGAAATTCTGTTGCTGCATTTATAGGTCTCCTAATGACAGTAAGTGTCAAGACTTCTACGACCACCTTACCTTGAAAGTGATTACCTTCTGTTTTTCCATCTTGCAATACCCCAATTTTGAGAGATTTCAATGTTCATAACTCTAACTGGATCCAATATTCATCTACCACTAATCCGACTAGTCATAGTGCAGTGTTCTTTCATGTGATCTCACGCAAGTGATTTCTGAACCCACAAGAATCCCTGATAACAAAACCCACCTACACGTCTTCTAGATCTCTTTCTTACATAAAACCCACTTGCTTATAAAACTTCCGTTCTTTTACCACTATATCTATCTGACCATTGCCTAATAGAAATAACTTCTACAGTTCCTAATTCATATGTTATTTGCAATAGTGATAAAACCTTATGATGTTTTAAGTCAGCTTAACACGTTAACGACAAGGGGTCAAAATTGGGAATTTACCCGGGGACCAGAGTAGTATTTTGTTATTTTTTAGTAAAAGATAGTCTAATGGAACGTGTAATGTATTAATAAGACCAAAAAAAAGTTTTTAACAACCAAATTACATCGTGCACCTGATTGGTGCCGCGCGGTCTGAACAGAAAAAAAATATATTTAACTTTACCACTGACCATGTTTACCATACTGGGTCACATATGGAATTGACAAATTGCGTATAACATTTTTTATAAACTAAATGAAAGGATAATATACGAAATTAAAAAATATTTTTCTTTGCAAAACACCAATAAAATAAAAATACGTAACATTTTTTTATGTCAAAACCTAAAAATAAAATATAACAGTATTCTTATCAAAGGACAGTAACATCACAATGTAATACAAATTATTGTTTTAGGAAAGAAACAACTAACACACATATAGGTTATGTTTTCGGAAGACCCTGGGCAGAATGAGTATATTTTTTTGCGCGTTCTTCATTGCTGCTTGGCGACCCTCTCTTTCGGAATATTTTTTTGTAGCAGCTGTAACATCTTCCTCGAGTTTCCTTCTGTTGTATGGCATGTAGAACTTCTTCATCTACTGGTTGATTGGCCGTATCTAACAAGGAGCAAACGATGCTTTCGCGAAATTCGGTAATACTCATTTTTTTGTTTGTACTATGCGTAGACACAACCAAGGCATTTACCAGAGCTGTGTTAGTCAGAAGTTCAATTAAGATTTTTCTATACCACTTGATGCTGCGACGTACTGGTGAACTGTAAGATGCCCTCTGGTCCGAGATGTCAATAAATCCCTTGGCTGTATTGTAGTCAACTATTGTTGACGGTTTTGATACCGGACCTCTTTTTGTTATTATCTCAACCATTTCCGGAACAGCTCTAGTTGTTA
The DNA here is from genome assembly GCA_036346205.1 of Vesta saturnalis. Taxonomy (NCBI): domain Eukaryota; kingdom Metazoa; phylum Arthropoda; class Insecta; order Coleoptera; family Lampyridae; genus Vesta; species Vesta saturnalis. Next base: position 782,134 of record JARFJB010000275.1, read on the forward strand.
GGAACAAGACGTCCCTTTTATCCTTTCATTTACTTACAATTACTTTTGTATAGCTTTTTTGCATTTTCATTTCCCCTTTTTTCAATTTGGCACTTTGTCGAAGTGTGCCAACTAAGTGGGTACGTTTATTATTTAGTTCATGGGCCAAACTGACTGTAAAAATTATCAGTGTATAGGGTCCTTCCGGTATTCAGCAGAGGTTCCATCAGTTCCATAACAACTCTTGATGCTAATGGTTTATCAGATTTTTGTGGCCCATCTCTTCCACCATATATTTTAACAGCATAAGTGTAACCGCCATCAACACAAAGCTTAAAAAGTTTTACACCATATTTATGCCTCTTATATAGATATAGATATATTGAAGAAAACTTAATCTTCCTCGAAATGGAACCATTGTCTCATCTATGCATACTTTTTCTTTTGGACTGCGCACATGTGCTGAAATTTTCTGTTCAACATTTGTACAGGTGGAGAAATCTTATACAGTCTGTCACCAGTAGGACAATTTTCATTGTCGGAAATATGCACAAAGTGTAGTAATGCTGCAAAGCGATTCCTACTTATTCCGCTTAACTTTGGAATGTCACTTCCGTAGAGAACTGTTTTACTGTAATAATCTCTAAGTGTAGGTTTTTTATAGAGTCCCATCCAAATTGTAAGAGCAAAAAACCGCATAAGTTCGTTTGCATTTGTATCATGCCACTTAGACAAAATAGAATGGTCCCTGATGGAGTCGTTGCAAATGCCTATTAAGATTTGCTGCTCCGCATACCTATTAGTTTCAGTTACTAGCAAATTCTGAACTTCTTCGTCGAAAAATAACAAAAAGAAATCAATAGGTTTATGGCCTGTGAGCTTCTCTATTTCTTGCTCACAAAATCCTGGTTTTCCAGAAAATACAAATAAATGGGGTATCAGGAATATCAACATTGTCTTGGTCAGTATCAATATCGTCTTGGTCATGTCGTTTGGGTAAATCAGAAGAACTACTGGCTGCAGGTGTGAATTCTGAATCGATCTTTCTTCTTTTACGTAGTAAAAGATCTTCATTACTAGTTCTACTGCCCTCATTATGAGATTCTTGATATAAGGGATCCACATCTGAATCGTCAAAAGTACTTCCGATCTCACTACATTCAAAGTCACTGTCTTCCAATATTTTAAGTTGTTTACCTGTAAGGCCTTTATTCGACATGATTGCGGCGGATAGAAACACAAAAAATCACTAATGCTCACATCAAAACTTAACCGAACCAAAAAAAGGCACATTCAAGTTATCACAAGTAAATCCGACAAACATAACCTCAATTTCGATTTTCGTGTCTAATTAATCGTGAACGAGTTTATAATATATTTACAGTAACGTTTCGTAGTACGAGGGTGAGAAGCGAGGTGAAAATGCAATAATACATTAAATAAAACACGAATCCATAACATCAATTAAGAATTATAATGTTTATTTATTACTAGACCATATTTTGTTCTACAGGGACCAGATCATTTGAAATCTGCATTGAAATACATTGCTGCTGCGTCCCCGAAAAGCCCACACCGCTTAGAAAACCTTCTGTGTGGCCATATAGGGTCACATGATCTGTACAAAAACCACGGTGCGCACCTATATGGTGCACATGGTCGTTAACGTGATAATTGGAGTGATTTACGGAATTCCTTTATAACCTTTCAATGCCTTGAATATTGTTTTAAGTCTGACATTTCTCTTTCAATATCTGTGGTCTTCCTCATGGCATGGAGTTATACATTCCCAAAAAACAGAATCGTATAAGTCATTCACGTTCTCAACCATGGTTCAATCAAGCTTGAGCTGATGCAATATATTTGAAAAGTAAATTTTATATTAAATGAAAGCCTAATAAAACGGTCAAGTCGCGCAGGATATGTTGGTCCCAGAAATACCCGCAAAAGTATCACTAAAGCTAAGGAGTTGTTTATACAAAAATAATGCTATATATCTACATCTCCTTTGGGTAGTCGTAAATTTTGGTCTTGATCTAAAGTCAACAGTAAAATCTTTGGTACATCTTCATTTTCCACATGGCATACTTTGACGGATCTGTAGTTACTCATTCTGTAGACAAAGCCAATCGCATCATATTCGTGTCTTAATCATTCTCCCTAGTGGCCGCTTCCTCATACACTGTGAAACCAATTTATTTTTTTACACGCTTCTAGAATCGATCATTAGTAGGCTTGATCTCAATAAGGCGACTAGCTCAGATAGTATCCCAGCTATATTATTAAAGAAATGCTCCCCCAAACTAGTACCAGTTCTATTAAGCTCTATCCGATCTCTTTGTCTTCTGGGGAATTTCCCTCATTCTGCAAATGTTGAACCTATTCCCAAAAAAACGATAAGACCGACCAGTTGCCATCAACCAGAAACTGGTCTCCTTCCTTAATTCTAGCAAACTTCTTAATGACCAACAATATGGCTATAGGCGGAATCGTTCAACAGTTGACCTTGTTTCATAAGTGACCCGAGTTTGAAACAATGCACTAAAACAATCCAGTGAAACAGTCGTTGTCGCTTTCTCAAAAGCATTTGTCCAAGCTTGGCATAAGTGTTTAGTTGTCAAACTCACTTACAGTTTGGGTTAAATGATACGCTCATCTATTGGGTTTCTAATTTCCTCGACAAAAGACGAATACGTGTCTTTGTTGATGGCTTCTTTCCAAAAGAACTTGACATTAACGCGGGCGTGTCCCAGGGATCAGTCATAGCACCTAAACTTTTTCTGCTATACATAAACGATTTTATTCCTTCAATGAATAACCCGGTCCACTGTTTTGTTGATGACACATCTCTTCATTTTAGTTCATCTCAGTTACTCACAGTGATAATGCACCTTCTATATCCAATCAAGACCATATAGGTGAAATGGCAATTTCAATGAACAAAGACATTCAACGTATCCGCCAAAAACATCGATCATTTCCTGTTGTAAGCATGAATAGTTCAGATTAGGTTTTCAGACCATATTACTATGTTGTGAAAGACTGTACCTTCAAATCTATCATTGGTTGACCATCTTCTGTTAGCTACTAAAATCAGATGCTCGTAAAATATGTCTTTTGTACAGATCTAAGCAGTACTGTACCTTCCGACAACTCTTTCTGCTGTATAAGGCCGAAATTCGGCCTCACCTATAATACAATTGTATGTCGATATCGTTGATCGTATTCAAAATGAGCGATTAGACTTATAAATGCCCCGTCCTGAACTTCTGACATACTGTCCCTTGAGCATAGAAGAATAGTTTCAGTTATTTCTTTGTATTATCGCTATTACAATGGCTATTGTGCTGCAGAATTACATTTTTTGATACCATCTTAGGCCACCCTAGTTCCCGTTTTCTTCTCACTTATGATATGAAAAAATTTAAGGTAGCCGTTCATACATCTCTTAGCAATTCAATAACCCTCTAGCCATCCTCATAGGTGTTTCTAAGTGCTTTAGCGCGATAGGTCAGTTCAGGGCAACAATTACTGAAAAAAAAAATTCGAATGTGTATTACTTTGCAATTTGCAACTTCCATTTGTGAACGTACCGGAATATTATGTAGAACAGCACTAGATATAGTGCTGTTTTACAGAAATTGGATGTGATCACAGAGAAAGACAAAGCCAAAGTAATAGATAGGATAAAATTTAGATGAGCAAGATCAAAAAGTTGAATATATTTCATTAATGGCAGTATTTATGATCAGATAACCGAAAATACAGAATCGTTTTTGATGGAAAAAAAAGCAAAACAATTGTTGAAGAAAAACAGAAACTAAGTTGTACAAAAAGTTACTTCAGAAGAGCAAGTTTCACTTATACTCAAAGTGTTTAGATCATGTAACACTTAAATCTGAAACTAGGAAAGACAGAGGGCAGTATACTAGGGTTTCTGGAAGATAGAGACCGACAAACTTTACTGCTATTGGTTGTGACCATATACAGAATAATAGGGTGCTTCCTTTGACGGAAAATGAGATAGGAAGAACATTACAATGGTTAGTTTGTTTGTTCTATGGAAATGAGCTATTTTTGCGACATCTTTTGTCATTTGGACGGTAAAATGAAGGGATGGAATGAATTTAAAGGCAAAATAAGTCAGCAGCTGGAAAACTGTGCCTATTAAGTATTGTTGTATTGTATTAAGTGGAAATTGCTCAATCAATTTTTGTTTAAGAAACCCACGAAAACTTCCATACTCTAGGTGGCTTACCTCAGTAAACCGTATGCTTAGATTGTATGTGCTAACTGAAAATCATCGTAAAAGTGTATGCGCCCGTGTTGTTTAACATTTAGTTATAACCTTAATGCATTTATGGTTCCAACCATCTGTTTAAGCTCCCTGATTCGTTCATTTCAAGAACATTCTAGACCAAGCTATTCAAAAAAGGGGTACTTTACTGCTGCAGAAAATCTTCTTTTGTCTATGTGACTAGAGCAAAAATGTAAGAGAACTTGGTTTGCGACGAGTTTGAGAAGCAAGAACATAAAGTAGAGCGGAGTTAGAAAGATTAAAGTTTCAAAGATAAACCTTGCCGCAAAGTATTACATTGACATAATCTCATGGGCTGAAAATAACGTAGCAGTGCCCACCTCCCTTGGTAAAACACATTTCCCGTGACTCACTTAAAGACTTCATTCACAAGACATCTGAAGCTCAACGACATAGTAAAGTAGACCAGTTTATCAACTCTCCCTGGCTTCCTTGTTACATGCAAGCAGTGGAAAGACCTGTGAAACTAGTGATCAAAACAGCTAGAAATATCTGTGGTTCAATCCATTTTCTTTGTATGCTTATTGTTATTGCTGCTTTTTACTTCTCCGGACAATACAAGAATATGATTTCTCTTCAGTCTCGTGTCGTGTGTTAGTGGGGTAGATTTCTTTCTGTATTGCATTTAAGAGCATTCAATGTTGTGTGTGATGTTATGTGGTAGTAGAAAAATATTATTAATAGATATGTATTATCTTCTTTATTTAGGCGTATATATCTGTGAGATGCATTTGATTTTTCCTGGGCCGTTAGCGGTGGTGGTAGCTCAGGGAATATCACCTATGAGGTTTTCAAATTATTTACAGAGGTTTTCTAGGTTCTGTGTGAGGGTAGGTGCTTGAATTTGTTTTTGGTTTTTTTCCAGTAAGACCTTAGATATTGGATTTATGTGAAAGAATTGTATGGAGTACAGAGGATTTTTTGGTGGCTTCTGTTTCGCCGAATATCCTACAGTTTGTGTAATTTGTTTGCAGTATTTTGAGTAGTTGCGTTATAAATGTAAAACCCGAGTTTACGGAGATTGTGTGGCCTAATTGGAGAAGTTCCTTAATGTAGAAATTTTATTAAAGACTGTGCAGAAGGTAGTGCCATCATTAAAGAGTGCCATGGATACTCCGAGCGTTGTCGCGCTAGGAATGTCGTGTGCAAAGATAAGGAAGGGTATTGGAGCCGAAGCATAATTCTGGGATACGCTTGCTTGTAGAGTAAAACCTTGAGGCTGAACCCACTCGGACTTGTATCTTCCTATCTGTTAGATATGAGGGAAGGAGCTTCTTAATCTCGGAGGGAATACATAAGGCTTGGATTTTGTGAATTATACCCGCTTACCAGTCTGTCAAATGCTTCCTTTATGTCTAAGAACACGGTGAGGTTACAATGGCGGTGGTGGAAGAGGTTGTGATGTTCCTGAGGAATTTCAGTAGTGGGCCTTGTTACGTTGTGTTTGGAATCTAGGTAATTTCTCATTCTTCGAGCTAGGATCTGCTCAAAGCTTTCCCTAGGCAGTTGAGGAGGGAGATGGGTCTGTAGGATGAGAGTTTTGTCAAGTCGGAGTAGTTTTTATGGATAAAAAAGGTGTCTTTTTTTAAGCAGTTGAGGGTTTGGATGGGATTGATTGGGCAGAAGAACTGGTCATTTTTGTCGGTCAATTGGGAGTTTCGAAATCCTCAAGGACTTGCTCTAGGCGATTTTTAAAAGCATCATCAAACTAGGACTGATTTGGTGAAGCGAAGACGAATTGTAGATGAAGGCAGAAGTCTTCGACCTTACCTTGTTCCTTAGAAGTTCAGTTATCCTGAGGATCACCGTGACAATCTGTCGCCACATGTTGGATTAGTAACTCAGGTCATATAATGTGATCACCTAGATGGCTAATATAGGTTGTATCTACGTTCCTTATACGAGGCAATGTCAAGGTGAGAGTATTGTGGGAAAGGCATATACCAAATTGGGTATGGTGTTCATTAAAATCTTCTAAGAGGATCGCATTGGGGAGCCGGGTATGTCTCCAGTAGCATTGGAAAGGTCTTCATCGAGGGGAATGTAATAACTGAAAAAAGGTGACGAGAAGGGACACTGTTGTAGCAACACATTAGAGATGTTGGAGGTGTGGTGGTCCAATCGTAAGAGAAGGATATGTAAGTGCAAATAAATTTGATACTAAAACTTTCAATCTCGATAGAAGTGTATTATGATATTTTTTATGTGTCATCCTTTTCCAATTCTAATGATTATATGTTTATGTCTTCACAACAGCATATGTACGAGAAAACCGTAAAAACCAATTTATTTTTATAATTTTTGTTTTTTTTTTATTTCTTTACAAACCTTAAGTTCTTTGCAGCAACCAAGATATAGTATACATACCAAATTTTTTTTGTTTCTTGTTAATCCTGAAAGACTTTTTCCCACTATTACAAAACTAAAAAAAAATTTAAAAAACCATTTTCCGTTCCACCCTAATTGACAAGTAGTTAGCTGAATATAGACTACTAAATTCAAATATAAGCCGAATGTACAGGGTGGCCCGATTTCGATTTTATTATCCATCTAGCTCATATTTACTTTTTACTTAAAATGGAATATTTAATGTATACTCAACTCGTTAAAAGTGGTAATCCCAATATCAATTTACAATATTCACGAGATTGCCCCCTTCTTTACCTCCCTAAAACCATTTTACTATAGGAAAAATTCTAAAAGGTTTATTTATTTATTCTTGATAAAGTATGTATACAACATATGAACCTCCAATCAGATAACGATTAAGAGGTATGAATTTATTAAAAGTAGCTTTGTTGCAAAATATCCTTTCCGTTGCGCTTTCCTGTACATTCCTCTAACATTCCACTTAACTCCTCATTCTATATTCATGTGGTCGTCAACAATGGAGCATATATTTTCCAATCCTGATAATGCCTCGTAGCCAGAAAAGAGACCAGAGGAAATTATTCCACTATCGTAAGTAAGTTTTCATTGTACGAATACTTTGATATTAGATATAAAGAGGACGTTAGACTTTACAAATATAAACTCACAGGCAAATCAAATTATGCCAAACATCTAATAGTAATTAATCACCTTGTGATTTCACAAAACAATATTAAATTTTTTCAATTTTGTAATAAAAAACAAATTAGTTGTTTTAGAAGCATTTGAAATGTATAAACATAAACAGAAAATACCTTTAATGAACGAACAGGTTGATTTTATAGACTCGCCTTTGGCACCCGTTTTGCTTAAAAAATTGACTTAAGATGACGAGTATTTACTCTTGCTTATCACTATAAATTTACTTTTTATAATCTGAAATTATTTCGTGGTCAAAAAAATTATACTTGATCTTTGTTGACCACTCAATTTAAATCACTAAATAAGTAATAAAATCTTAACCATCATTAAAATGTCAATTTAAGTGTAACAAAAGTCACAAATTTGTTTAAAATTTTTAGTAAAATCACGAAAACTTCCTGTGTCTCGGCTCGATATCTGTTTTATCACTAATAGCAATACAAAAAAAATTATATACAAAATGCAATGGTTAATATTCAGTATAAAGAAATTTTATTACAAAAATATATATTATACACATTTATATGTATAACGTAAAACTCAACCATATAATCGTAAATTCAATTCTTAAAGCAATATTTTATTATGACCTGTTCCCATATCAGATAATCCTTCTGGTAACTATTAGCACACCACTAAAGTGTAATCCATAAGGCAATGGCAGTAAGCACATCCCATGATCCAGTATCCTTTAAACTTAGATTGCAGTTCTTCAATAATCGACCACCTATATTAGTAAAGTACGATTGACATCAGTTTAAATAATATTCTCTCACAGTTGTGTTTATTTTAAATGTAAGTTTAAGAATAAATAGCTGCTTTTTATTATTTATATTAAATGTCTTATAGTTTCACTTACATACATTTCATACTGATCCACGATTCAAGAATGTTTTGTTTTATTTGAGGTGCGTATCGATGTGACACTTCTTTGTATTGAAGTTTTACCACAGAGATTTATTAATTGAGTAACTCTTTTTATAATTAGATCAAAAATGTTGGAATGCCGTTGTTATAATTAAACATTTCAGAATGCTTTTGCGTTTAACACAAAAATTTGCCAATAATTGGCAATTTGTGAATAATTATTATTCACTTACGTAAATTGAATATATAACTCAATATTTATTATTTTGGTAAGATTTCTTTATATGACCTTAACTCATTAAGGAAAAATATACACAACCATTAAAAGACCTCAAGCAACCATATATTTGATAACTAGTACCGCAATATTTTTTATTCTTGAAAAAAATTTTAATTATAGTGTTTATTTTGTCGAAGTCAAACGAAGACTGCCTAATCCCGTTATTCAAAATTTCTTTTATATCACGTACTCTACTTACGAGGATTAATACAATTTACCCAATAAGAAAATTGCGAATGCGTAACGTAATTTTCCATGTCTAACTTCAAGATCGCCCTTTTTACCCCCTTTGATTGTGTCTCTATACTTAATTTATTATAAATATGTGAATAATTTTTTAAACCCAAAATAAAACTTTGATCTGATAATTTATAAAGGACTTACATCCCTTAATACATACGAACTATATTTTTTAATTCATCAAATTTGATGATAAAATCAATCTTTTGATTGATTATTTGTTCAATTCTGAAATCTACCCCAACAAGTAGTACGTTCCTTGATATGTAAAACTAATATGTAAATCTTACTTAGCAAAACGCGGGCTATCCAGCGCGGGTTAATTTGTTTATCTTCATAATACATTTTTCAATTTTAGGAATATTTTTAACGACTAGTACTTCCTCTATATTTTAACTAGTATCGGTTAGTGACCACTTACAATTTCCAAATAGGATTCTAAAATTGTTGAAGTAAATACTTCGTTTAAAATTATTTAACAGTTTTCGACGTTAATTCATAAACTTGTTTTGAACTTAATACTTGATTAATGTTATATTTACCTAAAATGTTTCAACATATTCCCAATTTATTTTCAAACCCTTCCAGTGGCGTAGCCTAATTCTTAAATTTTTGTTATGTGGTCTATGTATATATACGAATAACATTTACTAATTGATTTCAAAAACTAGTTTAACAATATAGTGATACTAAACAAATGATTGCCCAAAAAATTCAAACAAGAAAAATGTATCATTTCAATTTTCTTTCCATAATGATACATGTTGTATTGAAATGCGTTCAGAGATAAGTAACGAAATTATATAGTGTTTTAAACACTAGTGCTATTAAATATGTAATTCCACGAAGCAAGGTTAAAGAATATAAATTGAACCATTTTGATTGCATGTTATGCACCAGTAAATAAAGAGAACAACCAAGAATGTGATAATTTCTGGACCGATGTAGAGAACGCATTGAATGTGAGTAATTTAAGTATAAGCATGACTTTATTGAAATAATTGAATGGATCGGTGGGTGTACAGAGCGAACATACGAAACGCGCTCTAGGAAAGTTCGTAGATTCAAGAATGAAGGAGGATAGTGAAGACTTTGTGAATAATTGTATAGAAAAAAATCCGTTTATAACTAATACATAGTTTAAATATAAAACCATATATCATATGTGTAGATGGCACAGAGATGAATTTAAAAGGATGATTGACCTTATCGGTTATGGAAACCTGGTTTAAGATACAAAAGTGACACCTGGATCGAGTGTGAAACGAATAACTTTTTGGTTGTGTAAATATTGTTGTTAATGCACATAGTTCAAGCATGAACTATTTCTATTACACAAGTGTTTGTTAGACAAAGGGTTAATGGTACAACATCCACTTACATAGAATTTTACATTATTATACTGGTTAAAAATACGGATTTTGTTACCTGCTATGTCCGCTAGAATCTCTTTAAAAGGTAGCACTGTTAAAAGGTCTGTCAAAATCAGTACATAGATCTGATGAGTCGATAGACTCTTCAACAATCAATATACTTGATAGTTTACTTTAATAAAACAAAGCCGAAAATATGTGTTAGTTGCACTTAATTAATCTGGTCCTTCGAAACTAAATTAATTTAAAGTTGATATACCCAACTAGTGTGCTTAGGATAAAAAAGCTTATGGACATGGAACTTGAACGTAGCGCGAGCGTCCAGAATATGGAGGAGATAAAAATAATACTGAGGATAGTATTGAGTTGAACGTGGTAAAGGAAGATCGTTGATGTATATATATATATATATATATATATATATATATATATATATATATATATATATATATATATATATATATATATATATATATTCCTTGGTCACGCCATAACTTGAGAACGATTTTACAGATTTCATTGATTTTTTAAGTTTTATAATACGACTATTTAAACTTCGCGCGCCGCATATGTCATTTAACAGCTGCATCGGTCGGGATTTATCGATCGAGGCTGTGTTCGTAGTGAAGTGTAGGTATTCACTAAGAAAGGGTTTTTCGAAATTCCATACCGAAGATAGTGGAAAGGGGGGGGTTGAATTGTTTTGTGAAACTTTTTATTCTATAGGTCTGTTGACTCGAAAATCGGTAAACACACTCTACAATTAAATTTTGTTATACGCGTGTATAACAAAATTTTAATATCGCCCACATTCTGCGATCGCAGCAACGCCCCACGGATATGGCTAGTGAATAATAACGCTGCAGGTGTGGTTGGAATTCCTGGTGAAATGTTAAAATATGGATGCGGAAAGTTTGAGAGAATTGTTTATATATTTAATGTTGGCATTAAGCGTGGAAAGAAACGATCAGTTGGAAAAGTGCGATTACTGTTCCGTTGCAGAAACTACAGGATGGTTGTTTGTTGAGTGTACCTGGAAGGGTTTTTGCAAGAGTTTTGTTTGGAGGAGTACGTGCAATAACAGAGTAAGATGAGGGGTGTTCAAGCTGACCAGGAAAGGGATGTATAGATCAGATGGTTGCCATTCATCAGGTGATTGAATAGTGTACGCTTGTATAGTTGGAGAAAGCGTATGATCATATAAATAAGGCAAAGATCTGTAGCACTTTAAGTGAGTATGGAAGGAGTTGATGTTTTGTGAATGGAATAAACAGCAGTATATAACGTTAGCCGGGCACATGTCAGGGATAAGGAGGACTAAAGTGAAGTAAAGAAATTTAGTATGGCTATGCAATGTTACTGTGGCTGTTAAATGTATTCATGGATAGGTGTGTTAGAAAAGATAAACCTGGGCAAAACGAAGGTAGTAGTGAATATGTAGCGTGTTGAACCTGCACTGTGAGAAGAGGGAAAGTTTATTGGAAAACTTCATACGTTAATGTATCTCAGATTCTTTACAGCCAAGACTTATCAGTTTGGTTCAATTCTTTAATTCTTCATAATTTAGGTGTCTTGTATCATACTTGCTGATTATATGCTTCATGCAGTATAGGACCGAATAGTACATAAACCAAAATTATAGTGCACGAACGGACTTAAAAAAGCTAACAAATTCGATTTGCCTCAAAGAACACCTTGTGCATTAGAATTTTTTGAATATTTTTTCTGCTGTTTTCAAGTATGCAAACAAGTTTTTTAAACTCTGATATCCAGGACTTTGTGTTGAAGTAAATCGTATTTGTTATATTTTTAAATTCCGGAACTGGATTCCAAGATATATGTAAGATAGGTAGTGAATATGAAAAAATATATACAGTGTGGTTCGCAAGTGATGGAGTAATAAAATTAGAGCAAAATGAATAAATCACCCTGCATATTAGTTATAAAAATCTGAAATACTCTCAATATTGGTTATTTAAAATCACCTGGGCTTCCCTTATCTACCTCTAACGTATGCGCATTTCCCAAACAAACACCTATTAAATAACTATTAAACTACTGTTAGTAGATACTTGGGGTGTTAACAAAATTAATTTTATCTAAAATCTGAATGCCATTGATTATAGGATATTTAGAACCACACGGATGTCCCCTTTCTACCCCTAACGTATGAGCATATTCCAATTGAACACCCTGTATAATTAATTTTGGTTACCTGTGTAAAAAATTTTCAGATATTGGCATCTTTGCTACATTTCTACTTGTAGATGATCCTTATCGTAGTGTAATTGATTAAATAAGTTGCAGACTTCTTAATGCGTTACTAATCTGTCATCGTACCTAATATAGCAAATAAAAATCTTACTTCCTCTCGAAAGCCACTTAAACAAAGAAAAATTTTCACTTATATAAAAAGGTAAGTGTTTGCACCAGTCCATTACTTAAGAAAGTTACTGTAGATATATCCATTAGATGTGCATATTGTCAGGCGCACTCATTTTGGGTTAAATAATTAATACGTAAGAGTTGTACTTTAATGCTACATGTAATCTTAATAAACAATACAACAGCTGTATTTATGTGTATATTATCTGCTGATTAATTTTAGCAGTACTAATCCATCCGAAACAATATTAGACTAAATTTACTGTTCGTAAATCAATTAATCTAATTTATCGACTCAATAAAAATGTGATTTGCACTAAAGGGGTGCGTATACACTTGTTATACACTCAAAATAATTATATCGAAACGAATAGCTGCCAGAGATTCCTTCATTCCTTGATCCGTACAATAACGCAAAACATCAGGTAAGGTAAGGTAATTTCTGGCACTGTCAATAATGTAATTGTGCCAATTAAAGCGGGAATAACTAACAGCAGGTTTAACGTTGCCTGTTTCGATAATTAATGAGACAAAAACAAAAGGTATCTCCAACTCGAACTCGCGTATTGTATCATCATGTATGCCATTATGAGCTCGTCACCAAGCTGCCTTCAACATAAACTAGAACCACATATCTTCAACTTCAAACGTTAGGAAATGTTCTTAATGAAAAGGGAGAAAGGGAGGAAGTTTCTCCATATTAGATATAATAAATTGATGTTTGAGAAATCTGGAACACTGGAACTGTGGTAGGATCTGTAACAAATAAAATACATCTACGTACCACACAAAATTAAAAAACACCGAACGCGTTTCGATAGCTACGCTATCATCATCAGCGGTCGACTAGTACGTGGGTGTATTTTGTTTGTTAATACAATTATGTAATTAAATATAGACATATTTAAGCATACAAAAAATATAGAAATTGCATTTTTAAATATTTTTCCGAACTTTATGAGCCCAAAACCTATAACTGTTTATCATAAGCTACGTACAGTACGATTACTTCTTACATGTGTAGCAAATCCTTAAAAAAGTATCCATCAAATGATTTTTGCTCATTCTAGGTGATTCAATGATGACCTACTGCAACAACGCTACCGGTGGCGGTAATGGAAGCGGTGGTGGAGGATCATCACCACAAAATCCCTGTTCAACAGCTGCAACTCCACCTGTAGCATCAGCAACATCGCCAAACGATCCGGAAGATGATATTTGGAGAGGACATAGTATAGCAGCATTACGACGGAGAGCATCAGAAATAAATGCGGCCATACCTTCATATTTACAAATTAACTACGACACACACAATAACGCATCTGTATATTAATTTTATGTATTTTTTTTTAATTAATTAGTACAAAAATCCAACGATACCGTTGAATATTTTGAACCAGTGAGAGATTATGAATTTTCTAGGTTAACCCTCTGATTGTACGGTGTGTACAGAGTAGAAATAAAAATATTTTTGCTTCTTAAACAATTCACATCACATTTCAAATATTATTATACCAGGTGGCATAGAAGTATGGTAGCAGTAGAATAACTTGAAAAAGTACAAATCATAAAACAAACTAAAAAGTGTTTCTGGTTATCTCACGGTAACATTGGGTTTGACCGCGAACGGTTTTTTCGAATAGGATCTTTTACGTTTAACCCCGGAAATGAAAAAACGGAAAATTTTACGATATATCCTCCATGACTTAGAAAATTGACAAAGGTCGTACGAAAGTCAATGTGGAGGTTACCTGAAGAGGGGCGGGGTAACTTAAGTAACACGAGATTTCTGGCTATCCAAAGGTGACCTTGACGATATCTTTGGCAATGATCTTTAAGGTCTAATCTACCTGTTTAGTAATAGTAATAATAATTAATAATGATAAGGTCAGATCCAAGGTCACCGTCAGAGGGGTAAGGATATTTTCTACAACTTGTGTACCCAAAATCAGTATATGGGACCTTGAGATTAGGTTTTAAAATGTCCAGGGTCATATTACTAGCAAATATCCTACAATTTTTGTACCGGGCGTTTTTCTTCGTGACTTGCATTACTTAGCTTATTTTGTCCTTCTTCAGGTAACCTTCACTTTGGCTTTGATATGACCTTCAAAGGACAATCTCACGATCGCAGAATTTTCGTCGCGTTTCATTTTGGGGATTATACGTACGGGGCCCCATTCGAAAAAAGTGGGGTTGACCTTCAAATGACCTTGAAAGTCATGGTCAAGGTCAAATATAAGGTCATCGCCAGATAGCTAGGGAAATTTCCTACATTTTTTATATTCAAAGTTTCTAAAAGCCGTGTTTTTCAAGCTGTCCATCTGTTTCCATGTGTTTATGCCAGCCGGTCTAACAGATTTCGCTAATTTCACTCTACGTTAATTGAAATAGTCGTCAGGTGAAGATTAATTTTTGAAGTAATAGTTATAGTAAAACAAATCAAACCATGTGACATTAAAATAAATAAGTAAGTTTATCAGATAATTCCAAGAACTGCTACCAAAGCCTAGCATCATCTAAAAAGTCGTTAATAATTAAACTTCATTACTAATGTCACAAATCTGTAATGTGGGTAGAGAAAGAAAATAGGTATTAAGTTTCAGTAATAACTTTAAGCTGTAGTTGTGACATCTTGTATGTATACGATGTAAAATAATTTCTGTACAAAGACAAATCGTCAACATAAATGTTTTTTAGTAGAAAAACTACTTATAATAATGTTGTGTATTTATGTTAACAAAGGATAAACGGAAATTTGTATTTTTAGGTACCTATTTAATTCGTAAGTAACAGTATACGCTTTTTTACAAATAGATTATGTATAGTGAAAGATGAAAAAGGTATAAATTTCTTGTTTTCCTTTTCTTTAGATGAAGAATGTGATCTTCAAAATTGGGATATTTTTTATTTACCAACTAATAAATATACATTTTTAATGAATACAAAGCGATATACATTTAATTGTATAAAGTATATGGTCGTGTGTATATTAAAGTGAATTATGTAATTTCCAAATTTTTTTACTATTTATGTATATACATTTACAGTCGATATAGTATACTTACTAGTTATCAGGAAAACAAATTTTAATTATATACGTACCTACCTATTTCATTTGTATATTTGTGGAGAAATAAAAAAATAAATTTTTGCAAACTCAGCAATTAAATGTTTAGTTTTGATTTAAAATATTTATTAAAATTCAAATACATGTAATACACATTTTTTCTTTGTTGTCGGAATTTCTAGGCGTGGATACAAAAGAAAAAAAGAAGAAAAGGCAACGTATTTTATTCCCTCCCCAAGGGGGAGGGCGGGCTGCTCGAGCTTCCCGAGCTCCTTCAGCGACAATCATGGATTCCCAGCATACATGCATACATTACGTATATATGCATGGTGGGATTAAGGATAGGTGTGGTCAGGATAGGATCGGAAGGAGCTTAGTTAGGGTTCTGAGGGGGAAAGTAATACCCCAGCATTCGCCTAAGTAGCCGCAAATGGTGTGCATATACGCAGTGACCATGCCGCTACATGTGTATGAGGAAAACTCCCTGAAAAAACCTCATACAAGGTAGACGGTAACGGTAATCGAACCCATTACCTCCCGAATGCTAAGCAGGTCGTGTCACCACTACACTACCAGCTCGGTGTGGATACAAAACAAACCTTTTTACATTCTTAGCGTAACAGGTGTACTTTCACTTATACGATGATCATCAACATTTTAATAACTTGTAATATCTGCTTAAATACCTCTTCTGAATTTTGAAATTTTGCAGTGTTATTTCATTTAATTTAGCTTAAACTGTTTAATATTTTGTAACAATACTAAAGCAGTCCTTATTACGTGAATTAAGGCGAGATTGTGTAGCAATTTTTTTGGATAAAGAAGAGACAACAAGATGTACAGTTATATGTTGTAGTCGTATTTGGGCAAAATAATGTAAACGCATTATAATCTGGTACCCGAATTAACTACAAGAACGAAAAATTAAAATTTTTTCCTTGTGTAACATGCAGCTTTGTATACAAACCGTATGTTAAGTTGCCTACAAAGCCACAAACCTAGAATTGTTTTGCACAAGTGATGTTTATATCGCCAAAGATAGTTTCGGTAAGAAAATCACACGATATACAGGGTTATTACAATTAATCTGTTTTAACACCATTTCAGTTGATAACAGTGGAAAGAAAAGCTCAAAAAGTGTTCTTTACTTGGTTTAGGTACGTATCAGTTGTTTGTTAAAGTCAATTGTTGTCAATTATGTAATGGCTGAATTTGAAGACAGGAAAGCATTTTGTGTGTTGGATTATCACATCAATCAATCAGTTATTAGTGTGCAATGTCACTTCAGAACCAAATTTAATGAAGATTCTCCTATCAATCACTCTATGTGCAAGTGCTACTTGAATTTTAAGAGAAATGGGTGCACTTGTAAAAAGAAAGGCCGTCAGTGAGCAATAAAGTTGTAGATCAGGTAAGGGAAAGTTTTACGCGTAGTCCACAGAAATCTACTGTTAAATGCAGCAGAGATCTTGGTATACCAGAGCCAAGAGTTTGGAAAATTTTACGGACTTCAGCTTGTTCAAGCATTAAAACCAAATGGCAATGTTCTAAGACTTTCTTTTTATAAGAACAATCACGACTTAATGGAAAATGAAAATAAATAAAATGTTTAGTCTTTAGTGATGAAGCCACATTCCACTTGTGTCATAAAGTGAGCAGACATAATGTAAGAATATGGGGCTCGGAGAACCCACATAATACATCGAGCACTTACAACAAAGTGTACGGGCCTTTTTCTTTGTTGGACAAACAGTAAATGGAAGAATTTTCTTGGGCATGATGACGGAATGGCTTCTACCGAAATCAGAACAAGAATCCCCAAATTTCATTCTGCCATTAGACAGCGCACCTACACATCACCACTTGGATGTTAGGGCTGAACTTCGAAGTCGACTGCTTGACAGATGGATAGGTCGTGCTGGTCCAAATGAAAGATCTCCGAACATCACCCCCTGTCATTTTTTCTTGTGGGGATACATCAAAGATAAAGTGTACACAGCACCATTACCAGAAAGCATACCTTAGATGCAACAACGGATTACCAGAGCCATCGAAACAGTCGACCAAGGCACTCTTAACAAAGTATGACAAGAGCTTAATTACAGGCTTGACATCTGTCGTATCACAAGAAGTTGCCACATCGAACATTTATAATCCTTGGCACCTGGGATGAAACTTTTTGAGTTTTTCTTGAAATGTAACCATTTTTATTTTATCGTTTTTAGAAAACGCGTAGGTAGCGGACGGCGAAAATTTTATTGTGAAAAACGTTTGTCAAATCGCCATTGCTACCGCGATAGAAAAGGTAATTAGTAGATTTTTAATATCGTGATGATACGTCGTAATTTGCTAATGTCTTCGTGATATCTTATTTAATGTAGTTTTAGGTAAGGATTGTGGGAATGTTTGTAATAGATATTTGAGTAAAGGTTGAACAGAAAAAGGAAACATATATTAGAGTAGAGAAACAGGTGTTCTGCCAAAACTGGCGTAACGAATTGTTGAACATTTCTATACGCGCGCTCTTGATGTAAAAATGTTACTAGTTAGTAATTAATTACTAATGGTTCACACTGCAATCAAAGACGTCTTTGTTTGGTACTTGGAAACTCGAGACCTAAATGTAGGGTTTGTTACGGATGAATACATATTTTTAAAATTAAGATCGTGCAATAATTAATATGAAACTGTTATAACGTAAATTAATATTTCTTATTTTTTTTAGCACATTTGAAAGACGGGGGTTGATTTTCGGCAGTAGACAGGGTTAGTAGAAACTTGAGGGGAAAGCAGTTGCTGTTGAAATTTTAATTGAGCCGGACGCTTTGATTTGTTTTAATTCGAAGCTCCCATTGTAAACAGTTTGTCTTTAAAATATTCCGTGCGTCTACAATTTATTTTGAATTAGTCAACACTAATTTGTTTTTTGTTCGGGTGTTAGTTGTAATGTGTTTTTCAAATATTAATCTATAAATAACAGTCACCCGTTTTGAAGTTAAACCGCGTATGTTAACGATTTGTGTCTGTGATCAATTAAAGGAATAAATATTCAAGTGTAAGTAGGTATTTTTATACCTCTTATATTTGTGTGAATTAGCATTGTTGTTTGTTGATTATAATTATATTTGTGTAGAGGTGGCTGGTGAACGGGTACATGATACCGCTAGGTTATTAATTACAAAAGGCAATTGCCCAGTGGATACGCATTCCCGGGTCCAGATAACCGTTAAGCCCCACGAATTTTATTTTTATTGTTTTTACTGTTGTATAAATGAATGTGTAACCTGAGAAAGGGGCGCTGTATTTTTCTAACGCACTCAAACGTGTATACCGATCACGATGTTATGATCTATTTATAACTTACCCTTGTAAGGCTTTGTTTTAATTTGTTTTGAGTCAGTTTGTTAAGTAGAATTATTTGCCTGCGAACCAATTTCTCTTTATGTGTGTAATTTCTTGTAACTGTACCTATGTATTTTATACTTTAGTAGTCACTAAACAATTGTGTATGTGTAAATTCCTTGTCTTTTGTCCTTGTCTTTACCTTATTATCACCTGTGCAATTTTACTGTTGTACCGTAATTTGCTTTATTGTCTTATGTGCGTATTCACTTAAAGACCGGCATGATTGATTTTAAAGGGCCACATGTTTGGTATTACGATTTTTATTCTGATTATTTATAACACGATTGTGGGTGTGACTACATGGGTTTTTTTATTGTGTTTATGTGTAACTGAACTGATTTTTATTTATTTTTCTCTGAATATTATAATTTTGTATGCCCTTTAACCTGATTTAATGGCGTTTTGTTATATATTTGACCCTTTCATTGTTTTGTTATTTGATTTATTAATGTACTTGTGCAATTACCTGTTTATGAATAAAGTGGGTTGTATTGGTGGTTCTTTCCCACAATAGTATATTAACGGGCTGAACCACCATTGCGCAAAGCTCGTTAATTTTAATTTGAGTAGCTTCATTGTTTGCCTGCCCCTCATGATGCAACACTTACCTCATCCAGCCTATCTAATTCAAATAGCACATTTGCAAATTTGAGGTTTGTGAGAAATTAAATATCAGATAGCAAATAAATTATAACTTTTTAATTGTCAGAGAAAGTCCATGTAAGGCAAGCAATTCATTTGAGTAATGATAACATTGTCAGTAAAATCAAGATAAATCACTTAGCGATTGTTTTGTTCTTGAAATTGCATTATTGCAAATTACACTTTTCAAGATAGGGTACCTGGGGGACGCTACACTACATATTTGATTACATTTTTAACATTGCTTACCCTCTCTCTTCATCGCCAGAATCTTCATGTTTCTTAATATTTACCTCTGGAGGCTCTATAAAAATATCTCCCTCAATCGCGTCATTTTCTATCATATCCAATGCCTCGGCAATCTAAAAACCTCTCCTAAAACAAAACATACATTATTAGCTCCCGTAAGTGCTTAGCGTAGCCATACATTTCCAAGGCAGTCGTAAATCAACCATAGGCACAAATTATTAAATAGATTCAAATACTCTTTCGTTTAGATGCGTATAACACGGCTAAAATCACAAAATGGTGAATGTTGTAGGTTTGTAAGAGATATAATACTTACTCAAAGCGATTTTTTTCACTCTTCGTCAATACACCAAATTTTAACACAACCATATAACTTAACTATCTACTAGAAACTGCCGAACATTTATATTCTAGCACTGATGGCGCCACTACCACCGCTCCTTACCCTCTCTACACTGTGTTCGCTGTTGCCATATGTTAACGCTAAGCGCTAGTGGGTTAAGGTGTTCATAAGATTCCATTTAATTTTACTGGGAAAAATATGTTATGTAAACAAGAGAATTTTGCATAGCAAAGTGCGTATTTTTGTCTGACATGTTGCTCAAAGGATAAATGACTGTCTATCACATCACCAAGATTTTTAATCTTTTCTTTAAGCATTAATTCATTTCAACCAAGTGTATCTGGTGTAGATATAGCACTAAGGGCATTAGATTGAGTATATTTAGAAACTATACACATTGTCAAGAACATTGTTTAGGTTAATTTTGCGTCATCAACACCTTAACCCAATCTGACCTAGGCATATTGTCACGAAATTATTTAATTTTTGTACCATTCCGATCTAAATATCCTTTCACGAGCAGATGTGCAGGCAAGGGTGTCAAATGAAACCCCATTCGACACAATGTGCTCGACAAGGTTTGTTCTTCGCCTTCAGTGCCAAAAGTATTCTTCAATGCCAAAACAGATTATGCGTGATAATGCGAATTCACTAGTTCCGTTTCAACCAGATAGCACCAATTTTAAGCATGTGTATGATGTTCATGTTAATACAGATATGATGTTTGATAGATTTAAGGACCTGTGTTTTTGTTGCTGGCGTGACAAATTTGGATTTCTTGTGATTGGTAAAGGTAGTGATGTTAATGCAGGCCGATTCCGTAAGGGATTTGACTGTTAAATTGGACTATAAATACTGCACTACTCATGTAAATATGCAGTGGTAATGGAGGAGCGCTTAGTACAAGACATTTTGCGTGCTCGCAAGAGTGTGCAACAAAAATATGCTAGGAAGACACTGCACTTACAGAGCGTGCAATGGAGGCCCATTTTAAACACAACCATTGAAACAATTGATTACTAAATAAGATGGTTCTCACGTCAAAGGTGAATCTTTTACATCAGAATTCGGAAAAACTGAGCCTGTTGCACATGAAAAGGAAGTTTCTTTACATCATACGCCTAAAACATCTGAAACTCGGAAGGCACCACGTGTTCTTGTTTCTGACGCTATTCCACAATTTTTAGAGGTAAATGTGATTGCTGATAACGCACATGATGACCAGAGGGAGATTCCTACTTTATAACAATTGAAATCAGAATTGTTATCTGCTCGATCTCAACCGACCTTTGAAGAGTACCTTAGTCAGTATGAAGGGTTAGCGTAATATTATGTGGAAGATATATTTAGAGATCCCAAACACGAATATGATTTAACATACGGTGGACACTTCCTTCCCGAAAAAGAGAAATTTTCTATTGGTATGCTGAACTAGACTTGTGTTGGAGAGGATTTTCGGATTGTTCTTCCTGATGGATTATCAATAGATTATGATGGAACTCCAGGATTATATAAGCTACTGTTTAAAAAAGCTCCTACGGGATACAAAAAGAGTAATCTGCAGCAATACAATGACGTTTTGCGCCGCACAAATGCTGCTCGACGTAATTGTAACCCAGATGACCAACTCCAAGGCACTAATAGTAGGAAATACATTGAGATCATTAAACCATTACTTCAACCTAGAAACCGACCCGCTACATCAGCTATTGTGCCTTCTGCCACAAGATCTTCTGTCTCCAAAAGAGGGGGTGGAATGCAACTATTACGATATAATAACAAAGGGATTGAATTTGCACCTTGGAATGATCGGAATAAATTAGTGGATTGGTTGCGGGAGTTATTGGGATCAATTTCGGCAGGAAATACTAGCAATCACAACGAAATTTTATATATATATATATATATATATATATATATATATATATATATATATAGTTGACGAATTACGTAAAGCGAAAGTATAAACCTATTACTATATTCGTTTCAATTCATTGTTACCATCACTATAGATACTACTACATATGCAGCAGTGATGTCGATAAATAAATTTGGTGGACACCTTCATCATCAAATGACAATAGACAAATTTGGTAAACATATTGTTCAGCATTCTGCTGATCTTCATTATGAAAATTTCATTTCTTTTTCTAGACTAACCATGAAAAAGAGAATTAGTTTTCTAGAATAACCATGAAAAAGAGAATTAGTGTTCTACTGGCATAATTGAAACATCTATCTTCCCTGTAACGAAGGCACCGTAGTGTGTTGCAAGTGGAGTCATTCAGATCTCGAGCTTAAAATCAAAGATAAAAATTTTACGCTTGCTAGCGACTTAATTGGTCACCACATAACTAGGAATGCCGCAATTAAAGTGACTATACTAGAGTTTGTTTGCAACTGCGGCGATGTTCCATGTAGGACTCGTAGTACAATCCAAACTGATAAAATGAGTAAAGTTGGTGCTGAAGAACTGCACAAGCTAGCACGAAGAAATTTTCCGCGGCGTTGTGTGGTACTTAAAGGTTTAAATGACCTGATTTAGTAGAAATGATACCTTATGCTCGGGTAAATACAGCATTTCGATGCATTTTAGTAGTAATAAATGCATTTTCTAAATATGTCTGGGCTTATCCCATCAAACGCAAGAATGGCAAACTAGTCGCAGATGTAATGAATAACCTTTTGTCGGGTTTGCAAAAGACGCCTACACATATACAAACTGGCATGGGAACGGAGTTTTATAATATAATATAATGCAGAATTTAAAAAAGTTATGAAAAAATTTAATATTAACCATTACAGTAGTTATTCTAATTTGAACAGTAGTATAGTTGAACGTGTAAACCGCACACTTAAAGCAATAATGGTGAAAACATTCCGTATGCGAGGTTGCTATAAATGGTTATCAATATTGCCTCAAATTGTTGCGGATTATAATGCAAGAAAGCGTAGAACCACCGGATGTAAACCTATAGATGTAACGGAAAATAATGCTAGCTCTATTTTGAAACATTTAAAATGTCATAAAGTTCTTAACCGTAAGATACCTAAATTTAAAGTGGTGGATTATGGTCGTATTAGCAAACACAGTAGCATATTCTCTAAGGGTTACACACCTAATTGGAGTTACGAAGTCTTTCGAATATCAATAGTAACACCTTTCAGTCCAATTACCTACACATTATGTGATAGTCGAGATAAAGAGATACAGGGACGTTTCTACGAACCAGAACTTCAAAGTGTTAACATCCTGACATTCACCTAGTTGAACGTGTAATACGACGTCGAGGAAATATGTCTCTCTTTAAATGGTTACGGTTTGATAATTCTCACAATTCATGGATTTCTAACAAAGACACTATATAATACGGTCTGTACGATTGCTTTTATATATTGTAATAATATGATGTAATAAATAACTCTTTTTTTAATTTTTTTATTTATTATTAATACATACAATACTATACACTACTAAAGCGTTTCATAAATACGTAATCACGGCCTTGCTTTTCCAGGACGGCGGAAATTATTTTACTACACTTTTCTATTTTTTTTCCTAAAGCGTGCCGAGTGTCTAGCTAACTGTTCCCATTCTCCTTTTCGCTCCCATTCTACTGCATCGTGAACTACGTTTTTGAGCTCATTAATGCTGACCCCCTTCACTTGTGTTGTCATCTGTTGAAATGTACTTCGGCGAATGATATTCTATTTCATGTACAAATTGTTACAAAGATAGTTCTCTAAGGTTTTCTGTTAATCACTAAATACACTAAATGCACTCTACACCATCGTCATGTGATTGAAAATATTACTCACACAGCTGTATTTTACTACCATACTTGTAAACTAGATTATCTAAATAGTCATCACTAAACGTACCCCATCCATACACTTTTTCATGTTCTAATGATTGAAACTGACATATTAGTCTTTACACTGCGTTAACACAATCTACAGCCTTAGGCCACGACTCTGCACTATAACACATCTACATATTGCCTAAAGATTTATTATTATCCCTATTCTCGATTTCTTCGTTACCCCCACTTATTACTTAACGGCTTTCGAAACTTCTATGTCAATATCAATTTTCTCCTTCAAAAATTCTACAATTTCCATAACACATGCTACATTGAGATTAAATATATCTTGTAACGGAACTATTAACCTGTGTATATCAACATCATGGAAAACATGGAAAATTCCACACCAGGTACTAAGTCCAATCGGTAACTGACGATCTTAAGAAGTCTCCATAACTGTTCTATAGACACCCATTCTGTATACGTTTCTGATTCTTCACAATCAGAGATGCGTATAATTTTCTTTTTGTCAATAGTTTCACACGATATCGTTTTCGAACCCATCTTTGTTAGTAGCCATGTCCATTACTCTTAGATCCACCAAGTTTCAGGACCGGTTCAAAATTGAATTGGCGTGACAGACCGAAAATAGGATACTTCGATTTACTTTTATTTAAAAAAACTGCACATTGTTAAATAAAATTATGTGACATCCACTTGAATTCAAAACACTCACCGTCTTCGCCTTTTCTACCGCTTGACGTAATATGTTCTCCATTACATGTAATACTGGTTTCACATGTACCCTCTCTGCATTTATATCCTACTTTCCCTACTATTTCTACCGTCAAGGTTACTTGCTTCACAGTAACTGCACGTTACTTCAGCAATCCTACCGTGTCAAGGCCTTCATTCTCGACGTTTCTGCAATGTTGGCGGGATCTCACCAATCACTTCAAGGGCGCTTCCTTGACTTTTCCGGGCCCCATATTTTCAAGGTCCCCAATATCCAGGTTCGCACAATTACAATGTGCTTCTCTTCTCACGTTTACCACTATTCCAAGGTTATGGGTTACGAGGTGCACACACCCCCAAGGTTGTCAAAACCTCAAGGTTCCCACACTTACAATGTCCTCCCCCTCTCAAGTTACCACTTTTCCAAGGTTACACAATACCGATATCAATCATGTCATTCTTCAAGGTTAACTATACATATGTTTTTACAAGGTCACTTATTTCTTTAAAGGTAGGGGTAACTACACTTATAGTATCGTGTTATTTCCAACAGTATCAGTATGTCTGCTAGCCCAGTACAAAACAATTGGAATGATAGGGAGTGCTACTAACCATTATCACTTTATAATCTAAGTGTGCGCCGAGCATGTGAATTAATTCTAAACTGGGTGCAAATTAAAAAAAAGGGACTACTGCCTTCTACGACATTAGAAGCGCTAAAGAACACATGTGGAGATGGGCAGTGGAATACTGAATGGTTTGCTAACCTATATAAACGAATTCGCTACTTCCACCATCATGCCTTCATGGGTAATTGGGATATTATCCGCACACATTTGCCATTCATATTCGTTATCATCTTGCTGGCCATATGCATTTATGACTGCTACAAACCATTGCAACCAAGTGAATACAGAGTTCTACGGTCAAGATGTGTGACGTGACACCAACATTTGATTACCTTCAGTATTACAATTGTTTCGATAAACGTTTCCTTACGTATCGAACATGGTCTGGAGTTCACTTACCTCCATCGTTCGCAGCAGCAGGGTTCATTTCCATATCTTCAGACGATACGGTTGAATGCTTCATGTTCGAATAGACCAATGACGGTCATCTGACACTCCGCTACAGGAGCATCTCTGGTGGGCACCACACTGCACGTACGTTCAATTATTTGCACCACGTCCACGCAGGTGTAATGATACAGAAGTGGAAAATACCTTTTGTACTTGTACTAAATCAAAATGTTTTATTCCTAGAGAAAATCAAATATCTGAATAATACACTGATTATATTTGTACATATAACAAATAAATATATTAGTATATCATTATCTTTTTTAATTTGGTTCTAAGTGTGGTACCAGAGAAGTGTAAAAAATTACATGAGCAAGCCTTGAAAAAGTGAGATGGCTATATGAGTAGCAAATAGCCTTGAGAATATGTTCAGTGTTAGTGACCTACGCATGTTGTTTCACCTTGGAGCTGTGGTAATCTTATAAAGGTGGGACCTTGGGAAAGTTGTGTATACACTTATTTCGCGACCTTGAGCCGGTGGAACCTTGAAATTGTGGTAACGTTGGAAATGTGGGACCTTGGAATTGTGATGTGTTCCAAAAGTCTCCAATCTTACCTACTGGAATAGTTTACCTTAGTTTACTGATATTTTTAATAATAAACCTGTTCTTTGACAATAAAAATACTTCACATAATGTGACAAATATCCTATAAATTATGCTGTATGGAGGCACTCTTGTAACTAATGCAACGTAGCACAATTTGGGGCCGAAAAGCTTAGGAGAAGGGGTGGGTTTTAAATAACCAAAATAATGTATTACCAAAAAAACGAAGAGTTCAGGGCGCTACGTAGTTTATAATCTAAATTATAGTAATTACGAACCTCCGAAAAATAACCATTGCAATTTAATAAGAGATTTCCAATCATCAGCATTTTATTAATATTAATAATAGATAAACATGCACACACACATATTTACATGCATTCGATAGACCTCCTAATTACTTAACCCTCTACCGCATACAGTTGCCTGAAATACACAAACCTTATTTTGGCGCGAATTAAAGTGTGTTTTTTGAAGACCATGTGACAGAAAGTGTAACTAGTGACTCATCTCATTTACATTGCTATCGGCCTATCGTCCATATTGGAAAACAAGTATTTTCTAATTCGCTAAATTAGCAAAATCGGTTGTGATAAAAACAAAAACAAATTTTCTGGATTTGCATTGGTAAGTGAACTTTCAAACTAATACATTATTGTCGATTTCATTAGTATTTTATAAGATATTTTATAAAATATTCCGTTTGGGGTTTATAAGCAACAGCATGCAACTACTGCACGTGCTACACAGCTGTGGCCAATTGGTGTCGTATTGATTTATTTTAGTACCTACAAGTACCCATTGAAGATTTTAGTCGTTTACATTTTAGAAATAAATGAAAAATAAACATTTTCTATTGTTGACCTCTTACTTCGTGGAATATATATATATATATATATATATATATATATATATATATATATATATATATATATATATATATGTATATATTGTTTTTTTACGCCGAACCAATTCTTGTACGTTTTTACGTCATATTACCAAACCTTCTGAAAAATTTTGTTTTGATCACTGACGAGGTATGAGAATTATGTCAACGATATGTGGAATTATTCGTTTCATCTGCAATTTATTTGTACAATAAAAAATAAATATGAACGAATATATCAACACATTGTTATCAAAGCATATTTGTTGAAACAGATCTTGGTATCATGGATCCCCGAAGGTTTTGTGGGAAAAATGAGGTAGTAATTTCAAGACCTCCACCAGATGAACGTGAGGATGAAATTTTGGATGACAGCGATGAAGATGAGGAATACGTTTTAGAGAAAACTCCTTTGTCGCCTGGTATAAGAAGGTTTATTTACGTAAATAAATAAAAACAATGTTGATAGGCCCAAAATATTGTTAGTTTTTGTTTTTACTTTGCAGACAGTTTGATATGTGAAGATGATGATGAGAGCGACAATTCCGATGTTTTGGATGACGATCAACCTGGTCCATCTATAAAAGAATCGAAAAGCAAGAAGGTCTCTCCTTTGACATGAAAGGCTTCTAAAACAATTATTCCTATTCATCAGTGGAATGGGTCACTTCCTGATGTAACGGAAGTAAAAAATCCCATTTCGTACTTCAGAGACATTGTAGATGAATCCGTTATGGACAACTTCGTAAAGCAGTCTAATCTATTCTCCATCCAAACTGATCCAAACAAGCCGGCTGATATCTCTCTGCAGGAAATAGAACAATTTTTTGGTATTGCTTTTTATATGACAGTGTTTGGGTCTCCCCCAATCTAGAATGCACTGGAACTCAACTTACCGAATTGATGTCGTTGCAAATACAATGTCACTCAATCGATGGGAGCTGATCAAACGCTTTTTTCACTGCAACGATAATACGACCCAAGTTCCAAATGGACAATTAGGCTACGATACGCTCCATAAGATTCGTCACTTCATTACAATGATTCAAGAAAAACCCAATAAAATATGGATGATCACCTGAGCGTTGATGATCAGACCATTCCTTTCAAAGATCGTAGTTCTTTGAAACAGTATAACCCCAAAAAACCAAAAAAATGGGGTTACAAGGTATGTTGCCTCTGCCATAATAAGGGAATTGTTTACAACTTCGACATTTATGTTGGAAAAATTTCTCCTGTTCCTGGAATGACGGATATTGGTGCCAGTGGGAACGTTGTTCTGAAAGTAGCCAGCATCATTCCACGAAACCAGAATTTTAAAATTTACTATGACAACTGGTTTTGTGGATTGAATATTCAAGTTGCCCTAGAAAATCTAGGAATTCACAGCGTAGCAACTGTTAGAATCAATCGACTCCGTGGTTGTGACCTTTCTTCAGACAACCAAATGAAGAGAAAGGGGCGTGGTACGTTTGAAGAGAAAGAAGTAACTCTTGATGGTATCCGACTAAAGGCAGTGAAGTGGTTTGATAACAAACCGGTTACTCTACTTAGCACATTTGCCTCGGCTCAGCCAACTACAACCGTAAAGCATTGGGATAAGGTAAATAAAACGTACATTGAGGTACGACGACCAGCAATAGTTGGTACTTACAACAAATGCATGGGTGGCGTCGATATGATCGATTCTCTTCTAGTCTTGTACAGGACTAAAATTCATTCCAAGAAATGGTATCATCGTTTTATCTTCCATTTCATGGACTTAGCCGTAGTTGTTGCTTGGCTTCTTTACCGTAGAGATTGTGATGGGATGAATGTACCAAAGGTCAAACAACTAAAATTGCTCCAATTCAATACTGCTGTTGCCGACTGCCTCTGTAAAGAAGGTAAGACGCTAAAAAGAAAAGCAGGAAGATCTAGCGTTTGTATCGCAACCCAACAAAATGCCAAAATGAAACGAGGGCCTGCACATCCTCTTACAGATGTTGTGGTCAGACATGACTACATTGGACATTGGCCCGAGTTTGAGGAGAAGAAGGGTCGTTGCAGAATCCCCAAATATAAAGGAACGCCTAAAGTGATTTGTAGAAGATGCAGCCAAGATAATACAAAAGCGTTTCTTTGTTTTACTCCAGAGAAGAACTGTTTTCTAACGTTTCACACGCAATAAGTGCATGTTGTTGCCTACAGGCTACAAACCCCCCAGTTATTATCCTGGGGTAAAAAAAATGTTAAAAATATTTTTTACTTATTTGTATTGTATTAATTAGTTAACAAATAAAAAATAATTTATTTCTTTTAGTTTTAATAATTTATACAGTAGAGGGTTAAATTCCTAAGTATAACCACCTGTTGAGTACAGCTTTCCATTCGGCAAGTCCCAATATAAATTTACAATTAGGTATTGATTATAATCTTATTTTATTGCAGGTCCAGATTGCCCGTTCCATTGAAGACCATTATTATTAAAATTATTCACGTTATTTATTTATTCCAACCAATCGCAGCTTGTACAGTATTTCTAATGTGTGTATATTTACTTATTTATGTATTTGGTAGCCGGTAATTTATTGGCAATTAAATTTAGTTAGAACCAATTTATTATACTAAAACACCAGACAGCAAAGCAATGAATTTTAGCGTCAGAAATAAATTAATATGTTAACTCCCATAATTTATTTCACTCCAGTTTTAAATAAAATTCAACCTCTATCCTTACTATCCAATGGAAATTTTCCACCCATTAAAACCATATTTTTAAATGAAAATAGTCAAGATTAATGGTGAACCTTTAATTAGTTTTCGGCAATCGGCCAAGCGTTCTTTATTTTCCTACTTATCCCACAATATAAAGGCTAATGAAAATTACGAAAATTGTAGCCGTAAGTACACTTTCCCCGGAAGAATGCTTCTCTTATCCGCATACGCCGATAACCTGCCCATCTTCAAAATTTTATATACAAATTGTACATAAAGCGACATTTGAATTTATTTATGTGCAGTATGTTCCCAAAACATTAATACCTTACACTAGAATCACCAACTGTCAGTAGGTAATGTAAGATTACTTTATTCCAGAGGATTTATATTTACAGAAGGTTGCAAAGATATACATTAAGGTTACTATATTGCCAGACACACATTTTCTTCCTTGTAAATCATAATTCCCAGGCATTTCATTGCGTTTAATATTTATCTGAAATACAGATAATGAATTGTGTATTACTTGTTGTTTAGAGCCAATACGTAACTTTTTGATGCAAAGTAACAAAAGCATAACAGAAGACTTACGCTGTACAGTAAAATTATTACGAAACTGTGGCAACACAGCAACGCTTCCTATTTGTTTCATGACTAGTTACTAGTAACCCTAAGCGTACTGGGATAATAATGGCAATTTATTAGTTGTTTGAAAAAGAAAGCTACTTTATGTTTCTTATCTTTATTCTTAATTCCCTTGTTAAACAAAAAGTTACTAAACTTGTTGGTAATAGAGTAACAACGTAAGTTCATTTATAACCAACATCATAGTGGAGGAAACAGTTATCTGTATCAGTTTCTGTAACGGAGAGTAGCACCATTAGATATTTATTTTTATATCCGCTTTTGCTACTGTCCGTGAGGGCAGCACCATGCTACAGTTACAATTGGTGTAGTTTTTGTTTGCTACATTGCCGTTTTATTCAGACTAAATTACAGTACTCTCATGTTTTGCCTATTTTTATTTCACAGAATCGTAGAATTCGTTATACGCAGTTATATCAGACTATAGATTTTATGCTAGTTTGGATATTTACTTTTTCTGTGACTATTAAATAATGTATTAATTAAGTATGTAATTTTAAGTAAGTAATGCCTAGTATAATTCATATCTGTGAATTATTACTTCATAACTAACAGGTTATAGCCAATCACAAACCACCTAGATTATAACTCATGTTTCTTCTCTAATCGCAAAACGTTATTTGTCATAACTCACACCTACGAAATCTGATATTAGCGTGCGTGTCGTAAGAGTGACAATTGTTTCACTTTTAAGAAAAAATTCTAATTGATGGCACATATACCGCTTTCATTTTCGATTCTACACGTTATTTTTTTTAAAATATGAGTTCCGATAGTGACTCTGCACGCCCCCAGAGGTTTCTGAGGCTGCTAAAATTACGACTATAAATTTATTGCCTGAAAAATCCAAAAAGCAACACGAATTTACATATAAGGTTTTTATGGATTTGAGATGCTTAAAGAGCATTAATTCGTTTCCTGAAAATGTTCTTTTGGCATATTTTGGAGAACTAACTGAAAAATATAAATCATCGCCGTTATGGACACAGTATTCGATGTTAAGAAATACTCTTAACATACATCATAACACCAACAATGAAAATTATGGAAAACTACGTGCATTTCTTAAACGAAAATCTGCAGGTTATCAGGCGAAAAAGCAAAAACTTTTACTTCAGATCAAATTACTGAGTTTATTAACAGTGCATCGGACTATGAATATCTGGCAACAAAGGTAAGAAATTCGTCAACTACACTTAAACATATTTGAGTATTTACAGAATAACATTTTAAGGTTATGGGAATTATGGGGGCCTGTCGTGAAAACGAACTGTACCTATGCCATGAACATTGAGCGAGTGAAGAAGACGCGTTGTCTGTCAAGTGTAATGTTTGTTTAAAATCAGCGGTAAATAAACGTGTAAAATGTATAAACTGTGAAATTTATTTCCATGCGAGTTGTGCTAATAAAAGAAATCTTACAAAAGTTGACGAACTCACAGTAATTTGTTGTGATAAAAAACTAACATACGAAAGCGGTGGTAATTCTAATGAATTAAATAATAGTTTTCTGAATTCGGTTCTTATTAAGCTATTATACACGAAAGAGGAGGTAATCCAATCAAAGAATGACCTGCTAATTACCAAAGATGAATTGATATCAGAACTAAAATCCAAAATAAGTTTACTTGAAGATTTTAACGCATCATTGAAACTGCAAATTAATCACATAACTGACGTAGACGATAGCACAAGTGCAAGAGTAACATCAAGAAATGCAATAACAAATTCCTCAAGCGATACGATATACGCTGAAAATAAAGGTCAGTCACATAATAATCAACAATCTATAATAAAAGCAATTGCAGCCAATAACCGTGATACTGATCCCAAACAAATACATAATACAATAAATGTAAATAGCAATTTAAGCACAAATTATCCAACAACGTACGCTAACGCGGTAGCTAACAAAAAATGAATTAAAACACAGAAACCAAATAAACCAGGATTAACTACTGTAAGTAGCACAGAAATGAACACAGATACTATCAAACGCGTATCAAAGCATATCACAGGAACCAATACTACTCAAAATTTTAAGATAGTTGCTGCTCCCAAAAAAGCATGGGCATTCGTAGGCCGTATCTCACCCGCGGTAACTGACGTTGATATGCTAGAACATGTCAAAAGAATAACAAATGACGATAATGCAGAATGCGTTAAGCTAGAAACAAGAATTAAAAATTCGTGCTTCAAGGTGTGTACGGATATAAAAAACGCTAACGCTCTATTGAAACCAGATAATTGGCCAGAACAAGTTAAGGTAGGCCGCTATATTTTTAGATTCGACAGATATAACAGACCAAAAGAATAGGTCTAGTAAAGGAACTACGTTACGCACTCCTGAACTCCGTGTATTTCATATAAATATCCTTCCTTCACCTTCACTCCATTCCCTTGCGGGGTAGGCAAAACAATCCCTGCCTCTTATTTATTTTTCATTCACAATCTTTCTCCATGCTTTCCTATCTCCGCATACCTCCCTAGCTTCCGCAAGATTCATACATAGTCTCTGACATGCCCTTTTGTTTTTAAAACTCCTTATCTTTCTTTCCTTTATCATAGATTCTACTACATTCAGCCAAGTTTTACGCGGCCTACCAGACCCGGCCTTTCCCCTAACCTCACCCACATATATTTGTTTTGTTAATCTTGCTTTGTTCATTCTCTCAATGTGACCAAACCAACGTAATGTACAACTTTTATATCTATCCATCATAGTCTTTTCCTCACCACACTCCCTCATTATGCATTCATTTTTATCTTTTCCGTCTCGTTTTACCACATGCGCTTCTCAGAAATCTCATACCCACGGCATTTATTTTTCTTTCGTGCTTTTTTTGACATACCCATGTCTCACTTCCATACAGTACTGACGGGACGAATACGCCATTATAGATTGCTCGTTTCGCAGCTAGACTCATGCTTTCATTTCTCATTATCGTCCACATACTTCCAATCACTTTCCTTCCAGCATTGACCCTTCGTCCAATCTCGCTCTCAATTGTACCATCTGCAGTAAACATTCTACCGAGATATACCAGTTCGTCCACTTGCTCCACCATTTCATCTTGCAGAGTAAATACTCTACTCTCCTTTCCACCTTCCCGATTGAATACCACAATCTTAGTTTTGTTCACGTTTACCTTTAGGTCCATGCTCTCACAGACTGTATCAAACTTCCTCAGAGCGGTTTGCAGCTCATCCGCACTGTCACTTAATAAGACTGTGTCATCTGCATACACCAGGAGTCGTACATTTACGTCACCAACCATTACACCATTTGTATCGTTACATGCTTGTCTAACACATTTATCCATGTATACATTGAACAACAACGGTGACATAACACAGCCTTGTCGCACCCTTGCTCAATATTAAAGTATTCACTCACACCTCCTCTTACCCTAACACATGCCCGACTACCGTTGTATACTGCCCTTATTCCATTTATTAGACCTTTATTTACGCCATATTCATTTAATATTTCCCACATCTTCTCTCTATTCACTCTGTCATATGCTTTCTCCAGATCTACAAACGCACAGTACAACTTCCTTTTTACCTTTAAACACTTTTCGATCACCTGCTGGAGAGCAACCATCTGATCGACACATCCTCTCCCTGGCATGAAGCCACCTTGCACATCCCACATCTTAGATTGTGTAGTTTCTCGTACTCTATCAATCAGTATTCTTCCAAAAACTTTACCAGGTACGCTGAGCAAGCTTATTCCTCTGTAGTTCTTACAATCACTCTTGTTCCCCTTACCTTTATACAATGGTACAATGATCGCGCTCTTCCAATCACTCGGCACTTTTCCACACATAAGGCATACATTGAATAATTCACGCAATCTTCGTATAAGCTTTGCACCACCATACTTGAGCATTTCACCAGTGATTTCATCTACGCCTGCTCCTTGCCGTTTTTCAACCTTCCTACCGTTTTCTCTACCTCATTTATTCCAATATCCTTCTCAGTTTCATTCATCATTTCTTCTATATTCTCCTTATTTAACCCTTCAGTCTTACTTTCCTCACTACTGTACAGCTTTCCGAAATATTCTTGCCAGCATTTCCTCACTTCACAATCGTCCCATACTATTTCGTTTCTATCATTCATCACTCCTGCAGCGTTCTGTTTTGGGCCACGTTTAGTATTTTTGACCCATTTCCAGAAGAGTTTTTTGTTTCCCTCAAAATCATTCTGCATTTTCTCTCCTTCTGCAGCCATCACTTCCTCTTTACTTATCCTCACTGCCTCCTTCGCTTCTCTGTTTCTTAATCTGTACACCTCATACAATCGTTTCTTCTCAGTCTCATTTTTGCAGCAATCATTGCCATGTACGCATCTTTTTCTTACTTACTGCCTTTTTACCGACTCATTCCACCAAGCACATTTTTTCTGTGTACCTACAATCACTCTTCCACATATTCGCACGGCACAATTGACAACAGAGTTTTCAAGCTTATCCATGCACTCTCAACGTCAGTGTCTTTTATTTGTTCGTTCCACACTGTTTCATTCACATTCAGCTCTTTATTCACAGCATCTACGTATTTCATTCTCGCACCACTATCCACTAGTTTGTCAACCCTAATTCTGGACGTTCGCACTACGTTTGCTTTCCTTCTCCACACCCACTTTTGCCCTAAACACACTCTCGATACCACCAAAAGTGGTCCGATCCACACTCCGCTCCGCGCATTACTTTTGGGTCTCCCACCAGGTTTCTAAATCGTTCGTCATACACTATCAAGTCTATCATACTTTTAGATTCACCTCTTTGCCATGTATACATATGCACATTTTTATGTTTAAACCACGTATTGGATACAAACAGGCTTCTCTCCACACAGATGTTCAGCAGGTGTTCACCGTTCTCATTGGTTCTTTGGTCTCCGAACTTTCCTAGAAGGCGTTTAGTATGTTCTCTCTGTACACCCACCCATCCGTTCTTATCTCCCAATAACATCACTCTTTCATTTAGCTTACATACGCTCAACAAGTTTTCATTCCAGAAATTCTCACACTCTTGGACTTTTTCTCCATTCACCGGTGCATAGCATGCAATAAGAAAAATTCTTCGAAACTCCACTTTCATTCTAACCCATATTACCCGGGGAGATACTAATTCGTACTGTTTAACACATCTTTTCGCTCTTTCACTTATGATCACCCCAACTCCTTTTGCACCATGCACTTCCGTCTCAACTCCTGACCATAGTGCCAGGCTGCCATCCTCCATCTCCACAGCATCCTTTCCTTTGCGCTTTGTCTCCGATACACACAGAATATCAAGGTGTCTTTCGTACATTACATTCGCAATTTCAAATTCTTTACCATGCATACCTCTAACATTCCACGTACCGACTCGCCATTCATTCCTTGCACAGTCGTCAGCAACGGGGCCTGTCTGTTTCGACCTTGACCGCCCCTTGTAGCCAGGTCGATCCGAGGCAATTGTATTGTTTTCTTGAGTAATATCATAGCGAGCAGACCGGTTACTGGCCAAATCGTGCCCCGGACGATGTAGCATTCCCTACTAACGGTATCGTCCTACTACCGGACAGTTATGTCTACTGTCACGACATAAAAGCTAGATATAAATAATAGATCGTATACTTACTGTATGAATCTCAAAATATACGTATACATTTTTTTTTCTTTTTTTTCTTTCTTACCTTATCCAGTGTTTGAAAAATAAGCTACTGGAGTTGGAGATGTATTTAGACGCCCAAGAACTAGATGTTGTTTGTATTAGTGAACACTGGCTCAAAAATAACGAAATCGAATCGATAAAGTGCGGACAATGGACGGTAGCATCATCTTACAGCAGGTCTACTTCCAAACATGGTGGTGTCCTAATATTAACAAAAAATATAAACGATTGTAAAATGTTGAGTGACATAAATTCCCTTTCAGTAGAAAATCACTTCGAACTGACTGCTGTGCAAATTTTAAGGTATAATGTGTGTGTTGTTGTTGTATACAGACCACCAAACGGAAACTTTGTTACATTCTTAGAGACATTAGAAAATTTGTTAAGTAGGTTAGGTAATAAGAAAACTATAGTTTCAGGGGACTGGAATTTTAAATTCTGTACAACTGAAACTAACACTGTCAAACTATGTGACTGCATGTTATCATACGGTTTTGTGCAAACCATATTCACCCCCACCAGACAAAAAAAAAACTGTCTAGATAATATTTTTATTAATTTCACTGTGCAGGATTATACAGCAACTATAGTCACCAATAACATATCTGATCATGAGGGTCAAATACTTAAACTACCTGTAACTACCAATGTTCATCACAATCATCAGTCGGCTAAATTCTGCCGCCCTATTACCGTAAGGGGTTCTTGCATTTTATACAGTATTCTGCAAAAAATTTCTTGAAACTTTATTGACGATAGCCCTGCAGATGTAGATACCACATATAATAGTTTTTTTGAAATATTTCTCGATGCATATAAAACTGCTTATCCCGAAATAAAAATGAGCACTAGAATACGTGATGGAGGAATTAAATGGTTTACTCCAGAACTAAAACGAATGCGAGAAACCCTCACGTTCCTAAATGACTATTGCGCAAAATATCAAACTCATACATCTCTCGCTATGAGGAATAACTACAGAAACAAATATAGGTACGCATTAAAACAAGCAAAATTCGTGCAACCGTAATTTTATTGTAAGCTCTAATAATCAAAATAAAGCTTTGTGGGAAGTAGTCAACTCAAATACAAACAGGAAAACTATTTGTCCAAATACTACTTGTATTTCGCCAAATGAGTTCAATGAATACTTTATTAGTATTGCCCACAATATCATAAATGATATAACAATTAGTAATGATAGAGAAGAAATTGATAATAGTGTATCATGCCCGTCAGACATTGAGTTTCAATTTACCCCAGTGAGCGGTGCACACGTACGCGACATTGTAAATTCATTACGACCTACTAAAACTAAAGACATTATTGGTATTTGTACATATGCTGTAAAAAAAAATATGACTGTTCTAATATCACCAGTTACAAAACTTGTAAATTTGTGTATAAAAAAAGGAAGGTTTCCTGACAAGCTAAAAATCGCATCAACAACTACAGACCTATATCAATACTTCCTATTTTCTCAAAAATATTCGAAAAGATATTAACTTTCCAAATAACAAGCTATTTCGAAAGTAATCAACTGTTTAATACGCAACAATTTGGTTTCCGTAACAATAGAAGCACAAATGATGCCATCTTAGAGCTTACGAAATACATTCTAACCTGTTTTGAAAACAAGAAAAGTCCAAGATCGTTGTTTCTAGACCTATCAAAGGCTTTTGATTGCGTAAATCACGAAATTTTAATAAATAAATTAAAAGCATATAACTTTAGATCGGGTAGTATAAAGTTAATCAGTTCTTATCTATCACACAGATATCAGCTAGTAAACAATAATGGAATATCAACAAAACTACCCAATAGAATTGGTGTGCCACAGGGCAGCATCCTAGGGCCGGTTTTATTTCTAATCTATATTAATAACTTTGCAAATTGCCTAGATATTAATATACGTCAAATTGTATATGCGGACGACACAACACTACTGATGAAAAGTAAATCTTTGCTGTCTGCTGTGCTCGAATGCGATACCGTTCAATTAAAAGCCACTGACTGGTTAGCAGCAAATAAGCTATGTGTAAATACCCAAAAAACTCAAAAAATAACCTTCTCTCAAAAAGACCAAAATGTTAGTAATCCGGAGTGTATCAAATATCTAGGGGTATGTTTAGATTCTAAATTAAATTGGGCTGCACATACAAATGAACTAGCTTTGAAGTTGAGTAAAAATATTTATGCCTTGCGCAACTTGCAATATTCAATTTCATCGTACGTCCTAAGGACAACATA
Organism: Vesta saturnalis; assembly: GCA_036346205.1. Classification (NCBI taxonomy): domain Eukaryota; kingdom Metazoa; phylum Arthropoda; class Insecta; order Coleoptera; family Lampyridae; genus Vesta; species Vesta saturnalis. Next base: position 820,671 of record JARFJB010000275.1, read on the forward strand.
TTTTGCAATGTGTCACTCGCTCATGTCATATGCCATCCTTTTGTGGGGACACTCATCGAGTAGCAAACGAATTTTAGCGTTACAAAGAAGAGCCATACGAATTATTGGAAATATCTCGTATAAAATTGATTGCAAACAAACATTTATCGAGTTATCGATAATGACATTACCTGGAATGTTTATTTACGAATGTCTAATGTATGTAAAGAAAACATTCATCTATACACAACAAAAAGAACTGCATGAGTATAACACTAGAGAGAGTGAAAACCTACATAAAAAATTCTATCGAATTAAAAAATCTCAAAACGGGCCTAATTTCTTATGCATACAATTCTATAATAAGTTACCTATGCAATTACGAGAATTACCTCTACGACAATATAAATTATCGATAAAAAGGCACTTACTTAAGAACGCATTTTATAAGATTGATGATTACATGAGATGTAATGTATGAATAATTATTATACTGACGATTGTAAATACATATGTATATTAACTTGAAATATATTATTATTATTATTATTATTATTATTATTATTATTAATAATAATAACTATTCCCAAAACTAAAACAAATGTAGTTAGAAAATTTCCAGTAATTGGCAATTTCTATAACATTTGCAAGTATATATTGATCTCCGTCCCACTAATGTTAAATGCAATTCACTTTTTTTTAAATTATCAGAAGGAAAGGTCACATCTCAAAAAATTGGTATTAATAAATTTGGATTAATGGGAAGAAATATCGCTACTTTTTTAAAATTACCAAATCCGCAAATGTACACGGGACACTGCTTCCGAAGATCTTCCGCCAGTTTACTTGTAGATGCAGGTGGGGATATTACAGCCTTAAAAAGACACGGTGGTTGGAACTCAACAGGAGTGGCTGAAGGATATGTAGATGTATCCATGAGAAAGAAAAATTGATACTGCAGATAAAATTTTAAAATCGCTAAAAGAAAATTCCACCACAAAAAATGAAGTACCATCCTCATCAACTAACGAGACGATTAATACAGACCTCAACTCCAAACTCTCATTAATTTTTAACAATTGTTCAAATAATATAACAATTAACGTTATTACTAACAATAGCAATAATTAAACTTCGTTGTTAGTTTTATACATTTCAAGTCGCATAATGTTGATTTCCTTATTAAAGTTGTTATCTTTAAAGTTGTATATAAATTTTGTTATATATTAGCCTGCATAATGTTATAGCATTCTTGCACTGAACGGCAACTAATGTTGCTGAAACTTGTATCAAAACGTAGATTGTCATAGAAAAGTATTCTACTCGCGTGTAATGGCTACTACTCACTCGGGAGATTACGGCACGCTCCACCCCCGTGAGTAATAGCCATCATTACACGCTCATTGATAATATACTATTAAATCAGTTTTTATTTAACATTTGGCCATAAAATTAAGTTTTGTAGAATACGTTTTTGTACAACTATATTTGTTTATCGGAGTAAATAATTTAAAAGAAGGAAATAAAACCACACCTGTGAAGTAGTTTATAATATCCCATATCATTTTCTATTTCTGCAAAACGGTTGACTACTGAAAACATTTCACATGTTTATCGGTAGCCGTAAATTGTTTAATTTATAATAGATCTTAGTCGGTTAATCTCACTTTTATAAGGGTAACAATTTTTAAGTATAGCTTCCCATAAGTTTACATGACTCTGTTTCTAAACTAAATACATTTTAAGGTATTTGGTGTGAAACAATACACTACTTCCAACCCATGAAGTGGAAATTATAGGAAATAAATTTTTTTAAGGATAATTATGCAACCTTTATTATAATCCGTTCATAAAGAAAGTAGGCAACTTTATAAAAACAATACTATCAAATGGACGTTTAAACTTTCAGATAGAAGTGAATACAGTTATAGATGTTAACTTGAAAAAAAATTCCAAAACGGCCCGCTCCTATAAAAATATCGATAACATTCAGGGATTTCCATCCAATGTAACTAATTTTTAGATTTATTTGGTTGTCTATTAATTAACTGTATAAAAAAAAGTAATGTAAAATTAAATTACCCTTAAGTAACATGTTTTTATAAAATTAATCATTAGCCAGATATTACAAAAATTTTAACAATCACTTAAATTCCACCTTAGGGATTTCTTTGCAGCCAAATTACGCATCGTATCCAAAAACTGTGTAGAACATAATTATTTTATGATTTTAAGATCTATATAACGAGGATGACGCAGTAGAAGTTTGTTGCTATGCAGAAAATAATAAATAAATGGTGAATTAACCTATTTAAATCGACCATGTTTGGCCGTTTGTAAAGGAATTCACTTATTTGGGATCCACGAATATCAAAACTATGTTTTATTTCCATTTCAAGATTAATTGCACAACCAAATTTGAAAGAGTGGCTTCGTCAGCATTTTATCAGTAACAGCATACCAGTGAGAACCAAGAATTTTTTTTCCGTAACCGTATGCCAATGACAATCAAAATTTAAACGTACAACAGGTATTTCATTTCTAATCGTTAGTTTATAAGGTATTTTTAAGTAATTCAGATTTATTAACATTAGTATTAAGATTTGCTACTTTATAACTTAACTTAAAAGATTTTTATAATAAACTTTGTTATTGTTTTCAATTTTACATTTATTACATTCACGGTTTACTTGTTTTCCACAAAATAAGTTGGCGTCCGAGGTATTTCAACATTTATTTACAGGTTGAAGTTACATCTTTTTTGGTAAGCGAACATATCTAACCTCACACACATTTTCTAATTAAAGCAAATCAAATTTTAGGTACATGGGCCGGTTTAATCGCTGACTGAGCTGTAGGCACAAAATTTTCTATTTATTATTAGGATTATAAGTAATATAAGGGGTGAAATTCATAATAACAACAACCTGCTACACCCAATTATTATACAGGCGCTCGATCGTGGGAGTTGATTTGCAATTTATTGAATTAGATGCTTCTCGGTAGTTAGGAAATTAAATTTACAATTATCTATTATTATTATTATTACACAGCCCAACAATATAAATTTTCTTTCTTTGTGCCGGAAAACTAAGAACTGATTTTGGATATTTTTGATGTGCTGATTCCAAAAATACCTGGCTTTTTTTTGTAGCAGCTCTAGTTTTTGAGATACGGGCTAAATGAGAAGAATCTGCTTCAGCCAGATACCAATATTACATTTTATCGTAAAAGAGATCAGGAGCTGCTGCCGTTTTACTCTGAGGCAAATACCCTGGTATTCTGTAACGATATAAGAGGACTCTTACAAAAAATGGGTTTGTCAGAATACATACCAAACGAATGGCCCCTTTTTATTGACAGTTCAAGACGTAGTTTGGAATGTGTGCTTTTACGTAATGGTAATAAATATGGCTCAATACCCATTGGACATTCTACCAGCATGAAGGAAGAATATGAGGCAATATCACTAGTCCTGAAAAAAATTAAGTATGAAGAACATCAGTGGATGATTTGTGTCGAACTAAAAATGGTAAACTTCCTCCTTGGACAGCAAAGTGGATATACAAAATATCCTTGTTTTTTATGTCTTTGGGACAGCAGAGCTAAGGATCAGCACTGGGTTAACCGAAATTGGCCTTTAAGAAATGTTATGATTCAAGGAAAGCAAAACGTAAACAACGAACCTTTGGTTGCGAGAGAGAAAATCATATTTCCACCCTTGCATATGAAGCAATTTGTGAAGGCTTTAAATCGAGATGGACTTTGTTTTGGCTACTTGATACACAAATTTCCTGGGATTAGCACGGAAAAACTGAAAGCCGGAATACTCGATGGACCTCAGATAAGGCAGCTTATTAAAGATTCACAATTTACGGCATCAATGAATGCGACTGAATCTAACGCTTGGTGTTCATTTGTTCAAGTAGTACAAAATTTTCTTGGAAATCATAAGGCAAAGAATTATATAGAATTATTGGAAAATGTGCTTTCGAACTTTAATACTCTCGGTTGTAACATGCGCATAAAAGTTCACTACCTCCACAGCCACTTAGATCGGTTTCCAGAAAACCTAGGGGATGTGAGTGAAGAACAGGGGGAAAGATTCCATCAGGACATTAAAACTATGGAAGATCGATATCAAGGAAGATGGGGTAGCTCCATGATTGCCGACTACTGTTGGAGTCTTCAGCGAGACTGTCCTGGTGAACACCATGCTAAAAAGTCCTATAAAAGAAAATTTTTAAGTGATATTTAAATATATATTTATTTATTTCATGAAATAAATACCTTACTTTGGATTGTTTGTGTTTTTTTAACCGGCAGTTCGAGAATATAGTAGTAATAATGTAAAATGATGCAAAAGAGTTAAAAAATAAGATGATTTCTTTCTAAAAAAAAGGTCAATATAGCATATCTCAAAAACTAGATCTGATAGAAGAAATCTGACGGCAGTTTTGGATTCTGCACCCAAACATTACATAAAAACAGTTACAAAACCCCCTGCACCAAAATATGTGTTGGGCTGTGTTATTATTATTATCGTGTATGTCAATTTTGTATATGTGCTCGTTTACGTATTCCGAATATTAATAATTACCATATAGAGATATTATGATTTTTGTATTTATGATTATTGTAACCTTATTGTGTTTTGTGTACATTTGTATATCATTTTATTAATCATGTCGATTTATGTATTGGAGGCTTTATTAAGCGATGAATTGTCGATATAATTAAGATACCGTCATGTTCTCGGGGCTGAAAATATGACAGTTGATGAGAAACATAAACTGTTACGACTTAAATTGAATTTAGAGAGAATTGACCCAAAATTAAGGGATTCTTATACAAAAATTGAATTTAACCAAACTGAACAATTGATTTATTTAAAACACAAAATTAGTTACATTCAATCATTAATAAATTTATACAAAATTAATTCAACAAAAAGTGAATATTTCAAACTTCATACTCGTCTTTTACACATCTTGAAACGTTTAAATTATACAGTGTTTAATGACGAACATACGCTTTTACATGATCAATGACTTTCACTATGTAATGACAATATTGAATTGCTTGAATCGATTAACGAAGATTTAGATTTGAGTAACGACTCACAGTACCTTGATCATTCCAACATTTTAATGGCAAATAATAAACCGATTAGTACTTCAGTAAACATCCCAACTGAAGATTTTTTAAATTTAATTAAAGATTTAAACATTTATAGAAGTTCTGTTCCCGTTTACAAATTAAATCTAAAATTTAATGGTAGTGAAAAAGAAGTATTCTCATTTATTCAAAGGTGTGAAGGATTAATGCTTGCTCGCAATATTTCAAAGCCAGATATGTTATTATCCGGAATTGATTTATTTTCAGGAAGGGGTTTGACGTGGTTTCGTGCCATTAGATCTCAAATTTATTCGTGGGATGAACATATTATTAAATTGAAAAGCGACTTTTTACCCGAAGGGCATGATGAAGTTTTGTTAAATGAAATTAAACAACAGGAAACAAACTTTTGATGAAATTCCAACCCTCTTTATACCTGAAATGATTAATTTATTTCCTCAATTAGACATTCCTTCTTCTGAGGTTGAACAACTTAAGATTATTATGCAAAATTTACAGCCTTGGTATGCAACACAATTGGCTCTTGTTAATGTCACCGATATTTTTCATCTTCTCGATTTATGTAAAAAATTACAACAGGTTAAATTAAAAAATTCTAAATTTAAAACAATTCAAATTCTGAGTTTCAAAAACAACTTGAACACAAATCAAAATCTTTGAATTCGAGTCAAAACAATAAACCTAAAATTAATTTTACTGCTGCCAAACCGAAGATTTCAAATTCTACTTTCAAAAATTAGGACATACCTATCAGACCTGTGACAGTGATGTTAATGTTACCTTTTGTTACAAATGTGGTCATTCCGACGTAACTTTTACTAATTGCCCTAAGTAAAAAATTTTAAAAAACTTTTAATTGAGAAGTGTTCTGTTAGTCGACACTTTCCTAACAATTTTACAGAGACTGACAAACCTGTTTGGAAAGAATGGTTAATTACAGTAAATAAATTTTGTGGAACTCCAACACTTTGTTCAAAATTTGTTGAAAAAAATAGTGATAGAACTGTTATTAGTGTAAAAATTTTTAATGAAAATTTTGTCGCTTTATTAGACAGTGAAACTATTGTTACAATTTTATATAAGCCCGCTTTGTTTTTAATTGATAAACATGATTTAAAATTAAATAGGAATTCACCTTTTTCATCATTGATTGTTGCCGATGGTTCTTTACAATCCATTTTAGGAAGTATTGACTTATCTTTGACTATGAATAATATTAGAAAAACAATTTCAGTTATTGTTTCTGAAATTATTACCATTGCACTTACTTTAGGAATGGACTTTTGTCACTTATTTGAAATTAAAGCCGATTTTAGTGAAAATTCTTTTGTTGCAAATTCTGCGAAGACAAGTTTTTCATTGATTAAAAGTATAGATGATCTTAAAACCGATCAAATTTCTGAATTGAACCAAGTTATTGATCTTTTTAAAACCTTAGCAAATTCAAAATTGGTTAAAACCAATTTTTCATGCCATTAGTACGGGTGAGGCCATACCAATTAAACAACAATATTATCCTTTATCTATGCTATGTTGGAACATACAAATAACGAAATTGACGAAATTTTAGACCAAGGAATTATTAAACCCAGTTCTTCCCCTTGGAATTTTCCAATGGTTTTAGTTCGAAAGAAACCAGGCGAGTTTAGAGTCTGCTTTGATGCAAAGAAATTAAATTTAGTTACTACGAGAGATGCTTACCCCTTACAATTTTTAAACGATATTCTCGATAAATTAAGAACTGCTAGATATTTAACTTCAATAGATTTAAAGAAAGCTCTTTGGCAAATTCCTTTAGATACCGAAAGTTGTGAAAACCTGCTTTTACTGTTCCACGTAGAGGTTTATTTTAATACACCGTTATGCCTATGGGACTTGTTACGGTAAAAATGTTCACTAGGACAAGGTGACAGATAAACCTGGTTTTTGCACGGCTAGCTCGGCGTGCGGGAAAAGCAGTTTCGTCTCCGTAGGTACGCTATTTTACCAAAGTCGAAATCGGGAAAATGTCACAATAGGTTCCGGAAGGCGCCAGGATATTCCAAAAGTACACACCAGGGTGTTTTAAAACGTGAAATAAACGACGGTACGTAGTGGTCCGAATACCCAACTTACCACACTTACCAAGTCGTAACGCTCGTAGATCCAGGTTCCGCAATACTGCTTCACCTGAAAAGGCTTCAAAATCGGTACCTTAATCTGATCAACTTACCACCGTGCAGCAATAATCAAATTCAATACAAATCTCTAATGTTCCCTTACGGTAAATTACTAATCTCTCTTAAAATAATCAAAATAACACATACCAACTGACTTCAATTCGGTTACAACTCTTTTCTAAACTTGTAAATTACGTTACGTTAACTTAATCTGGCAACAAAACAAAACAAAAAGAAACCAAAACTCCAACTTCTCTCAATAGAACTCGGCGACGCTTTTCTATTCATTCTATATCATCACCTTTTGTCAAGGCTTAATATTAAAATAATTACTCCAAAATAGTAACTAAGATAAACATCTATTAACTCAAAAATAAAAAAAACAATTAAAAATATTTAAACAGCATGTCAATTTGGATAAAATGGTAATCGTCTATCCTTAACTTTTTACCTCATTGAATTCTGGCCAGTAGCAAAACTATCTTAAGCTAAATTGTATTCAAAGAAATTCTATAAACTTGAATTACGTCAGCACGTAAATCTTATATAAACAACTGAATAATGAAGGTAAGATTTTATTTACCTCCCTGCATAAAATATTAATGGTTTCAAAAACACCTTAAATAGCTTCTAAATAGACAAAGGAAACTGTCCGAGAACGTTAACAAAATGAAACACTAAATTCAAAAATAATTACTTCCAACAGGTTCCTTCGTTAACACACACATTACATAAAATATTCCATTTAAAACACAATCAAATTTTATTCTCACAAGTCGCAAGACCAACAAACACAATATAAATTGTATTACCTAGGCTACACAGGCAAATAGGAGATGATCCTTGCTCTACGATAGCGTCGGGTACGGCTCGAGGGGCCCACGGTCTTCGATGTTACTCCTTGATGACTGACGACAATCCAAACTCGCCTCAGGTTGCTACCACGTATTCAACTTGATTTACAATTAATTTACAATAATGTCTCGTAACTTATTGAAGCAGCATTAACTATTTTAGATCACTTTAATAATTTCTTTTAACTCAAAGTTGATAAGGTTTGGCAAACAAAAAAAAAACACTCAGCAAATCGTTTTACACAGCTTAAATAGTGAGTTTATTTACAAACAGAACAATCTTAAACAGTACATGTGGTTGGGTGTTCGTTCACTACGTTCACTTAATTCTTAGGAAAGGGGTTCTCTAATTATATCTCGTTACTAACGAAAATTCAACAGTCCTCAGGTTCGCACTACAAAAAAAACACGAACCAAATTTCTATCATAAACGCACTCGAAGATGCGTTATTCTCCAATAAACTAAATTAATGAGTGACCCGGTTGAAATGTTATTTCACAAAAAATATTCCAAACTTGGTTATAATCGACTAATCTTTCAAGTCTTCAACGCTACTTAACTAAATTTCACTAGGAGCTCGCACAATGATGAAACCCCAACTTCCGCTAATTCGAACGACTTCCCACACACACACACACAACTTCACGCGTCAAAAGCTTAGGACAGAGTTTTTTTCTTCCTTTTAAAATCACTTTCTCGCCATCTTAAAAAATGTTCCCCGCCATACAAATTCATTCAAACAAACCAATTAAGCATTTTAATTTTAAAATTGCTACCCCCCTAAATTTACGATGATATCTCGACTGCAGGCGAAGAAACTGCCACGTTTGCATTTTCCTTCGACACGATACAGAAATGTTATTGCAAAGGTACAACCAATCGCCCACCCATACTACCTACATGGATGAAAACCAACATTCCGACTCTACAATTGTTCCTCTACACGAATGCGACAGTACGGCACCAACGCGATAACAACAGTTCTTTGTAATGAAACTAAAAACGAATTTATCTGAATAACACTCCACATATGATTCGGGCAATAAACTAAAAATTGTACTCAAAATACCAAAAACTACACTGACTTTTCTTGGTGATATCACGTAATTACACCCAAAAAAATACGTAACTGCTATCTACAACGAGTAAAGATAGTGTACAATTGCACATTCCTAAAATTCCCTTACACACAGCGTGTCCCATTCAAGCAAAACGTTCATTATCTACAGTAAGCTCTTAAACTAAAATTGAAAGAAAATATAACTAAATATAACTAATATAACTAAATAAACAAAATAAAAAAAAATTACTCAATACGTATACATGGTGTTCAAAATACCCTGACAGACTTACCAACGCTCCCAGTACTTTACAAAGGTTTATGGATTCCATTTTGGGTCACGATTTATCCCAATCGGTTTTTGTCTATTTAGATGACATAATTATATTTTCCAGTAATTTAAGGAACATATTTCTATTTTTAAAAGGCTTTTAATGATGCTAATTTAAATATTAATTTAGATAAATGTGAATTCTGTAAACCACAATTATCATATTTGGGTTTTGTTATTGACAAGACTGGTCTTCATACCGATCCAGCAAAAGTGGATGCGATTACAAAATTTCGAAACCAAATACTTTTAAAGAACTTAAACGTTTTTATCGGAATGTGTTCATGGTACAGGCGTTTTATTAATGATTTTTCTACAGTTTTGGCTCAATTAACGATTTACTTAAAGGGAAAAATAAATCTCAAAAAGTTTCATGAAGCAACGAAGCTAATGATTCACTTTTAAAAATTAAATCTTTATTAGTAGATGCTCCTATTTTAGAGAGCCCAGATTCTTCAAAAACATTTTATTTACAATGTGGTGCCTCCAATTTTTGTATTGGCTGTGTTTTAACCCAAGGTGAGGGAGACAATGAAAAGGTTACTGCTTACGGTTCTCGTACTTGAAATAAAGCCGAGAAAAATTATTCTATTACTGAGCGTAAATTACTTGCTGTTATTTTTGGAATTCAAAAATTTAGACCTTATATTGAAGGCATTCATTTTAAAGTCATCACTGACCATCATTCACTGATTTGGCTCAATAATTTAAAAGATCCTTTGGGTCAATTAGCCCGATGGAGTGTTAAACTACAACAATTTGATTTTGAGGTCATTCATAGGAAAGATAAATTAAATGCTGTTCCTGATGCACTTTCAAGAGCACCTTTAGAAGTTAACTCTTTGGAATTTTCAGCTGTAGATTTAGACTAGTGATATAAGAAAATGTTAATTAATGTTTCAAAAAATTCTGAATTATTTCCCGATTGGAGAATTGAAAATGATAAACTTTACAAATTTATTTCAAATGATTTAAATATTAAGTCCAATTTAGTGGAGTGGAAATTAGTTGTTCCTAAATCTTTAAGGAAAGATATTTTTCAAAAATTTCATGATAATCCTACATCATCACGTTTTAGTGTTTTTAAAACTTTTTCGAAAATTAAAGAATTTTAGTATTGGCCAAAGATAAAATCAGACATTTCCAAACACATTAGAAATTGCAATGTTTGTAATCAAAGTAAATATTCATAATTTAATCATTATGGTTTTATGGGTCAAGAGAAAAACGTTTCTCTTCCTTTTCAATGCATTTCAATCGATTTAGTAGGTCCTTTTCCCAGATCGATAAATGGCAATACTGTTTTATTGGTTGTTTGCGATTAGTTTACCAAATTTACTCTAATTCACCCAATGCGCAGCGCTACTACTAAAGATATTTACCAATATATTGAAAATTATGTGTTTCTAGTTTACGGTATACCACAAATTTGTGTGATGGACAACGGCGCTCTATTTAAGAGTGCATTATTTAAAAATTTATTAGATTCTTACAAAGTTCAATCTATTTGGTTTAATGCGAGTTACCATCCCCAAGTAAATTTTGTTGAGAGAGTTAATAAAGTAGTAGGTACTGCAATAAGATCTTACATTAAAGATAATCACAAGGAATGGGATGCTGAAATTCACAAAATTGTCCATGCTGTTCGTAACGCTATTCATGAATCTACTAAATTTTCACCTTCCTTTTTGGCGTTTGGTCGAACTGTTCCGATTACTGGAGATTTTTATGGTCGATTAAAAGAATTTAACGAGAATGATTTATCAATTAACAACCGTGAACAAATGGTTCAAGATTTAAATGAACCAATTTTTAAGTTTGTTGAACAAAATTTACATGAGAATACTAGAAATGCTTAAATATTTATCTGTTTTGAATCGAATTAATTTGTTTTGGTTACCGAAAATTGTTTCGAAATTCTAGCTTTTGATGAATCCTGATTTGTCTGTTGTTCTAGACTTAGACGGTGCTTTGTGTTTTTCGTTCCACATCGTGTCAACCTCGTTACTAATTCACATCCTAACTGTGACTTCTTGATTATGACACTTTGGTATTTGGGGGGGTGGGTTATGAAGGTGTTCGGAAGAGTGCACAATCCATTTATACACCGTGACATGGCGAAGACTTTAATATACCGATTTTGACTTCAACTGAACGTGACTGGGGGTGTTTTGTATTGATGTACGTAGGGGGCTTGGTTTGAGACCACCGGGGAAGGGTAATGGAACCGCTCTCTCTCGGCCTCAATTCTCGCAATTTTATGGTTTGTGTGGAAGAAGTTTGACTCTTGAGTAGAGTGGCATTTTGCCGTGATTTTTATCGTTTCCGGTCATGGTTGGTTTCTGTTCTCTTTACGTTAACTTCAATTTTTGTTACCGTTTTTTTTTTCATTTTGTTCCTCTGATGGTGGTTTGCTTCACAAACCCCACCAGTTTAAAGTTTTGCATAACTTTATTTAAGGTTTCGGGTCCTTTAGTCTCGACTAGTGGCGTGTGCGGGTGGTAGCGCGTCATTAGCTTTTTATGGTGTTGCCAGGGGTCTTTCATGACCAACATCACCGCATTTTCCGTACTTCTTCGTACACTTAAAACAGGATTTTGCTCTATTTAATCTTTTATGTAGCATTTTGATATTGCCCTTTTCATTTTTACTTGCATTTTATTTAGATTTTAAGTATTACTATTTACATTTTTGCTTGAATCTTAATTAGCCTAACATTTTTTTTATATTTTATCAGATTTTGATAAAATGATTTATTAGCTTAGTGTTTGGAATCTCCGCTTTGGTGATACCCGAGTCCAAATTTTAGGGCGGGGGGAGGGGGGGCGTGTGTAACAAACCTTTTATGTTGTGTTAAAATATACAATAATTTTTGGCAACTTCGTTCATTTTTGTGTTATGTGAATTGCATACCTTAGTGGCTGAAAATTAAGCATTTAGATATTTTAAAGGGAGGTTGTACGTTTCGCACATTGAGTTCTGCGGAGACATCTTTTTTTGGTAGTCGTTGTTGTTACGATAATGAAAGCAAGAAATATCCATTTTTGCTCTTGAATATATTTATCAAAAGTGTTGTATGTTTTACGGTAAGAGCTAATTAAATCTGTTTTCATTGTTTGATATATTTATTCTTTTTAGGCACTTTTATTTTTACTTTTATTTTACTTTTATAACGTTAAATTTTCCTTTTACGTAATTTAATTATACTATTACGTTTCAATTTAACGAAGATGACGCAGTAGAAGTTTGTTGCTATGCAGAAAATTATAAACAAATGGTACATTAACCCATTTAAGTCGACCAAGTTTGGCTGTTTCTAAGGAATTTACTTATTTGGGATCGACGATTATCAAAATCAAGCATTTTATTTCCGTAACAGTATACCAGTGACAACCAAAATTTAAAAGTACAACAGGTATTTCATTTCTAATCGTTAGTTTATAAGGTATTTTTAAGTAATTCAGATTTACTAACGTTAGTATTTAGATTTGCTACTTTATAACTTGACTTAACAGATTTTTATAATAAACGTTGTAATTTTTTTCAATTTTACATTTATTAGATTTACGGTTTACTTGTTTTCGATAAAATAAGTTGGCGTCCGAGGTATTTTAACATTTATATACAGGTTGAAGTTACACTTTTTTTATGGAAAGCGAACATATCTAACAACACATTTTCTAATTAAAGCAAATCAAATGTTAAGTTCATGGGCTCGTTTAATCACTGGCTGAGCTGAAGGCACAAAATCTTCTATTTATTATTAAGAGTAAAAGTAATATAAGTGGTGAAATTAATAATAACAACAACCTGCTACACCCAATTATTATATTTTTTGTTACACTGGCGCCCGATCGTGGGAGTTGATTTGCAATTTATTGAATTAGATGCTTCTCGACAGTTAGTAAATTAAATTTACAATTATCTTCGTGTATGTCAATTTTGTATATGTGTTTGCAAATGGTTCGCGTCTTTGAGCATACACTTTTTCTTGCAATGCATTCCACACTGAGTAGTCTAAAGGATTACAGTCTGGAGAATTAGGCGGACATTGGTTTACCCGAATGAAAGAAGCCATGTTTTCTTCTAAGAAATGTTGTGTTCCGCTGCCCTTTGGGATGGACCATTGTCCTGGATAAAAATGTAATCGTTATTCGGGTACAGTCGATGCATTTCTGGTAATAAATCGTCACGTAAATACCGTGTATATCTATTTTCTTTTGTTTTTGTTAACTGAGGATCAGTGAAAAATGGGCCACTTTTTCCATTCCAGGATATTACGCATGATACCATCAGCTTCTTAGAAAACCGCGACTTTCTATGGTACAAACGTTCTGGTTCACTAGCGTTCTTCTTGGTTGCCGTATAAACCCTATGACTTTGTCTGTTTTTAGGGACTTGTAGCGTAAAATACTTTTTCTCTTGAAAAATTAAGCGTTTAAGTAGCATTCGAAAACCTTCTGTATAGACTTCTTGATAATCGACGGATTTTTGCGTTAAGTGTAATTGCTGGGGTTTACAATCTTTTGTAACATTTATTACCTACACCGTGAATAATTTGTACAGATCTGTGACTGATTCTTAGCCTGGCTGCTATCTGACGCTGAGGCAAATGGGTCCCTGGTTGATTTTCCTACGACAATGATAATTCACGTACAATTCCTGAATTTTTATTACTTGTTGCAGTTACGGGTCTTCCAGTTCCGAGTTTCTTGTAAAGGGATCCAGTTTCCTCAAGACGTCGAATAGCACGATTTATGCTGGAAGGTAGCCATCGTTTCCCTGGAAATTCTCTCTTTCTCCGCGCCAACTTTTTTCGCGATAACAAATTTCCATTAACTCCAAATCAGCCTTTGTTAAATAAGTTGCCATTATGAAGAAAAATTAACCCAATTTGCCCGAAATGTCACTTAACGAATTGTAAACGAACAACTAATTGCAAGTGTCACCCACAACTACATTTGTTTTAACAAAAGGTTACCTCGATTTAAGCTGCTTATGCTGACGTCACGTGTAATTGACATTTTTTATTTAAAAATTCGCTATTATTTGATGTTTTGAAATAAACGCTTGTAATTTGGAAGATATAATTTTCAGTTCACTGTGTAAAAACTGAAATCCATATCTGAATGCGTTAACATGTGCGAACTTAAACAGGGTTCGTTGTTTTCTAGCCACCTATATACTATATATAATATATATATATATATATATATATATATATATATATATATATATATATATATATATATATATATATATATATATATATATATATATATATATAGTTCAAATGTTCACTGCATTTAGATCTTAAAATCATAAAATAATTATGCTCTACACAGTTTTTTGATACGATGCGTAATTTGGCTGTAAAGAAATTCCTAAGGTGGAATTTAAGTGATTGTTCAAATTTTTGTAATATTAAGGGTAATTTTATACAGTTAATTAATAGACAACCAAATAAATTTAAAAATCAGTTACATTGGATGGAAATTCCTTAAATGCTGTTATTGATATTTTTATTTTTGAATGTTTTTTCAAGTTAACATCTATATCTGTATTCACTTCTATCTAACATGAAAGTTTAAACGTCCATTTGATAGTATTGTTTTTATAAAGTTGCCTACTTTCTTTATGAACGGATTATAATAGAGTTGCATAATTATCCTTAAAAAAATTCATTTCCTATAATTTCCACTTCATGGATTGGAAGTAGTGTATTGTTTCACATCAGATACCTTAAAATGTATTTAATTTGGAAAGAGTCATATAAACATGTGGGAAGGCATACTTAAAAATTATTACCCTTATTAAAGTGAGATTAACCGATTAAGATCTATTATAAATTAAACAATTTACGGCTACCGATAAACATGTGAAATGTTTTCAGGTTTTGCATAAAAAGCAAATGATATTGGATATTATAAACTACTTCACAGGTGTGGTTTTATTTCCTAATTGTTTTTAAATTATTTACTCCGATAAAAAAATATAGTTGTACAAAAACATATTCTACAAAACTTAATTTTAGGGCCAAATGTTAAATAAAAACTAATTTAATAGTATATTATTCAATGAGCGTGTAATGATGGCTATTACTCACGAGGGTGGAGTTTACGACTCGAACCGAAGGCGAGTGTCGTAATCACCCGAGTGAGTAATAGCCATTACACTCGAGTAGAATACTATACTTTTTCTATGACAATCTACGTTTTGATACAAGTTTCAGCAAGATTAGTTGCCGTTCAGTTCAAGAATGCTATGACATTATGCAGGCTAATATATAACAAAATTTATATACGATTTTAAAGATAACAACTTTAATAAGAAAATCAACATTAGGCGACTTGAAATGTATAAAACTAACAACGAAGTTTAATTATTGCTATTGTTAGTAATAACGTTAATTGCTATATTATTTGAACAATTGTTAAAAATTAATGAAGGTTTGGAGGTCCATATTAATCGTCTCGTTGGTTGACGAGGATGGTACATTTTTTGAGCTGGAATTTTGTTTTAGCGCTTTTAAAATATTATCTGCAGTATCAATTTTATTTCTCATAGATACATCTACATATCCTTCAGCCACTGCTGTTGATTTCCAACCACCGTGTCTTTTTAAGGCAGTAATATCGCCACCTGCATCTACAAGTAAAGTGGCGGAAGATATTCGGAAGCAGTGTCCCTTGTACATTTCCGTATTAGGTAATTTTAAAAAAGTAGCGATGTTTCTTCCCATTAATTCAAGTTTATTAATGCCGATTTTTCGAGATGTGACCTTTCCCTTCTGATAATTTAAAAAAAGTGAATCGCATTTAACATTAGCGGGGCGGAGATCAATATATTTCTTTCAAGTGTGATAGAAATTGCCAGTTACTGTAAATTTTCTAACTACATTTTTTTTTTTTTTATGATTGTGGACCTGAACAGGCTAAATAAGGCCTATCGTGCTAAAGCACTCAGGAACACTTAGGAGGATGGATAGCAATAGATGCCTATGAACAGCTACCTTAAATTTTCTCATATCATAAGTGAGAGGAAAACAGGAACTAGGGAGATCATTCCAGAGTTTAGAAGTCGTGTAGAAAAATGTGGATTGCGCCCGTTTGGTACGACAAGTGGAGATTTGTACTGCATACTGATGATGTGATTGAGCGAACCGAGTGTTTCTCGCAAAGATAGCCGGAGATGGTATCAAAGAATGTAATTCACCAGCACAATAGCCGTTGTAATAACGATAATACAAAGAAATAACTGAAACCATCCTTCTATGCTCAAGGGACTGTATGTGAGAAGTTAAAGACGGGTCATTTATAAGCCTAATCGCTCTCTTTTGAATACGATCAACGATATCGAGAGCGTATTGGGGAGCACTAACCCAAAGGTGAGAATTATATTCCAGATGAGGCCGAATTTGGGCCTTATACAGCAAAAGGAGTTGTCGAGATGTAAAGTACTGCTTAGATCTGTACAAAAAGCCTATTTTACGAGCAGCTGTTTTGGTAGCTGACAGAAGATGGTCAACCCATGAGAGATTTGAAGATACAGTCATGCCCAACAGAGTAATAGAGTCTGAAAACTTAAGAACTGAGCCATTCATACTTACAACAGGAAATGATCGATCTTTTTTGGCGGACATAAGGCAACACTGAGTTTTGTTAGCATTAAATTTAACTAGATTATTGCTTCCCCATTCGAGAATACGTTGAATGTCTTTGTTGATTGAATTTGCCATTTCAGCTTTAATTTCTTGATTTGACATAGAAGGTGGATTATCACTATGAGTAGACTGAGATGAACTACAGTGAAGAGTGCTATCGTCAGCAAAGCAATGGATGGGGTTAGTTGTTGAAGAAATAAGGTCGTTTATGTACAGCAGAAAAAGTGTAAGCGCTATAACGGATCCCTGTGGTACGCCCGCGTTAATGCTAACTTCTTTTGAAAAAAAGCCATCAACTACGACACGTATTCGTCTTTCATCAAGGAAACTAGAAACCCAGTTGATGAGTGCATCATTTAACCCAAACGAGGTGAGTTTGGCAAGTAAACACTTATGCCAAACTTGGTCAAATGCCTTTGAGATATCTAAAGCGACTACAACTGTTTCACCGGACTGCTCTACTGTATTGTTCCAAACTTGGGTCACATATGAAAGAAGATCGCCTGTTGAACGACTTTGCCTAAACCCATATTGATGGTCACTAAGGAGTTTGTTAGTTTCAAGAAACGTGAGCAGTTGCTGATTGATGGCTTTTCCATGATTTTAGACAAAATGGAAGTGATGGCAATTGGTCTGTAATTTGAGGATCGGTCTTATCACCTTTTTGGGAATAGGTTGAACATTTGCTAACTTCCATGATGAAGGAATTCCCAGAAGACATAGAGATCGTATAAAGCTTAGATAGGACTGGTACTAGTTCGGGGAACATTTCTTTAAGACAATAGCTGGGATACCGTCTGGGCCAGTCGCCTTATTGAGATCAAGCCTACTGATGATCGATTCCAAGAGCTTGTACCGAAAATGAATTGGTTTCATAACGTATGAAGAAGAGTTGACTAGGGGCACATCTTTTCCAGAATCATTGAGACACGAGTTTGATGCAAACAAATCCACAAAAACGTTGGCTTGTCTACAGAATCAGCAACTACCGATCCGTCAATAGATGTCAGGGAAATGAAGATGTTCGGATGTTTTTACTAATGCTTTTGCTAAAGACCAAAATTTACGACTGTCTAAAGGAGATGTAGCTAGTTCATTGCATTTTCGTTGTTCGAACAACTTTTTAGTTTTAGTGATGACACTTTTGCAGATATTTCTAGCACCAACGTATTCTACATGACTGTCAACCGATTTATTAGATTTCCATTTAATGTAACATTTATTTTTAAAGATATTGCATCAGAACAAGCCTTATTGAACCAGGGTTGGGAACGTGAATGACCTACACGGTACTGTTTTTCGGAATGTATAACTCCATTCCCATGAGGATGACTTCAGATACTGAAAGAGCGATGTCCGAAGAAGAGAACGACTTAAAACAATATTCACGCCATGGAAAGGTTGCAAAGAAATCCCGTAAATCACTACATCGAGCTGACTTAAAACACCACAAGGTTCTATCGGTTTTGCGAACAACAGTGGAATTAGGTACAGTAGAAATGATTTTTATTAGACAATGGTCGGAAAGACCTAAAGGCGAAAGAACGGAAGTTTTATAAACAAGAGGGTTTGATGTAAGAAAGATATCTAGTAGATGTGGAGTATGGTTAGGGTTATCAGGGATTCTTGTGGGTTCAGAAATCATTTGTGTGAGATCACATGAAATAGCAAATGTTTCTGCACTATGACCAGCGGGATTTATAGTAGATGAAAATTGAAGCCAATTAGAGTTATGAACATTGAAATCGCCTACAAATGAGATATCGCAAGATGGAAACTGAGACAGGAGATAGTCAACTTTCGTACTAAGGTAATCGAAGAAGTCTTGAAAGTTGCTGTCATTAGGAGACCTATGAATGCAACAGTAGAATTTAACAAAATTAGGACCAGAATGTTTAAACCAAATCACGTCAAAATTTTTATTTTCTAAGGAAGAAACCCTCTTGCAAGCAATTCTGTCCTTGATGTAGGCACATACGCCTCCTTTATATCGAAAGTTAGAGTGAAGATGGTATTGAGGAAATTGCAAGTCGGGTGACTCGGAGCTTTCGAGGAGACTTGTTTTCAGATAGAAACAATATATCAGGTTGTAATTGTTCAAGATGTTGGTGAATAGCATTAAGATTAGACCTGATACCGCGGATGTTGCAGTAGTGAATCAGAAAGTTGATACTTTCGATGACCGAGGTCGCTTGGGCCCTGCCCTCCCGGACATCCGAATGGGGCAGGATTTTACGTCCGGAATTTATAACCCTAGAAACCACAGCCATCTTATTTTTTAATTTGGGACTTTTAATCCGATAGGAAGACAGTGAGGGCGAGAAGGAAGAATAAGGATGAGAATAGATTGAGGATGATGGAAAAGGTAACCGGCAGCCCTTACCGAGCTCAGAAAACCGGAGACCCAATATTAAGGAACCCATGGTAAGGGTGGTGGTACCTCCCCGGCTGGCATGGAGTATACATGCCTACCACCTAACGTTTAGTTTTGGGAATAGTTATTAATATAGCTGCCTTAAAGTCTTCCATATCCTCAATATTCATGACATACAGTTCGTTTGCACGACAGGTCATCATAATTCCCATAATTAGTGCAACCTTAAAATGTTACTCTGTAAATACTCAAATATGTTTAAGTGTAGTTTACGAATTTCTTACCTTTGTTGCCAGATATTCATAGTCCGGTGCACTGTTAATAAATTCAGTAATTTGATCTGAAGTAGACGTTTTTGATTTTTTCGCCTGATAACCTGCAGATTTTCGTTTAAGAAATGCACGTAGTTTTCCATAATTTTCAATGTTGGTGTTATGATATATGTTAAGAGTAGGTACTTCTTAACATCGAATACTGTGTCCATAACGACGATGATTTATATTTTTCAGTTAGTTCTCCGAAATATGCCAAAAGAACATTTTCAGAAAACGAATTAACGCTCTTTAAGCATCTCCAATCCATAAAAACCTTACATGTAAATTCGTATTTCTTTTTGGATTTTTCGGGCAATAAATTTATAGTCGTAATTTTAGCAGCCTCAAAAACCTCTAAGGGCGTGCAGAGTTGTTCACAGTCACTATCGGAACTCATATTTTAAAAGAATAACGTGTAGAATCGAAAATGAACGCTGTTTATTTGCTGTCAATTAGAATTTTTTCTTAAAAGTAAAACAATTGTATTACGCGGAGTACTATGTCACTTTTACGACACGCACGATAATATCAGATTTCGTAGGTGTGAGTTATGAGAAATACCGTTTTGCGATAGAGAAGAAACATGAGTTATAATCTAGGTGGTTTGTGGGTATTTAAAAATTCGCTATTATTTTTATGTTTTGAAATAAACGTTTGTAATTTGGAAGATATAATTTTCAGTGCACTGTGTAAAAACCGAAATCCATATCTGAATGCGTTCCAGACATGCGCGAACTTAAACAGGGTTCGCGTGCGTGTGCGCACAGGGTGCGTGTGTGTGTGTGTGTGTGTGTGGTGTGTGTGTGCGTGTGCGTGTGCGTGTGCGTGTGCGTGCTGTGCGTGTGCGTTGCTTGCGTGTGCGTGTGCGTGTGCGTGTGCGTGTGCGTGCGTGTGCGTGTGCGTGTGAGTGTGCGTGTGCGTGTGCGTGTGCGTGTGCGTGTGCGTGTGCGTGTGCGTGTGCGTGTGCGTGTGCGTGTGTGCGTGTGCGTGTGCGCTGTGCGTGTGCGTGTGCGTGTGCGTGTGCGTGTGCGTGTGCGTGTGCGTGTGCGTGTGCGTGCGCGTGCGCGTGCGCGTGCGTGCGCGTGCTGCGTGCGTGCGTGCGTGTGCGTGCGTGCGTGTGCGTGTGCGTGTGCGTGTGCGTGTGCGTGTGCGTGTGCGTGTGTGTGCTGTGCGTGTGCGTGTTGCGTGTGCGTGTGCGTGTGCGTGTGCGTGTGCGTTGCGTGTGCGTGTGCGTGTGCGTGTGTGTGTGTGTGTGTTTGTGTGTGTTGTGTGTGTTGTGTGTGTGTGTGTGTGTGTGTGTCGTGGTGTGCGTGTCGTTGTGCGTGTGCTTGTGTGCTGTCGTGTGCTGTGCGTTGCGTGTGGTGTGTGCGTGTGCGTGTTTGATGTAACCTTGTGCTTGCGTGATGCTGTAAGGTTCAATGTGTGAAAAGTGTATGCGTAAGGACGTCGTGTGTATACTTATAAAATGAATCGTGTAGTATGTATGTGTGTGTCGATGTGTGATGGCAATGCCCCTGGTGGAAATAATTAAATAATGTTAAATGTTGTGTTTTCTAAAATTAGTGTTTTTGTTTGATTTTGTGTGTGTGTGTTATTGTTGTTGTGTTGGGTGTTTGTTGCTTAACTGTAAAGTGCGTATGTTTGGCCATATTGTGTGCGTGTGCGTGGATATATAATTTAACAAAAAAGCTGTGAAAAGGAAAGGTTCAAATGCTGTGAAATAATAGGTGAGACGTCCTTGTAAACCTATTAAAACTGAATACAGTAGAGTAAATGACTCATGCTAGCCAGCGAAGCAAAACTGCCCCCCTGGAAGAGCAAAAAAATTAAATAATTTTTAAATTTTAATAAACAAAAATTAAATCTAAAATATACATATTTTTCTGTTCTGCATATTTTTTTTTTATCTGTTTTATATATTTTGTTTGTTGTTGTGGTCGTTTGGTTGCTTTTATG